>JAOUQW010000023.1:19994381-20032493 GCA_028565825.1 Olivaichthys viedmensis | reverse complement strand
AAATTGGATGTGATGTTTTTGTTCACAGGTTGTTTGACCCTCCCGGCACGTGCCGTTGTGACTCCTAGAATAAACCCCATAATCAGTTTTCAAAGGCTGATTGCTCACTGGTTTTGATTGGTATAATGGGCTTCTGGAGTGCCATCAAGTGTGACCTGCTCTTAAACATACTTGTTCTCTTGCCTCTTCTCCACTTTCACCTCTTTCAGTCTCAGTGGAGCTGCAGCAGCTGAAGGTCACTATTCTGCATGCAATTACTAGTGTATTTTCTCTGCAGAGCTCAGAGATTTAGTGTGGGAAATTTTATATCTTGGTAAAAAGGACATAGAAAGCCTGAGTGCTACAGTATATTCAGATGTTTAAACACCTATGGGCAATGCCCAGAAAAAAAAAGTTTTTACATAACTTCTATTCTTCAATTTCGTCTCTATTATTCAGTTCACATTGTCACAAAGCAGCTTTACAGAAATCCATGTCCAGACCCTTGTTGAGCAAGCCAGAGGTAACAGTTGGGAGGAAACTCCTGAGACTGCATGAAAAAGAAACCTCAAACCAGACCTAAAAGTGGAAGCCATCCTCCTCTGGTTGACACTATAGTATACCAGTATTTGCATCATACAGATGAAAGGCGAACAGTAATACACAGGATGTTACGTATGAGAATATTGTAAGTAAAATTCTCAACATCTGCACAGCATAGCACAGGTGTATGTGGACTGCTACAATTTAAACTTATAAGAGAAGTTCTTAGAAAGTGCAAGTCTCTGGGTTTTTTTCACTGCAACAGAGAGGTGAATTGTACATACTTAGATTGACAGCAGAATCTAAGACAATGAAAATGATGGAGAACTCAAGCGAGACTAAAACTAAATCCAAAGTAGCTGTGCACACAGGTTCTGACAAGAACAAGGATAATATGAATGGGTAACTACAGAGAATAAATCTGAACAGACTGACTATTGGAATTCTGTGTGATGTAGTCCATCCATGAGTCTGTAGGAACTTAGAATCACAGCAGTATCTAAGACAGTGCAAATTATGGGGGACTCAAGCAGCAGGAACCATAGCAGGCATAGCATATCATGATGATACACTAGTGTCACATTGGGCAGGTCTGAAAAGAGAGAGAGGTACCATCGTGTGTCCGGATCTTGCATCAGTATCAGGATCTTGCACCAGCATCACATCGGGGCGGCAGGAGTACACTTACAGCTCGACGGACAGAAATAACAGGTTGTTAGGTGTGATGGGAGCATGCAGTACATGTGATGGAGTGTATATGGTAATCATAGTGCAAGCAGGGATTCCGGCAGGAATGACAGCTTAACCAAAAATGGAGGAAGGTAGGACGAGCATGAGGACACCCTGAGATATCAGCAACCTGAGTGAAAGAGGCGGAGCGACATCCTAGTTTACCATGACTCTACGTCCATGGCTTTCTGAGACAAGGTTCTTCAACCTGCTGTAATTTTCATTGTTCTGTATACTGATAAAGAAGCTGCACCTTTTCATCAAAGCAGTTTTTAAAATAAAACATCTACAGCTTCACTTCTTGTATGAATCTTGTTTTGTGGGCTAGTATTATACTGTGGAGAAGTTTGAACATTAAACAACTTACCGGAGGTTGTGCTGAATATGATAATGGTCATAATAGGCCTCAAGGGGTTAATGACTTGACAGAACTTTTACAGACGAGCAGCCGGTAAAGCCTACACAACTCTACTTATAACGTATCGCAGAAAATCAATGAGAACTAGGCTAAAGTTACACAAGAACATGAGCTGCTCAGTGCTTTGTGCTACTGAGGTGGACGAATGCAATAAATCTGCCAGCAAGAGAGCATGTGTTATATGGTTGGGATAAAAGTGATCTGTGATAACTGTCACACTGCGTTATGGTGATCTTCCACCTACACAGACATATGGTCAGGGTAACGGGACTGGGGATGAGAAAGAGAGCTTGCTGAAGATCAGGAAAGTGTCAGCGTTTTTATAGAAGTCTCACCAGAGAGCCACGTCAAGTCAAGTAAAGGCAATTTGTATTATCATCCTGTTTACATACATGTGTAGAGTAGAATGAAATATGGTGGCTCCGGGACCACAGGTGCAAATTTGTTGACGAAAACTAAGACGAAAAATGTTTGTCAGTGAGGTTTTTTTTCTCCATGAGGAAAACGAAACGATAACTAAATAGAAATTTCCCCCTTGTACTCAAAATCTCTGATGAAATGTAATGACATTATGTATGTAATGGTGAAAATGTCAGAAGCAATCAATTGGACGAAGGGGAAACGATTTTTTCCCCCCTCATCTTCGTGCACTCTCTGTTCAAAGGCAATTATGTAAAGGAATTAATTGAGATGCTCTGCGTGCAGTGAGAGGGCATGGCTGTCATCGAGCGCACTGCTATATAGACTCCAGACCTGTCTCCTTTGGTCTGCGTATGTATGCTAATGTTAAAGCTTTGTGGTTGCAAAAACATACTGTCAAACTCCTAACTTGTTTGGTAACATTAGCAACCATTTCAACATTAGCAACTACATCAACATTATTTTCTTGATAATACTAGCTAACTAGAACTAGTATACCTGAAGACACCCTTCCAAAGTCACATAACTGTGCTCAGTAGAGTTATGTTATTAAATGTGACCACTTCCCTGTGAAGGAGCAGCTTGACATTAGAAACGCAGTCGTAGCTGTGGGATAGTTTCGGCCAGCGCAGAACTTTCAGCTAGCCGACGGCGCATCAATGAAGGAGAAAAACGTTGGGAAGCTAGCGATGGCAAAGTGCATTTGTAAAGCGTTCTGGCATTCCGTTTAAGCGGGAATTAAAACTTGGGAAATTAATGCATTTGCGTTTTAGAAATAATAATACTTTTTTTTTTTTTACTTTGAAGAAATGTAAAAAATTAACACTGCAGGACCATAGATTACACACAGTGCACCAAGGTTCTGACAAAAACAGGTGCAGCACAATATAATAAATGCACAGGATAATAATAATAATAATAGTAATAATAATAATAATGCGTTCGATTTATATAGCGCCTTTCTCAAACCCAAGGTCGCTTTACAGAGCAAGCAATAAAATAATAATAAACCCCTAGTTAGAGGAGGACTATTGGTGAAAGTATTATGGATGGGTAACTACACAGTACACTGTAATTGCACAGTATAACAGGGGCAGCATGTGAATAAATCAATCAGCATAAGTGTGCAAATCTGAACAGACTGTGTGAATTTTGTGCAATGTAGACCATCCTAAGTAGCAGTGTATAAGTCTGTAGGAACTTCGATTGGCAGCAGAATCTAAGACAGATACTGAGACAGAGACTCGGGTCATGGAGGACCACATCACAGCATAGTGGAGCATTTCACTTCATTTAACACCTGATTCAACTCATCAGGTATTCCCAAGTCATTCATGAGTTCAATCTGGTGTGTTAGAACAGGGGAAGCACCTGACACGCCTGATCTAAGATAAGGAGATGGAAAACCATTAAAGTAATTGTCATTTAGACAATTACTAAATTCATACGCACTTGTGTTTCCGTAATCCTTATAATATGACATTGACCTGTACATTGATTATATTAACCTTTATATTCTATTATTCCCTTAGCTGTAATCATTATGTGTGAAACCATAACACTATCCTTTATTATGTTAGGGCCAAGTATTACAGAGGCTGGTTCAGGAGGCCAAAAGTTGCAGATTTTGATGGTCAGTAAATGTGTATCTATCCCTCAGTCTCCGACTCTTGCATATACACACAGATTCCTGGCATTACTAACTCCAGCTTCTACAGTTTTACATATACTGTTCCCCAAAGAACACCCCCCTAACATTTTAACATTTAGAAAAATGTTATTCCTTCCTGCAAAACTCTGACACAAATGTGAAGGACGGTTAGCGGTTGCTTCTGGTTGCATCGCTCCTTCAGGACATGCACACACACAAAGTAATAAATGAGTGGATTCTACTGAGATCTGACTCTAATTAGGAACCAATTAGAAGATGGAGATCTGGGTCATTGACCGGCTAAATGAACAAGTCTGAGAGAGTGGGAGTTCTAGGACCTCCCCTCGTCTAATTTATTTACACTGACACCTTTCACACTCTGTCTTTGTCAGCACTGATGCTTTCAGAACCACTGGGTTTTTTTTAGCGAAAAGCTCCTTGCCCACAAGTACCCTTGAAAATAGGCTTCTGCCCTTTGTCTTGGAAATTGTGTGCTTGGCAGTTACAGGCCAATTCCTCTGTGGTTGTGCCCAATAGCAAACATGATGACAATAATATGCTTTTACACCACACCAAACGGGTACAGAGGCACGTGAGTTTGGACTGGAGCATCTGTACCACTCAGCCCAGTGCATTTGGCTCTGTTTGTCGGATACAAAAGCACAGTAGGTTGAGCAAAGGTGAAGAAACACTGATCAGCCTGACAGATGCTCTGATTCATTTCTTATTTATTTTTTAACTGTATCCTGTGCGTGTGGTGCTTTTCCTATACATGCTTCAGAATGAATCACAGAGTTCAGGGACATGTTCTTCACAGCCTTACCAATAATGGGGCTCTCTGTCTGATCCTCCCTGTATTATTGTTTGTGTTGCTGCTTTTCTTCAGTGACCTTTTTTGACCAACACAGAGAAAATACTGACTATAGTCATCACCCACACCTCTACTTTGTGTTAGACACACCTAAGTCCTTTCAGCATAGTGTTTTTGGGATATAATGGGCATTTCCCAACCATCATTAAGTAAGATTGTTGCTGCAGTGTTGGATGTTATCATTTCTCTTGGCCCAACCTATCCAATTCCACTACACTGATGCACAACAGGACATGTGATGGTTTTCTGAATGGCAATCACTGGAGCGATTGACTGCACTCATGTCACAGTTAAAGCGCAATCAGAAAATTATTTCAGTTATGTTAATTGTAAGGGTTTCCATTCCGTGAACGTGCGGCTGATTTGCAATGCACATTTTTTAATGTTAAACATGAAAAATATTACATAAAAAATTTCATAAACACAAAGCTTGCTTGATGACGCTTCACTTTACTGATCAAAATTCTATCTCTGCTTCAGAAAACCTTCTTTTGTTTGCGCATTTCTTAATGGCACTAGCAAAATAATGCCAGAGTCTTTTCTTTGGTACTCTTTGAAACAATGCTTACAAACTATATATATATATGTTCAATTGTAGGTGTGTATGTATTTACAAATAACCAGTGACGTGCAAGCGCACGGCAGCTACAAACAATTGGTATTTATTAAGCTTCCTTACTTATACTTATTTATTGTGAGAACAAGAATTATTAATTTTATGAGTTAGTAACAATTTAGATGCAAATTCGACGCAATGTTGATAAATGAGGTCCAATGAGTCCTGATTCTTTGTAGGGCTGTAGGTCTATTCTCTAGTCTCAGGTGTCACAAAGGACCTGGAAACCCTCGACTGTAGTTAATATTGTATTTTTACCTTTTCAGTATGCTGTCTGTGAAGGTTTTCAGTCATCCAGGACATTTTGGAAATCTAGTAGTAAGTCAAAGTAAGTAATTTAGTTACTTTATAAGGTTCCAGAACCTTGGTTGAAAGGCACCTTTAGTGTCCTCCAATCCTGCACGCTTGGGACCAGCACCACAGCATTTTGGCCACAGATCATGCGGCTTGTGATGCCGCTGTCCTTGGTGCTAAACTCAGGTAATTCATAACCAGTGGTAACCATGTAGGAGGCCCTGCCTCACAGCAGGAAATGTTCAAAGCACCAGTTTTGCAGAACAAAGATATAACAAGGCTCAGAAACCAGGCTCAATATGAAGAGACTTCAAAAAGTAGAAAATTATCTATGGATCTGTGTAAATCCATAATGAGTCCTTAATAGAGAGCAGAGGAGGCAGAGACGGGGTGGGGCAAGTGTTTACTAAGCCGACAAAGCCAATTGCTGATAGGCCAAGTCAGAGGGAGTGTGGATGAGGAAGTGACAATGAGGAGCAAAGAAAAGCAGCGAAAATCACTTATGTTGTCTATTGTTCTATTTTATTGTCTATATGTTATTAACTATAATTGATTTATTATTATCTATCATTGAGAAATGAAGAAAGGAAGTAGCTTGTCCATTCAGGAGATTAAAGTGGAATATATAATGTGGAATATACAGCACAACTCCTATTATGCTAACACGATTGACTTTAGAGTTGCTTTTAGACACTGGGTCTGCTCCCAGACTTATAAACAACGCTTGATCATTCCCCCAAGGCCTGTTAAAGCCATCCATCACACGGCTGTCTGTCTCTTTTCCTTTCTGTCTCTCTCTCTATAAAGAGATCTGACATTCATTTTAAGTTTGATGAATAAAAAGCTGTAGTTTTGCACCCTCCAAATGGCAACTGTTTGTGTATAATCCATTGTAAGTCAATTATATTTCTCTCTCTCACCATAATACACACAATCTCTACCCTTTTTCTCCTCTCTTAAGCTCTGTATGTCTAAACAGCACATTGACTCTCATTGAGAGTCAAGCATGATAACTTTAATTGTTTACAATAGAATACATATTAACATGTATGCAGAGGGCGGAGAGCTTTAAATTATTCAAACTTATTCCAATTTCAAATCTCTTTACTGAACCCAAAGAAACTACAGCAAATACGATATATATTCATGTCTGTTATGCCCTCAAGCTGCTAAGGCTGAGACAGATGGACAAATGATAAATAAATTAAATAGATGAGCGAAAAAGATTCAAGTTCTACTTAAGAACAAATGTCACACAGCTGCTGTGAATGGTGAAAAGAGGATGAGATTAAAAAATAGGAAAAGTAAAATTAAATAGATCTAACCAGGCATTTAGAGCGAGAGCTTTTGTCCTGAGCATTATACAGATGTTAAACTGATAATCAGACCAAATATGGCCTCACCTTATTAAGGTTAGCTGTCTACTGAACTCAACCCAGCTATTCTCTAGTCTCACGTGTTACAAAGGACCTGTAAGCCCTCGACTGTAGTCAATATTGTATTTTTACCTATTTTTGTCTGTGAAGGTTTTTAGTCATCCAGTAGTAAGTCAAAGTGACTGCACTTCTACAGTAGATGTTTCACCACTTAACTGAATGTTGGGAAATTCTGCGGCTTTTAAGCACTCTATGTGTTTGACTCCTATGATGTCATGAAACTTGAGTTCTGAGATGTGATTTGGTGTAAAACCACCCCCACAAATATGTAAAGAGATGATCGCTGGCGTTCCAGACCTCTTTCTCTGTTCAGAGATGGTTGTTCCAGTTTGACACATATGGCCTCCTTTACTCCTTTTTCCAAGTTCTCTTCTTTGGACTTTTTTGGTGTTTCTTTGCTGTTTAGTTTTGTCTGCATATGAATCAGGCATTTAGAGCGAGAGCTTTTGTCCTGAGTGTTATACAGATGTTAAACTGATAATCAAGCCAAATATGGCCTCGTCTTATTAATGTTAGCTGTCTACTAAGCTCAACCCAGCTAACAGAGAACATCATCAGAACATTCAGTAATATACTCAAAAGGTTCTAAAAAAGGTTCAACTGTAACATTACAAGAATAACGTTCCTGTAATGTAAAAACACATGATGTAATACTGGTTTTCTTCACAATGACCTTAGAACATCACTCACAAAATATTCCGAGTCAGGCCAAAATGAAAATTATGGAAATGTTTGTGTTAATGTTCCTACAGTAATGTTTCAGAAATGTGACATTACATACAAATGTTCTCAAATTACCCAGAAAACTTGACAGATTGAATGTTAGGGGAACTACACTTAGAGATGCACACTTAATGGCAAATAAAATGAAATAAATTAAGATATATGCACACAGTGTCGGTATAAAATTAGCATATGTGGAAGGGCTGGTGGTGCACCTTTCTTGTTCCTGCCGTAATGAGACACTGGTTAGGCTCCAACAAACGTAGAACAGGTGCATTATTGATTAGTCCCTCTACATAAATCTTTTTCAGGCTTAATACACTTTCTCATTTCTCACATTCAGCCGAATCCTAACTCAGGCCGAACCCTGCCTCTCAGATTTGAGTTTATGCAGGAGGGCACCATGCACATGTGATTTCTAAAACATGTGCTCCATGCTAATATAGGAAACAACACCTATGACAATACAAATCAGTCCGAATATATACTCTACTGCATGCGCAAAATTGTGAAGGGTTAAATTAGACTGACCTATACTCGCTCACGTATTCTCTGTCTTCACACACAGGAAGGCAAATATATTTCCTCACTCATGCAGATAGTGTCATGCGCATATGCCTCCCTCATAACACACCCACATCTGCCCTGACATGCACAGATGGAGAGCACTATGTCCTCTGCAGCCGTCATTAATCATAATGTATTTGAATAAATATCAATATACATAGGATTCCTCCATATTCAGGAGCTGCCTTAATCACGCTTTCTCTCTTTGCCACTTACATTGCTCTTTGTTTACTCTGGCATAATGGATGTGGCCACTATCATTCCCAGCATGCACCCAGATGATGAAGCCCCGCTGTCAAGGGGTGGTGGGTCCGTAGATAGCAGAACAGATGTGTCTCATGCAGACATGTCGACGTGCTCCGGGCTATTTATTAAAGTCTTACAGAGGGAACAGAATGTCTACGGTCTTTAGCAAATGTCAGCATTGTTTATCTGGGCCGCCATCACTTATATTTCATTATTTCAAAAATGAGACAGGCAGTGTATAGCCGCGTTATCCTGGCTGGGCTACGGATTGGGTTAAATAAATCGTTTCATCACAATTTATTTATGCCGCTTTATATATTCATTTCAAAACCTCTTCTTTTGAAAGAAATATTGCCGATTCATTATGCAGCATTAGGAGCAATCAACATGTTCCTGTTGCTGTGAATGCCACTCCATGCCAGGCTGTGTGCACTGTAAGGCTCCTCAGCATGATCCACTACCTGCAGTGTTATTGCCGCCTGTGTAATTAAAGTGATGTGAATAAATTAATGTGTTTCCTTTTTCGGGCTTGTTCCATTCTGGGAGCTGGTGTAATCGAGTCAGTGCATGCATTCTTGTGAGTATACAAATTCCAAGTGCCACTGGCACTTAATTGCATTTTGATTAGATGTTTCCAGCAAGCCTCGGATATTTGTACAAACTGTCACATAACTCACTACATGCACACAGGCATATAAGTAATGTGTTAAACTTAATCATTTATTTTTTCACATTTCACAATTTGAGCACACGAAAGGAATAGTCCAGCATTCTGGTTCCAACCTAATCCCCACCTTCAGCATCTGTGGCGTATGTGCGATTACCACTGACCAGAATTTGGACATGTTCCCCTGAATTGAGAAAAGAACTGAAAACCTGTTTACTTAAAACTCATTAATGATGAAAGTCTAGCAGTTGTTTGGGGTGTCAATAAACGTTCATGCGAAACACATATTTTGAGGAACCCTTTCAGAAATTCTTCAGTCAAAGTTAAATCTGTATAATTCATCATTTCAGAGATGGGATGACGTTTTCAGAGGTAGGGATTTGTGGTTATCCATTACCTAGGTAGACATGTAAACACAGAATGTCTTAGTTTCAGCCTGATGCTGCGTGTATAAGGCAAGGCAAGGCATGTTTATTTATATAGCACAATACACAAGGCAATTCAGAGTGCTTTACAAAGAAAGAAAGAAAAATATAAATTAATTAAAAATAGGACCAAGATTAAGAAATAAGGATTACAAAGAAAGAAAAATAATGAAAAAGAATTAAAAATAGGACAAGATTAAGAAATAATTATTAAAATAAAGATGAATAAAAAAAATAAATAGAAAGTGAATAATAATAATAAATGTATACCACAAAACTTTAGCGAACGACCAAACAACTGGAAATACTTTTGATAGTGTGTTCACATCATGTCAGAATTACAGTAATTACGAGCTTCCGGCTTGTAAAAGGTGTTCACGTCTTCATCAAACTCGTAATTACCAGTTGTGAACTCGGTATTTTTCTAAAAGCTCCGACTTGACGGTGTGTGATGTTACATTGTAAAGAACAACGACCGAAAAATTGGCTACAGCTTCCACAGTTAAAGCAGTGAGGAGTGTAATATCAGGATTGTAATATCGGTGTGTGTCGATCAAACATTCCCCATAATTTTCTAGTGTAGTTTAGCTTTCTATTTGAAAGGTGTTAAGGTGTTGTGTGCATTTCCATAGAAACCACTGTTTCCACTGTTTTATATAGAAATTTCCAAGTCCAATGGAATTGCTCCAGTGTTAGAAAGTTGGATAAAACTCCATAAGAGTGGCTTTGGTAAGACTTTTATTTCATGTCTGTCTCATTCTAAGACCTTTTTGGATTCAGATATGGATTATTCTGTGACTGTGATTCTGGATTATTATCACTTCTTTAGTTGTTTATATGGAGCTGTGATACACAGGCACACTGTCTGCCATTATATATAATAGATATATAATATATATAAAATATATATATATATATTTTAATATGCAGTTCTGTGCTTGAGTTAATCAGCTTCTCTGTAACATTCCTCAGATTCAGAGAACTGAGGGTCATCCACATGTGACTTCAGTCTGTTACAGTGTAAATAAAACGATACTGCACTATTTCACACAACTTTTCAAACAGCTTAGTTCAAAAGCACCCTTGAATTTCCGTCCTACCTTGTGTGACAGACCATTTCTTTAAGGCATATTTTGTAATCATAAATATTCATGCTCCACACTTCTGGAATGAACGTCAGAGGACCATGAAATTGGACACTGTTATTACAGTGAGCCATTTTAAATGTTAAACCAGGGTTCTACAGGGCAAGTGTTTTGCTTGCATTTGCTCCCTATTTTTATTTTATTTTTAATGCAAGTAGAATTAGTGCTTAGTAGCACACATGCGAGACCAGATTTTGACCCGTACCTATGTAAATCAGCCTACCACTCTGACTTAATATTATTTATTTAATAAACAAAAGTATTGATTAAAAAGTTTTCCACTCAGCTTCGCCTGTCTTTTAAATGGTAGTTTAATAATTGTCTGAGAGAAATGAATCACATCATACACTCATTTGCTTCTGTAGCATGAAAGTTTGTTAGCCAAAGTTAACAAATGTTAGGAATGTTGGCCAAAGCCGACGCAATATTCTCACGTTGAACTTTTCAACGCGGAGGCGGGCGAAAATGAATGGGGGGACAAAAAATCCCTTAACAAAGGGGCAGACTATTGCAGACTTCAATCAGCTAATGTTACTAGTGAAGCGCGCCATCACCTCACATTTAAACACATGTCGAGTGAAAAACAAAGATGTTAGCCAGACAACACAGCTAACAGCCAAAGACTTGCTATCGTTGCGAGATTCTGGTCAGACAGCAGATTTTGCATTATTCCAATGTCATCGGGACTCTTTCTTAAAGTTAATTAACAGATTAATACTTTTCCTTTCCAGCTTGGTCTGACCAGCCACCAACTGCCAAAAGACAGACCAAGCTGGTAAGTGCTAGTAGATGGAAAGACATGATGAATTACCAATACTAATGCTACATCGTAGACAAATTGTTTCAAGAAAATGGCACAACAGAAAGGCAATTAGAAAATTTCAAACATTTATTAATCAATTTAGTCAAGTAATAAGGAAGCTAGAAAATAACAGCTGGTCAAGTTTTGGCAGCTGGTAACTGGTGAGACAAAGCTGTACTGAGTATTTTAGGACAGTTAGTCTAAAAAAAAAAAGTTAATGATCAGTGTTTATCAAATTTGGGCTCGTAGATTTTTCTGTATGCTCCTGTTTATTTCAAATCAGGAGCACCAGTGCTCCTTGGCAAAAAGCTAACCGTAAAACCTTGTAAACCATGAGCCTGGTTGCATTTGATTGTAAACATTGTATCATGAGGCTAAATGTATTTTACTGACTGTTATACTTTATGTTTTTTCTAAGTAAATGGATAAATGAAATTTAAATAATTGGATGAATGAAAAATAAAATGGAATTTATTTTCCTCATACCTCTGTGAGTTACTTGAAGATCAAAATACCCCTCACCTTAGCTTGATCTATGAGCTGGTTTGCATAATGACATATAAGGGACATTTCATCCCAATAGCTCTGATTCTCTAGATCAGCCTGGGGTTACTTTGGGTAAATCTAGTCTTACTCCTTTGTAGCAAGCCACAGATTTCAGTCTTTAAATGAAAAACTTCTGACTCAAGACATGGAAAATGGCCACATGCACCCCAAATCATTGTCTTTACAAAATCCTCCACATTTCTTGGCCAATGTGCATGTTTCCCTGAAATACAATGCGCAAAAATGTCATGGCAACATTCAAATTACAAGGCTGAAGTGGTCCAAATCTGATTTTATTTGCATCTAAATGTGACACAGATAAGATTCTTTTTTTTTCACAGTTGTGTAAACACAGCTGTCTGATCTTTTCAAATCAGATTTGAGCCACTTTCCCTTAGATACATATCAGATATGTGGCCATGCAATCATTATGAGAACAGCCAGATCGGAATGAATCCATTGATTCTTTTTTCCACTTCACTGGGCATGCACATGTCACTGCTGGCTTCTCTCCTGCACACACACACATCTTTCAGGTACAGGAATAATTATTAAAACAAACAACAAAATCTAATTTTGCCTTCTTTCCCTAATCATGAATATCTGATGAGCTGTCAGCCGACCTCCAGAACAAATTATATTTGGATAAAGGTTTTATTTGGTGTTTCCCCTTACCTTTATATGTGACCATTATATCTACAGAAATTCTCTCAAAGTGCTGACTAGCTGGTGTGCTCTAGGGCTGGACCCAGAGTTTTATGCGCAGCTTATGTCACACGACTCTTACAGCACTGCTTAAAGGGATCTTTGCCAGCCGGGCCAATTAAATCTTTCTTTAAATGTCCTAGGAAACTTTTTATCCCTAGATATCCCCTGTTCTGTAATTGTGAGTGAAAGTATATAAGACATGGACCTTCTCAAATGAAACAACCTCACAAGTACTTTTCCCTAGTTTGATATGCTGACTCACAAGTTATAGAAGCTAATTTTGCACTTGAAAAGCCTTAAAGGGCCAAAACTAAAGTCTTGGTATACATTTAGGGTACCTTGTTCTCCATTTGTTAAACAAGAGACATAACCTAATAAGCACCGACTGACCAGAGACGTCCATGGATGTTCATTGTTAGGCCAGCCTGGCCGGACTTAAATTTGCCTTTTAAAAGACTTTTGCTGAAATCACTCCCTCAGTCACTCATTCACTATTTACTATATAAACTGTTTTATATAGAGCATTATATAGGGAGGGAAACGCATCATCGTCACATGGCAAACTGAAACCAGAAGAATACAGAGGTATTAAAAGTGATTTTCTCTATTAAGTACACCACTAACAGGTACCTATTGGTTTTAGTGGTCATTAAACAACATTTTTATTTGCATTTATATACAAAGTTGACTGCTCCGGTATCCATGCCGACAAGTAAATTACATGCTGAAATAAATCGCAAATCACTGTGGTATTTAGTGCATTTAGTATTTAGTGCATTTAGTAATGTGCATCATTTGTATACTGTATTTACGATGCACTATGGGTAATAATATACTGAATTATCCAGGGAATATAATTTGTCACCTGAGAATTCTGACAACACTACAAAATAGCTGACACCCCAAATAGTGCACTGTATGGTAAATAGGGAACAAATTCAGACACGGCATTTGTTATTTTTCCATCTTATGTAAGTTGGTCTTGGTACAGCTTGAACTGGTATCTAAATATGCACCCTTGCTGAAGGGGGCAGCATCATAACCTCCGAAATGAGTCCCTCCGGGTCGACTCTCATAACCTAGCAGATTTTGTTAAATAAAAAGGGTTTAAAATGTATTATAAACTTTCACTCTTAAATCGAAATCTGGACGTTCCATTGAAATTTGGCAAAGACGGCTTCTGAACATCTTTGTGCTCACTGGAAATCTTTATTTTAAGCTTCCTTCAGGAGACCAGAACTACATATTCTAATGTTTATTTATAATATGATCTAACTGTGTGTGTTGACACCAAGAGACAGTCTGTAGTACTATGCAATTACTATGCACATTTTCATTTATCTTTGATTGATGTCAAAAATTTAGTATATTAGTCATCCTATGGTCATGTACACAGATACACACACCTCCTCTGTCACTTCTAACAAGACAAAGCTAGTTAGCCCATTCCAAGGATGTTACACAATGTGTAGTTGTATTAGTGCATTCCTCTTTAAAGATCAGACACAAAAACAGCTCCACAACCTTCAGTCAGTCTCTAAAACTAAAACTGAATCTTAAATATAAATACAAAATAGACTCATAGAAACTAATAAAACTACATTAAAAGCAAATTAAAGCTACACTAAACTTCAAATGTAAACTTCAAATAATACAAAAAAATTATTCATTTAAAACAAATTTAAAGAAATCAAAACCATAATAAGACTTGGCTCCAGCATCACTCTTTCTCTCTCTCTCTCTCTCTCTCTCTCTCTCTCTCTCTTCCGTCCCCCCCCCCCCTTTCTCTCTTCCTCTTCTCTCTCTCTCTGATTGGTGTAGTTGATGGGAACTGTCAGATCAAGAAACAGTCTGATAAATGATCATGGGGCTGCTCTGCTCTGACCGGCCGTGAACGACAGCCTCATTTTTTCACTGTCAACTTGAAAAATCTTGTCCACAGAATCTTTGTCTGCTACAGAATACGATGACATTATTTACATGCTCTTTCTACCCAGAAGCCTTTGGTCACAGTGTAATCTGATCTGTTGAGGGTGACCTTTTCTATACCCACAATTAACGTTTTATGAACTCTGAGGTTCCTGGCTAGGAGGCACAGTTGCTTAGATGCTAACGACTTGAACCTGTAAACTTGTGGTTATTTGCAGCAGATATATACCCTCTGGAGTAAATCACCACTGCAGCACTGTGTGTATTTTTAATTTTTATTTGTTTCATGTTTATATGATAGCACGAAACCAAACTCCCATCCTACCCTTTTGGGAACCATTTTTACATTGTTATGGCCAGCTCATTGAAGAGAAAAGAACAAAGGTTATAGCTGAAAGTTAAATCCTACATAGCATCCTGAATTTAAATTGAGGGAAAACAAGGGTCCAGGGTAAGATAACAGATTTGTCTTTCAAAGACTATAACAAAGCTAAGTGCTCTAAAGTATTCTCTGATTGTTTATAGTGCATTGGTGTATAGGGTTCTGGTGTGCATTTGTCAGATTTTATGTAGTTAGCCTTTGGTTATTTCCCCCTTTGTCTTTGTTCTCTGCGAAGTCTTGTGTGGTTAAACTACATGTAAGCCATGGTTCCCATGTTTTCTAGTATCACATGTTGCCTTGCTTCCAGTCCCTATTCCTAGCCTCATAGTTATTAGCAGTGACTGTTGGTTATGATATAGAATGGGAGGGCTAAAAAATTCTAATACCTATCAGCAGCTTGCACTTATGACAATGAGGTTATTAAGGTTGAGCCTTAAGGCACGGGGTCGCATCGTAGACATAGGAATAATGTGAGGCAAACTATTACACATACACATAGGAACACACACACACTCACTGAAAGACAGACAGCTGCATTCCTGCTTCCTATATATTTTTTTAAGTCAAGTGTTTCAAGTCCCAAAAAACGCAATGTGTGCTTAGTCTATTTACGTCTAGTTTCTCCTCCAATTATATTTTGGAAAAAAAGGAGGATAGAGTAAGTATTCCACCTTATTCGCATTCATTACACCTCGCTAAAGTATTTCACATGCCCCTTCTCATTCACCGCTGATGATGTGTTGTGGACGTGTCAGACAAGCGGGCTTAAGAAATTAGCCCAAATGGAGACCAAATCTAGGGGGTGTTTCACTTTGTGTAATCACTTGACAAGACAACGAAAGTCTGTGCGAATCTACAGTCTGGACGAGGATACCAGTCTGTGTATTTTTCTTATGGCTGTTGTTGATGCTTTTGTTCTTGGTTTCCACAAAAGTTACAAAACATTATCAGCTTCAAGGCAGCAAACAAGATGATGTGAATGCCAAAAATTAAACCTTATTTTGACGTCTTTTTTCCTTGAATGAGGGGGAGGGCTTAGCCTTGCTAGCCCATTTATACCAGCCGGCCCTGGTTATAAGCTTCCTTGGTCCCCAGGTCATGCTTCATATATCCCTTGGTTCTGATCTTGTCTATTGTCAAATAGTATGGATTTGACAGCCTCAATAAAGAGCTTACATCCAGCTGCCTCTGGTCCCTGTGCATTACAGAGGATCATCTCTTTGAAGCTTGTACATGTCATTGTATTGGATTTGCAGCTTTTACTTTTTGTACTTTATGTTTTGTACTGTATTTAATTTAATTTTTCCTGTGGTAATGGTGGACCATTGGTAAAAATTAGACAGAGCTTTCCCCTGTATTAGTAAATAATGTTTGGAACATGGGTTGGTGAGCAGGAATACCCGATAGTCTATGAGTCTCTCGCTTTGTGGCAGCAGAGATCATATAAATGGTAGATAAAATTAATAATACATAACAAACATCCACAAACAGAGCCATCTTAGCAGAATATTTCCTCTTGGCATATGAGTGCCCATGTCTTTTGGCTTTCAGGAGCTTGCAGAAACAGCAAAATGTCTTTAATGTGGAAATGTATATCTATATAGGATGGATAACACAAATGAATATTAAACTAGACTTTTGGAAAAGAAGAGAAAGCAAAGAAAAAAAGAAATTGAATACTCAATGTCACCAATAACTATTACATTATTTACTGACAAACTGCCTAATGCATGATTGAAAGCACAGCTCAGTTAAATGTTTTTAACAGGATGGATGCAGTCAACGCTTTTTGTTTCACACAATTGAACGTTATCTGTTGATGTGAGGCAATGCCAAATTAAATGTGTACTCCTACTTCCACCAAAATAGAAAATGGATTGTGATCTCTAGGCCCACTAGAGATGCAACAAATCAAAGCTTTCAAAATGTACTTCACTCACAACACAGAGGCATGACACACAGTTGTGAATTGCATGCCAAGTCTGTCAGAATGACAGGATTATTAAACGGGAGAGACAAGGAAAGTACAAAATCTCCTCCTCCTTTCGTGGTGGCATGGGGCAGTGTCTGGGAATGGATTATCAAGTGTTTATGTCTCAGTGATGCTTCAAACTGTTTGTATATATTAAGGCAGAAATAAATTGACCTGCCTGACAAACTCTTGGACTGGTTCAGATCCTACTTAAGTGATCATGAACACTGTGCTGCACTGGGTACTTAAGTTTTCAAGCATGAGTCTTTCCGAGTCCCTCAAGGCTCAATTCTGGGACCTTTATTAATGAACCTTTATATGCTTCCACAAGCTGATATAATTCCAAAATATGACATTTTCTTACATCAGCATGCAGACAACACACAGCTCTATCTGTCCTTAACACCTGGTGCTCACAGTTGTGAATTGCATGTCAAAATTGTGAGAATGATATGAATCATTCATCTTCCGGTTTGTGCTGCCAGCAATGCTGCACACTGTCTATATTCATTTTGCCTTAACCCCCAGGAGTGGGGGATAGTTCTCTTCCTTCTTCTCGGTTATACACAGGAGGAATAATACATATTGACTGTATTTATCAGTACAAAAACATACTGCCATGACTCCATGTCTGAATAGATATAACCCTGTTTATGCATTTTCTCCATAGAGGGAGATACAGTACCTTGTTCTTCAAAACGTTTTTTAACAAATGAGCATTTTCTTTGTCGGTTTGCATTAGCTTAACATATAAATGACCAGACAGCTTTATTTTGAGGAAAACAATATCACATATAAACTGTACGTTCAAAAGTCACCTCTAGCAGCTATAGACAGTTTCTTTATATAAACACAGTTTTTTCCGCCATTCCTTAGAAATATCTTCCATGTCTCGTGCAGAACTTCCCAGGTTTGTAAAGTTGGTTGGACACCTCAAACCTTTCACTACAACTCCTCCCAGAGCAGCTTGACTGAGTTAAGGTTGAGTGACTGGGCAGGCTATTCCATTACAGACAACACTACCTCATACCTCTCCAAATATCTCTTGCACAGCTTTGAGTTGTGTTTGGGAAGTCAAACTTTGAAAATCAAACTTTACTCAGAAAATAGTTTTTTTTTAAACCATCGCCAAACGTGTCTCATGCAGGTCTCAATAAGCATCAATGCAATATCCTGAGCATGTGCATAAATGTGGCTAATGTTACATATACTGTTTTTTATTTGTTTGCACTGGTTTCTAGTTATATGCTGCCATGGCTGTACAACTCCATCCAATATTGTTCTGTTGTCCCATCTAGTCAGCATGCACTGTCCTGTGTATTTATTGTATATTTGCACTCGTCCTCACTGTCGTGTATTTGCACTTTATGTAGTCCTGTATACTGCTGTATTGTTGTGTGTTGCACCATGGTCCTGTAGAAACAATATTTTGTTCCAATGTTTACAAGTTATATGGCTGAATGACGATAAAAACCCACTTAGCTTGATTTGAGGGTGAATGTCACCTGTTTTTTGTGATTTACCCTGGTTTGGAATTGGTTGGGATTGGTTTGGGATTTCCATTAATGGAGAATGGAATTGTTTATCGACTGGGTGTGAGAAAAACTCTAGTAATCATTGTTCAAATTATAATAAAATTCAGAGTAATCAAGTTTTGTTTTTAATAGACCAACTATATGTTTATTAACAGACATCAATATAGCTGTGTGTGGAACCAAAGCCCATTAAATGGGTAGCTACGGAGAAATGCTGTTATCCAAAAGGACAAGTTAATTTGCCAAGTAAATGTCCCTGCAAGAGAAGAAAAACATGGCACGTTCAAGAAGTATGTTCATTAATTATTTAATCTAAAAAAAATTGTGTTTTAAATTGTCTGCAGGGTACTTAAAAAAAAAAGTTACTTCCTTAATGGCATGTTTTGCATTTCAATTTTCAGTTTTATTAATATTAATAAGAATTGCTATTTTTCACAAGGCCTTGTGAGACTATCACTATCACTTTGCAGAAAGCAGAAATACTTAAAATCTGTCTATTAATTTTTCTCTCTCTTTTTTTCACATTTGTGCATTTGTGTGTGAGTGTGCCTGCATTTGTCTCTGAAGTGCATCTCCTTCCATTGCTTTTAGCTTCTTGGCACTGAATAGCACTATAGGACCATATGCATAATTTATTGGGGCCACAAATATATTTGCTCCTTAGTCACACCTAGTAGAATAGATGAGAGGTCTGCTCTTTTATACGCCCAACAAACTGTTTATTCTGCCTCTGAACCCAGTAGGCTGAGCTCATCTAAATCGGCAGTCTGCAGAGGAACTCTGCTTTTAACTGACCTTTACTTGAGAGGGTTGGAAGATTTGAGATAAGACGATTTAAAGGAAAAGCCTTAAAACAGGGAGTGAAAAGTAAGAGAGAAAAGAGCAGCTTCCTGCAACACTGCTGAAAGTTGTGATCTATTGCTGCAGATGCTTTTACAAGTCTTAATGAAAAATTTCAGTCTGGTTTTTTTACGGCTAACACACAACTGATCAAGAGATTGCGGGGTCGAACACTGATTTAGATCCTACTTAAGTGGTGGAGGATGGCTTGATAAATAATTCGTAATAATTAAAATCTTAGAAATGATTATTATTAGTAATGGTTCTAATAAGAGAGGGAACAAGTCTGATGGGCAAAAATAATCTCAGAATGGGATGAACATGATGACAGTAACATCAGTGTCATGCGCGCGGCTGAGCGCGGGATATAGCGTGGCGACATGGCGACAGCCGCCACGCGCTTGTGTTTGTGTTTCCTTGTCTTTGTCACATGAGTGCTGTTTAATGTCCCCAGCTGTTCCTTGTTCGTCTCGTGATTATTGTGTGTTTAAATACCCGCTTGTTTCCGTCCTGTGTTGTCGCTTGTTGTTTATGTTCATGTCTGTTTATGTTTGTGAGTACGCCTATCGCAGCGTTTGTTTAATGTTTGTAAACCCGGTCTTTGTTAAAGCAAAATAAAGATGTTTAAATGAGCAAGGAGAAGCCTCGCGCTTGTGTCCGCACCCCCGAACACGAACGTGACAATCAGCAAGATAAGAAATATCTGAAGGAATTTGATTATCAAATATATTGATTTGTTAGTTTTCTGCAATTGCTTTTTGACAAGAGAAACACATGCATAAAGTTTCATAATAAGTGAACAAGTAAGCATTTACAGTATATAATATGGAATGTATAAGGACAAAATATATACATAATCAGGGAATGCAAGTGGTAGAAGGGACAATGATAACAGTAGCAGTATGAAGACATCAGGGAAATATACATTGTGTAAAACATTTTAGGCAAATATTCAGTTGATATGATGGTGTAAAATAAGCACACAGCAGCGATTATTCTGACACTGAAAATACTGTTAAGCAACAGTGGGCCTGAGGCAATTACAGCTAGACTACTGAGCCAATATTGAGAAAAGTTGGTGAACACTTGTTGTTTCTGAAAGTCAAAACAACATCAAGAATTTGAGTCATTTTTTGGCAATGATGTAAGCTTCAAGAACCACATTGGTAATGTCTGAAAAAATTGCATAGCTCTAGAATATCTGTAAGGTCAGGGACATTTTCTGGTTGACAGTTAAAAATGTATAGATGCTTTTGTGTCAACAGTTTTGTATACTGTTATACTCTATTACAAATTTAGTTTAGAATGCTGACATGCACCAGAATGAGAAATCACATTACATAACCTCTGTCAGGGGTTACCTGTGCATTTTAGAATAGATAATTTTTTTTAATTGATTATTGTTTTAATTTCTAGGATACTCAGATTACATTTTCAAGCATCCTTTTAACAAGGAAATAGAGTGTAGCAGTGATCTTTGAGTGGTCTTCATAGTTTTTCCCTGTTCCATACTGCATATTATGTTCATACTAAGTACTGATCCAATCCTGCAGAAATGCCCTTAAATTCTTTTTATCTTTTTAAAAAGTATCTTTTTTTCGAATTTGCTCTGACTGCATATGATTCAAGTGCCAGATTAACCTCCTTATTTTCATTGTTTTGCTGTTTTACTTCCTCTCTCTCCCTTTTTATGTCCCACTGTCTCTGTCACTGTGTCTGAAATCAGTCCCTCACTCACTCGTTCACTATATACTATATAGACTGTTCTGTATAGAACACTATATAGGGGGCAACAGTGAGGAAGACACTGGACTGAATTCAGACAACACTTACTTGTGAGTGCTCCGGAAACACATCATCGTGACCCGTTACATAAACAATCCGAACGTTACAAATTACCTAACGACTGAAACCACAAAAATAGAGAAGATTTTCTGTATTAAATACACCACTAACAAGTACCTGTTGGCTTTAGTGGTTGTTAAACAACATTTTTTATTTACTTTGGTATCCATCCTGACAAGTAAATTTCATGCTGAAAGAAATCGCTATGCATTGTGGTACTCAGTGCGGAGGTAGTGTACCTCGGTTGTACACTGGATTTACAGTGCACTATGGGTAATAATAAAGTGCACTATCCAGGGAATATAATTTGTCCACTGATGTCAATAACATAAGTCTACACAAACAGCCCAACTGCTGGACAAAGGGGCAGGTTTTTTTGCTTTCAAAATTATTGCTTTCAAAATTATTGGCTTATTGTCAAAGACAATGTCCCTCTCTCAGTTCAATTTAATTCAGCATAGCTTTATTGGGCAAGAAGGTTTTCAGTCATTAGTCATTTTGGAACGTCTCATAGTAGTTGAATACAAACAGACTTTCATACAGAGTATAAGATACTCCCGTTTAAAACCATAATCACTTAATACACATGCCAACATGACAAAAAGGAAGTGGTTAGTTCAATCAGACTTTGAAAGCTAAGTAAAAACCACTCTGCTGGCTGTGGGAAAGCGTTTCTACAGGAATTCAGCCTTGAGCCTTTCAGACTTTGATAAATCACAAGCGGGTCTGGTTTAGAAGAAAGGCAAAATACTTTAATGAGCTACAGAGAGCAATTTGGAGTAAATGATCCTGTAGACTTCCACCAGCTAACTACCTGCTTTTGTCAGGTTTCGTTCAGAAGAACTTTATCTCTGTTCCTTATGTATGAAGATAAATGTCTGGTGGACTTATAGACATTTTACTTTATGCTGTGTAAAGCCTATTTTACAGCAGTAACGTTGAGGTTTTGGTCATTTTGTATGTTAATAAATGTAGTCATTAAAACCAGCTGCACATAATTCTATGTTTCAAGTCTATTTTTTGCTGCTTGTCGCAAGCAACACACCCTTAGTTTCTAGCTAGACATAATAATACAAAATGTTCATGCTTTATTGTGCAATCTAGGTCGATATTTACTTAGTACAGAAGGGAATGCGCTATGACTTGTCACGTCCAGCATGAGCGTAAAAGCATTGCAGCGCAGTTCCAGCTTGCCGTCCATGCCGAGTTGCTTTTGATGTAAAATAGGCTTAAGACATCCTACCACAATCAAGCCACAGTGTGCACAATTTTCATCAGCTTGGGCTGTCACCTTTGGCTGTCACCTGTGTATGTATGTAGGTGCGTTATTATATGTGCTCCATATTATTCAGGGTGATTAAACTAACATACATCACTGTGGGCCAACCAGAGTGATCGATGAGCACCGGCCAGGGTCACTGCATGTTACCACTGCTGAATAGACTGTGACTGACAGGCAGAATGGAGTTGTTCCTGTGGGGCGATTGTTGCCTTGACTGTGGCTCTGACACCTACAGGATGAAAGAGAGGGGAAAAAGAGAAACAGGGAGCGTGAAGAAGTAAAGAACAGAGCGAGTGTTATTAATTTAGTATTTTCTGTGATGCATGTGACTGGTTCAGTGTCTGCATGGTTGCCGGTGTGTGTAATGTGTCTCATACACCATAGGCATGGCTCTAGTAATCACCCGCCTCTGGAACCACCGACTCGAAAACATAATAAACCCAGACAGATTCTCATTTTAGTTTCATTTTCCCTGATATGCACTACTGAATATGTGCCACTATCCAGAGTTTCCAGAGATATCTCGAGACGGATAAATGTCGTAATCATTTTCTGTGCACTTTTTTCATTACGGTTTTGTCGAGTGAGTGAAATGCCAGACGGTGGTGACATTAAAATGAATGGATTTGTAAAGTGTGCTCTGTTCTGTGCTAACAGATGTTTGGCAGAGAGACGAGTATGGTAGGAGAGAAAAGCAAGTGTCTCAGCCTCCCACACGGAAAGAGAGAAGGAGAGAGACAATAATGGAGGTCTCACCATTAAGCCGTTATTCAAGTCTCAAGAGAAAAAAAATAGCTAAAATCATTCAACCTGCCTTCTGTGTTTGTGTTTGTTCAAAGCGGTGCAAAGCCACTAGAGGATTACACTTTTGCCAGATTACAACAAAACTGCTTGCTTACTATAGGACTTAAAGAATAGTATAGTGCATGATATGCAGATATTCAGACCAGATAAGACTATCTCTAGTTGCTAGGGAATTTGGAGAAGAAGTATAAGTTAATAAGGCCACTGTAAGAGAGGCCAGTAAGAGAATAACACGTGAACTTATCTGCTCTTCTCCCATTACAACCAATGAGTTTATTTTACATTTTTCATTGATTTGACTTCCGTTGTGTGTGCATGTTGACCTGTCACATCTTTGTGCTCTGTTACCAGTTTATGTTTGATCTTTGATGTTTCATGTTTAGGTCGTGTAGTAAAAGCAATAAAGTAATGATGTTCAGTGGCTTCGCGCATGTGTCCTTCCCGCGCACCCGGCAAATATTCTATATTATTAAGGCTAAGAGTAAAAACTGACTCTGGGCCCTGCTTTTGTGATCATAACGCAAACGCAAAAATAAGGCATAAGAGAGTAGTTTTGGTGCATGTGGGTGTGGCAGATATACATCGGCGCAGGCACTAAGCTTTATGATGAGGAATTAGCCAATATACCTAAATTTGGTGAGTTTGGGATTTAGTTTGATTTGTTAGACATTCTATTCATTATGTTAAATATATGTTGTTGTATGCATATTCCTATACCCAGCCTATTGATATTGAAGTGGGGTGACATAAATGGAGTACATCCCCAAACTTTTAAGCCTTTGCTAGAAAAGTCATGAAAATATAATTTTGCCCTTGTGTCCGTGCTTAAGATACGTAAACGTAAACTCAAGGTTTTATTATGTACTATTTATTTTGTACTTTTATTAGGTACTATATTATGTTCGGCAGCTGGACAGCTGTCGTCAAAAAGGTTCTTTGAAAGTGAGTTTGATTACATCTAAGATCTCTGACCATTTCATCATTTCCCTTTTGAAACCGAATTAAAATATTATGTTTACAATTTTTGGACTTTATTTCAAATATTTTACATTTATACAGCTGTATTCAGTCTGAAATATATATATATATATTTTTAAATATCATACTTGTTGCATTCAAATGAACTACATTGTAAAATTAATTCATGTTCCTATATTTTCATTCATATTCATCTTTTTTGTCACTTTTTTTTACTTCCATATCTCTCGATCACTCACTGTCAGTCTTTGATTCTTTGATCTTTGATTCTTTTTGATACACAGCCACATACACACACACACAAACACAAGCTTTCACTTGGCCTGACTTTGGATGAGTCTCCTGTGATTTGTTCCTATAGAGAGCCGGACAGAATTGGCCTCTAATGGAAATCGATTTAGTGGAACAATAACAGAACACAGATCCACACAACACAATAAAGCACTTACTGAATGCTCCAATTCCCCCGTCTCTCATGCTCATAAAGCGCTTGACTAGCTCTTACTGCCCCCTGTTTCAATTTGCATGTCATTCCCTCGCCTCTGCAGAATGCATGTGAGACTGTGAGGACAAGTGTATCATCATTACCTACTGGGAACATGTTATAACAGGTGTCTAAGTACTGCTCTAATCTAGTAATGAGGATTATTTGAGGGAGAACTGATTTACAAAAGTTTTATTCCATTACTGTTTAAAATAAACCAGATGACTGGCTCAAGCTATAAAAACATGATTGGCAGTGGTGAACAGGGTTGACTGTATAGGAGCTGTAAGTAGGGATTATAAAACAGGCATAAAGGGAGGAAGTTAGCTCTGAGATGAATCTCATGAAGCTGGTGTTACATATGTAGGATGTCCAACTGTAGAAAATGTCATGCAGCCTGTGGCGTGGATCAAATCCCAGCTGTGACACTGGCCGTCCTTTGGTCCTGAGTCTAAAACAAAGCAGCTGGGTGAGATGAAAGCGGTGTCTTTCTCTCTCCTTCTCCGAGAGATCTACACAGTCATGTAGTAAGTGATGTGATTAGCATACTAATCTCTTCCAAGCATACCGAAACAGTCAGCAATGTTACAAAACTGGTCTGGAAAAGAAAAATAACATGTATAACCTTGTGCAGCACATTAATATTGGTAGTATCATAGAGACTGAATGAATGGGTTAAAAATGTACCAAGCCTTTAACAAAATAGAACCGTTTTCCAGACCAGTGGACATAAGAACTGTTAAACATAAATGACAGTTGAAAATGGCATGGGCTACACAATACAGCTGTTTGCACTGTAAAATAAAATAAAGATATTGGAATGATTGCAGCAGAAAATGTGTATTTTCACACAAGCATTTGATGAAGGTGGAGCACAAAATGTTTTATATCATTTCAGGATATAGTTTTGGGTAACCCCTTAAACTCCCAGGACTCATCAGGGGGTCCAGACTTACATTCCCCACTTTCGTAACCACATACCTTTCCTTAATTATGCAGCAATGAGTCCAAATTCAAGATTTTTAGTTCAAAGGCAGGAGTAGGGCATAGTGACAGATCTGTTATGGTTTGGAGGGATTGATTTCAGCCAATGGTGTAGAAGGTCTGATGAAAAGCAATGGAATGATGAATGCTGTATGATAACGATTAACCTCAGAAGTCAGATGGGACACTTACGACTTAATTTAGAGCTAAACACGAACATACCTGAAGCTGTGTGAGATCACTTGGATAAGTAAGCTGCCAAAGTCAAAAGAAAAGTTACAGCAAATCCTTCATGAAATCAGCAAACTGTGCTGGATTCTGGCCCTTCAGGACCGGAATTGGGGAACCCTGCACTAGACCATGGTTTCTCAGTTCTAGTCATGGGGACTCTTTGTCCCAGTTTTTATAACTCCCAACAGTGATCTGTTTTATTAGCTAGTTATCAAGCCCTTTATGAGCTAGGTCAGGTGTGCTGTGAGCAGATAAACCTTGAAACTGTGCAGTGGTAGCTTAGAGTGGTTGCCATATTGGCTCATATCAGCCCATGGTTTAAAGCTGGCCAAAATCACTATAAATAAGCTCAAACCAGGGTGCAAATAGCATCTGCCAGAATTAATTTCTCAGCACTTTACTGTGTGCAGATTAAGATACTGAATAATTGATTCACATATTTTAATGATACTGTTTTCAGAGGAATTTTAAAGGTGATAATTATTCTGTGTAGGTGTCTTCACTAGCTTGCCAAATTCACATGCCAAATTCAAACTAAACTTATAATTGATTTTGGACCATAATATGTCATTGAACTACAGATAATAATCCAATGTTTGTGGACTAAGAGGGATCTGTATTGCCAGGAGGCAATGGACAAAAAAAATGGCATCATGCAGCTTAATTAAGAAACAGGATCTCAACCAAATCCAAATGATATCAAATCCAATTAAGATATAAACCATATCAAGGTCTTACTCCTGTTCAGATCTTCCTCCTCTCAAGAGGATATTCAAGGCTTATTTCATTTAGCTTTTTCTCCTCTACTTTGTACCGTTATATATCCATCATGGAAATGATTTCCTTAGAGACTGAGACTAAGGAACAAAACTGATAAATAGTTGCTGAAGAACATATCCACCACCCAGAGAGACGGATGAAAGGAGAATGGAGGAGAGAGTGATAAAGGGGGGAAAGGACTGAGAGATATCAGTGTCCCAGAGAGATAGTCCATCTGTTGGTGGGCAAAAGAACAAAGAACCTGGCTTATAAAACAAAGCCGGCGAAAACATATTGGCATGAGTGCACCTAGGGCATTTCAAAACTTTTCAACTAAAGAGAGTGTACTAACCAGTAGAGATTGGAGGGCGAAAAAATGCAGTGCATTTACTTTTGAGCTCTAGAGCAGAACGCCCTTGATGAGCTATTTTGCCATTTTGTTCCCGCCAAAACCACTTCAGACAGGCATGACTGAGTATGTCACGGCCCTGAGTTTGCTAGCAACTCTTCAATGGTTGAGAGGGACGAAACTCTTAAATTCCTCCACATCTATGAGAACAAGAGAGAGATATAGAGAAAAGGGGGAATTTCAGTTTGATGCTTCACTCCCAACCCTTCCTCTTTTTTTTAACCAAATTTTCTCTCGATTTAGCTGTACCCAATTTCCATTCGCAAGCCGAGTCTCTTTTACCACACGACAGCTACTAGTGAAGGCTAACACATGATTCTGCCACATCTGACACATGTGAAGCCACTGCATCTTTTTGATCTGCTACTCATGCAATCATAGGGCAGCTAACTGCTAACCTATTCTGTATACATGAACTAGCAGATGCCCATGATTGGCTAGTACAGCTCTGGTCATCATCAGAGAAAGGAAAGCCATCCTTTCCTAGATGTCCAGCCATGGGAGGTGGCATTATGGCAATTCAAACTCACGATCTCCCACTGATAGGACGAAACCGTAGACAGTTGCGCCACTCAGAACATTTTGCCTGACTTAACATTGTCTAAAAAGTCTTCCCCTTTACCGAACATTCTGATAAACTTTGAGCCTTAGAACATTTGTGTTTGTTGAAGAACATTGGGTCAGTTTGTACCATCAGTGAAATAGAGAAAATATTCAGATTTGCTTTCCTGCCTACAAGCTGTATTTGACCGAGTAGGCTGAACTGTCATAGCTAATGGGCAGGAGCTAAGATGCAGAGATCCTGACCTTCCCTCAGACCAGGACATTCCAATGTGTTCTTAAACGCTAGCACATTTTGAAAAGTTTATTCGTTTTGTAGCCGCTAATAAGGATCTTGCATGTGCATTTGTGGGCAAGTGTGTTTAGTCTTAATGTGTATAACACCCTTCTGCAAATGCTTAACAAGCTAATTAGCACATGGTTTTGAACCTTTGTTACAGGATCTCTGGTTTCATGGCTGCCCGCTGAACTCTAGCTGACTGGTGTTGGGCTCTTTTGACATGTCAATTCGTGGAACACAACTGAACACAGAGAAAAGGACAAGAAAGAAACTTTTCTGGCACAATTAGCATAATTGGAGGTCATTTGAGAAGCAATCCTTTTACAGGACTGAACAGCAACACTTTTGGTCAGTGGCTATTGACATGAGTATATTGACTCTAAATGTAGGTGAATGAAAAGGCCAGTGGTACAGGCTGATTTTTTATTATAACCATCCTAATGGCTTATTCATGGTTATGAGAGGGAAAGAGAGAGGGGGGTGGCTTTAATTAGGCCATATAACACCTGTCATTTATTTCACTGCAGAATAGGCCAATCATAGGACTTTGGTGCATATCGGCGAGAATTTACAGCTATACCTTCAGTCTCCCACTCTAAGTGGTGACTATTCTTTCTCTCCCCCTCTCTCTCTCTATCTCTCTCTCTCTTTTTCTCTCTGCAGCATTTTGTAGCTTTTCTTAAGATGCTCTAAAGCTTGAATTATGGCACTCTGAATATTCATGGTGGTGATCCGGGCTGGAGGTTGGCAGCTTTCCTCAGGCTTTGTTGATTTATGTGTGTGTGTGTGTGTGTGTGTGTGTGTGTGTGTATGTGTGTGTGTGTGTGTGTGCGTGTGAATAAATGTGTTGTAGGGATTCCAACCTGAGCAGGTCTCTATGAGGTCTCTACAGCTTGCTTTATCTCTCTGAGATCAGTGTGTGTCCTGGAAGTACAACATGGATATCAGATCAGTAGTGATGAGAGGAGTGCAAAAATCCGATCAGTCTGACACAGCCATCTATTAAACAATATCTCATCCATATGTAATACGTCAATCTGTTCATGCAATTATGACTTGGTAACACTTTATGATAATGATTGATTGTAATACATTTTACTTCATAATTAACTAATCATGAAAGTCTTTTACTTCATAATTAACTAATCATGAACAAATCAGGTAATAAAAGTAATTCATTATTGGTTCCTTTTATTATACTCCTCAATAAGCTGAATCCCATCAGTCTGCTGATGATGTTGGATTTCATCAAGTTCATCCAGACCTTCTTCATTAACTGACTGAATTTGCGGCAGTGAGTTTTAGTGCCCTAAATTGACATCCACCATCCCACAATCCCATAATGTTGATCAGCTGACTATTTTATAAAGTGTTACAGATGCTGTGTAATTAGAATGTGGACAAGCTCACATTTTAGGGAATACTCTGGGCCTCATACTCATCCAGTTGGTAAAAAGAAAGATCTGGACACCTCTAATATCACCAACAGACTGATGGGAATCAAGTTGTTGGTGCTGGTAGGCTACCAATAATTAATCACTTCAACACTTGATTTGTTCATGATAAGTTAATTATGAGGTAAAAGCTAGTAGATATCTGATAAATTATTGTTATTATAAAGTGTTATATATGATTTAACTAAAGCTTTTTAGAAAAATTACTTGTTTCAAGCTGTTGAATACTTGCAGGGTGGAGTCAGTGCTAACTATTCAGTAAAGACTACTACCTAGAGCCACCTAGAGCTTTAATCGGGCCTGAAATTTTGGTCCGAATCCGAAATACAGCCCGAGAACTTTCTGTTTGAGTCCAACCCGAACCATAGTACCAAGTTTTGAGTCAGAATCTGACCCAGCCCGACAAAATTTTGTCCGGACCCAATACGAACCACATCATCATGTTTTGAGTCAGAAACTGACCCGAGTCCATCAAAATTCTGTCCAAAACTGACCCGAACCGGCCCATCATCAGCCATGATAGGATAGCGCCGGTTAAATTACTGTGTATACAATAATAGCTGTCATTAGATAGATTAATAAAATTTAAAAAATAATAATAATGTGATATAATAAAATAATTAGCTGTCCAAAATTAAGTTTAAATTCAGCTTTAATGAATTTATTCATCAAGCAATGCTTTCGAACAAGAATAACGTAAGGAGAAAAACTAAAGAAGGGGGAGATGCAGGGTAAAATCTGTTAAAAGTGAGAGGCAGGCTGTGAGAACCTGAGCGTAAAATCCAAACCCATTCAATCAGTCACTAAACGGTAAAGAACATATGAGAAGTATGTGAGAAATACCATATTTACTATTAGTATGTATCCATTTGTGGTCCATTTACTGAATCTTACATTTACTTATCTGTGAGTATTTTGTTAATAAATGTTTTTTTTTCTGTTTGCTTTCTTACTTAATAGCTTTTGCATGAGTGAACATTTTTCAAATCAGATCCAGTTTCTACCTGACACTAAACCACGGAAAGCTTTATTACCAACTCATAGATTCTAGTTTGGGATGTCATTGAATATGAATATGTGAGGTGCTGTGTAGCATAGAACCCTTTTTATCCCTTAAAGCTCACGAATATGGTCACAAGTTCTAATGTGCTTTCTCTTCTATACCTGGAAACCTAGTCTCAGTTAAATCTATAGAGTTTGTTTGACACTGGAATGGGCCATAGCCTGAGCAACACGCTGACCATAATTAAAAAGTCTAAAACATGTGTGTTCCACTCCGTGTTATGGGCCTTTTCCGTTCCTGTAATTCCACTGTTATTTGTTGCGAGCATACTTACCATCAATTTTCCTCATTGGCTTTTTATCATGTCTTGTGGAAAGGGGTGACTGCTACTTCAACTTTCAGGCCCAAGAAAGAATAAAGCTCTTATTCTACTTCCATCTATACCCCATTGCCTGTCCACAATCAACCACAAACCATAGCCTCTCTTCTAATGAGAAGCAAAGAGAAAGAATGATTGGGAGAGAGAGAAAGAAAGGAAGAAAAGGTGGCATGTTTGTCCTCATGCTCTATTACTCCCTAATGAGATGGATTTGTCCCTATTCAGTCTGCCGTGTAAAGCCAAGGGCTGGAAAAGCACGGCCGTCTTTTTTTATCTTTGCCTCAGTTCAAGACCATCTGATTCCCAAAGCATTAGAGTTCATTCGAGATCTCTATATCCGAGGGTACTGATGGAGAAAGCGTCTCTCAGGGGAGAACTAGATTGTCTCTGTTCTCTCCTATCCATTTGCAGCTTTTTGCATCATCATTGCTGCAAGCCTGTCGCTATGTCTGTCCAACAGGAATGTAGCTAAATTTAACTCCTGCTGACTTATTGCTGGAATGACATTTCTTCTTATTATTTTTTATTTAAATTCTTTTGAACTTAAACCTTAAAGCCCCCTAGTACTTGATGGACTCTCCCACTCATGTCTCTTTTTCATCCCCTCTGTGCAGGTTTTTACACGATATGGGAAGTGTTATATGTTCAACGCAGCTGAGGAGGGGAAGACTTTAAGGACCACGATGAAAGGAGGAACAGGGAATGGCCTGGAGATCATGCTGGACATTCAGCAAGATGACTACCTGCCTGTGTGGGGGGAGACAGGTACACACACATGCACAGACACACACACACACAAAAAGCACAGACACACACACAGATCCACATATCTATACAACATTGTCACACGTCAAAAGACAAGATAGATATGCATGACCAAGAAAAGTGTGAAACAAATCAAAACTATTTTCTATTTGAAATTGTTAACAGTGTTCCTGATGAAGCTTTGCACACTCTCGCCATCTTCTCAACCAGCTTCATGAGGGAGCTTCACCCAGGAGGCTTTTCTTAAACTTCTCCAAATAGACCGAGTCACTTTTGTTCTGCTTCTCCTAACTTTCTAAATCATAAACTACTGGTTTTAAGTAAAAATTGTAAATAATAAATGTACACATGGGCGTTAACAAATAGCACATTTCAACCATAAGCCTTTATCAAAATGTCTTTAAGAACAATGAAAAATATATATTCAATCCAGTGTCCAAACTTTTCACTGGTGCCGTATAACCACTCTAACCTTTCTATTCTGCCCTCACTTACAAGTGGCTTTTGGATAAAAGCGTCTGACATATTAATAAACGTAAATGTAACGTTACCTAACGGACTGAAACTCTTTAGCAAGCCCGTCATCGGTAGTTGCTTCAATGGGAATATTTTTCAGGAGCTCCACCTACAAAAAAAAGAGAAGAAAATATATAGATCCAAGTGTGCAAATATAAATCTAACGCACAGCCGAAAAACATTTATTTAAACTCACTTGCTCCTTCAGCTGCATGATGGTACGCCGTGTTGTCTGCTCTTTCTCGCGGGCCTCTGTGAGCTGCAGTTTGAGCTCTGAGAGACTTGCATTTTTCTTGGACAGTTCATTCTCAAGCGCTTTCATTTTATTTTCAAACAACCTGCAGGAAAATAATTTGATTTGCATTGGCATTTAACTTATGACGAACTTCAAACACAAAATGAATGTTCATTAATATGTTTTGAATATTTTATTCTTTCTCATGGAATAATCTGTATTCGCAACATAGAGATACTGACTTCTTTTCTTTTCGAAAGTTTTGTACCTTGTCACGACTTTAGATTTCCAGGTTTTGCTATCTGCTCCCTCTAGGGACAGGCCCTTCGATTGAGCCAATAGGAGCTTCTGGTTGGTCTCTTCAAGCTCCACCTTCAGCTTTTCATTTCTTACCTCCAGACTGGTCTTCTCTACTCTCAGCTTCTCTGCAGCCTCCGATTCCTGTATCGGAACACATAACCCATCTAATAATGCACATGTGAAGATTAATATAACAACTGGATGTATTCAGTGAAGTTCTATACTTTTCTGTGCATAAATTCTGCTGCACAAAAGTGCGAGAAACCTTTTTGATATCTCTGCGCAGTCGCTCATTTTCCATCACAATTTTCTCCGTTCCTTTAGCCTGTGATTCAAGCTTTGATGTCAACTGAATCTTCTCCTTCATCCTGTTGTATTCAGCCTGAGCAAAACAAATTGTGATGTATGAACGATAGTAATAAAAACAAACACACCAAGTATTTATACAAACAAATTAAAAAGCTCTGCCCTGTTGTGACAGTAAATTAACCTTGAGTTTCTCATGCTCCTGCTCCAGAGTGGTGAGCTGCTCTTGGGCTGTGGTGCCCGAGCTCTTTTTCAGGTTCTCGTTTTCTCTTTGCACCCTCTCCACCACCTTCTTCATCAGTGCGATGGTCTTCTCCAGCTCAAGGACGGTCTTTCCACTTCGTCCAGACTGCAAGAGTAAAAAAAGTCAGTGCTGAAAAGGTTATAGCCTTTGTCAAGCCTCTGTTTATCATATTGATGGCAGCATCACAACGAAGACAAGCAGTTCAATTAACACGTACCACTACTAACATCTACAGCTATTAACAGACTCTACACGTACAACAAATCCAAAATGGAAGGACTTACCCCACGGAGATGACCCAGCTTCTTTTCCACCTCTGCTTTTTCCTTTTTCAGCGCGTCACACATTTCTTTGAGGTCAGACACCTGAGCCTGTTGATGAATGATTATTAATAATGGTATTGTGTCCTCATTGTGTCTCACCCCCCCATCTTGGAGGGCAAAGGGTATAGACTGATTTATACTTCTGCATCTGTGAACCTGCAAACATGTTCATGTGCACTAGGAGACAGTGTCCCATTCCAGAATGAGCAGAAAACAAAACGCGAAGGAAAAATGACTTGATCTTCGCCCAAGGTTTTCCCTATCTCCTTTCAAGTATTCATCGTCACCTCACTGTTTTGTAATGTTTTGAAGATGGTTGTATAAGTGCTTATAGCTTCATATCTACTTTGCTAACTGATTCTCGAACTGCTCCGTTTAGCTTTTGCGCTAGTCCTGATTTGGGTCAGGGGTTTGGTTCCCATCCCAGCCTCATACACGGATACACTGTATAGTTGAGGTTTTGGAGGGGTGCACGTCGGCTCCTCTGTGAACTACACTTACCCGTAAACCCCTTCTCTGCGCACACACATGCATGCATCTTTGCAGAAGTAGAAAATCAGCTTCCTCCAACGCACATGAAGCCAGCCACGGCATTTTTTAAACTGCTGTTTCTGTAACGCCTTAGGGCAGTTGAACGCATTTGGAGGAAAGCTAACTGCCCTGTTCTTTAAACATGGCTGTCACTAGCCAATCTAATCATCCTTCCCAGCCAGCCAGAGAGCACCACTAATTATTCTCTCTCAGACTCCTGGCCATGGACGGCCGTTGGCACCATTGGGATTCGAACTGGCAACAAATCTCCCAACGATAGGGCAGATGCTTAGACTGTTGTGCTCACACTGTGATATATTCAAAACGGTTCTTTGTAATCTAAATATTTTACCAAAAATCTAACGTTGATAAGAAATAAAGCTAATGAAGACAGATAGCACTGTGCAAATGAGGTCATAGCACCTTGTCCTCTGCATGTTGCCATTTTTGGGGAATGCACTCAATCAAGGGTAAGATCTTGGCTGTACCTTTAGACGCGGCAGGTCTTTGTTAGCCTGCTCTAGCTGAAAGCGAAGCTCCAGGTTCTCACTGGAGAGCTTGAGGTTCTCTTTCTGTAGCTCATGCTCCCTCTGTGTCGGTGTACCAGAGCCCCTGCCGGATGTCTGCGCAGATATGACATCATGCTTTAAATACCGTCGATTAAAAAAAAAAAAAAACACAGTGAACAAGGAACACTACAAAAAATATATGGTTGCTACAGCACAGCAAGAGGCCAAACAGCGAAAAACGGAAACAAGCGGGAAGCCTACGGAGCTATGAGGCCGCCTTTAGGGAACTGACTTTATCTTTCTCGATGGGACACGCTAGGTCCGAGTACCTCATCTCGCCTTCCCTGTTCCTTTTCATCCATTGTGGCAGCTCCTGATGCCAACGGTCCAAGCATACTGTTGGCATAGGGAAGTTCGCGCTCTGGCACGTCATCTGCGTCAAGCTGTCTGGCGGGAGAGCTTTGGAGGTCTTTGGCAACAGTGGCACTTGGGTCCCCACCTGGCTCCGTGATAAAGGTCTCTCCAAGAACCTGCATCACTGGTTCTTTAGATGTGACTCCATCCTCCAAAGCGTCAAGTTTTTGCTGCTCAGTGGAAGGACTTTGTGCTTCAGACTCTTGCGATTGTTTGGACGCTTCCATGCTGCCATTGTAAGACTCTGCAGATCTCTGCACGCCTTGGTCTTCTGGTTCTGTCTGAGCATTTATAGGCATCATTTCAGAGCTCTTTGTTTTTCTGATTTCTACCTCCCCTTCATCTCCTTCATCTTCATGAGGCTCGTCCTTTTCTCGAACCAGCTCTACCGAGTCATGTCTTTCGGGCAATATTTCCGTTTTCTCATTATCCTCGTCAGTCTCTGGATCTTTAATTTCTGTCTCGTTTGCAGACTTGTTGTCAGTCCCTGCCACGTCTCCTAAATCTAGATGTGAACCATTCTCACTTTCAGGCATTGATTTGTCTTCCATTTCTTCATGTCCACTTTCTTCTGCAGCTGCCTCATATACTGTATTGGTTTCAGTTTGAGGTCTTGTGTCCACCATCACTGGTGTATTTAGCAATGTGCTAGGAACACCCATCATCTCCTCGTAACCACCTTGTGGATGGGGATGCTTGCCTTGGCTTAAGGAGGAAGGCTGGGTATTTTCATCGTCACTGTCATGTGTGACCTTAAAGGTCATAGAGTGAAGGCCTTTAGGAGAACTGAACTGGGCAGAGGAAACCTCACTTTTATCCTTGTAAGCAAAAGGAGGGGAGATAAATTATTGTACTTGCGTAATGCTAAAAGACCTTCATGACTCATTATTAGCCATGTTAGCATTTTTGGCTGAAGTGTTCATTTTAAAAAGAAAGGATCAAGAGTGAAAAGTGATGGCTGAAGCTTTGCGATTGTTTTATGCCCGACAAAGAGACAAGGAAACAGATACTTACCGATGGCCTGGATGGAGGCTCTTTCGCCAGCTGACTTTCCAGAGAGTGAAGCCTCTCTTCCAAGTAGCAGTTCCTGATGTTCATGTCCTCCATCGCAGCGTCCCGAGGTAAAGCCTGTTGCTGTCTGAACCACAGATGATGGAAACAAAACTGTTACGCTGTAAAACTGCGACCCTCACATCCACATTTACTCAATTCTGTTCTCTATTGTGCCACAGACATACAGTTGGTCAGTGGTGGTCCTATGGTGGTCCCTTTCCATTGATGGACAGGGTAGAGGGGGGCTGATACATCTATATGGTAGGTTTACTTGATAAACTGGTAACTCGGTGTATAGACACTGTTATCTTTATAGTAGATTAAATCACAGTCATTTAACTCATCTCACGAAACAAGCGGAGGGCAGTGGTGGCTCAGTGGTTAGGGCTCTAGGCTACTGATCAGAAGGTTGTGGGTTCAAGCCTCAGGACCACCAAGCTGCCAATGTTGGGCCCTTGAGCAAGGCCCTTAACCTTCTCTGCTCCTGGAGCACTGTATCATGACTCTGGACAATGTTGTAGGTTGCTCTGGATAAGGGTGTCTGCTAAATGCTGTAAATTTAAATGTAACTCTAACAGAATATCTAACATCGTACTTGATTATCTCCATCTGCTGCTCCAGCTCACGGTTCCTCTTCTTTAGCTCCTCGATCTCTTTGTCGGCTTCGAGGGTCCGTGTGCCCACCACCTGATCCACTGTCACGCCGCGACTTTTCAACTTCTTCTGCAGGCCCAGTTTCTCTTGCTCCAGCCTGCACAGCACCCAGCAACGCTTTAGCAGTGGTGAAGTCAAATCTCACATAGCCTCGTTTTCGTCATTTAAAAAAAAAAAATAGATATTTTAAGTTAAAATGTGGTATGTTGTTTGTGACCTTCCGTAGAGCTCTTTCAGGGTGGCCAGTTGTTTGGAGAGGGATTCAGTCTCTCTCTCCTTCTCTTTCAATAGGTTACGGACTTTCTCCATCCTGGCCTGCCACTTCTTACCCTCTTCCCACCTCACCAGTTCTTCTTTATTAGACTGCTAAAGGAAAAACCTGAGATGATATCTCAAATCTGGGCAGTGGTGGCTCAGTGGTTAAAGCTCTGGGTTACTGATCAGAAGGTTGTGGGTTCAAGCTGCCAGTGTTGGGCCCTTGAGGAAGGCCCTTAACCTTTTCTGCTCCAGGGCACTGTATCATGAGCCTGCACAATGTTGTAAGTCGCTCTGGATAAGGGCGTCTGCTACATGCTGTAAATGTAAATGTAAATCTGGAACGTTCTATACCCTTAAAGTATGTTAAGAGATTTAAAAGACAATAACCAGAGCAGCCCATGCATTTCATTGGGGGCATAAATGCTTATTGTTTTAGGATAAACAACCTAGCATAAGGAAATGCAAAGAGGTGCATAGCTACTGTATAACAAACATACCAGCTTTCATATTGTTTCCCCCCCAAAAAAAATGCTGCCTTTAGTTTTATTATACATTATATATGTTGTGGTGTGGTTTGTCAGTATGGATCTGAGCCTGGTTTCTCAAGAAGCACGTTGACATTGACACTTCATAGAGTCAAATTCATTTTCCTGCTCACCTTGTCATCCTTCACGGTGGTCTTTTTCTCGGCGGGCTCTGGCACGTTGTTCCTGTCCAGTTCTGACTCCAGCCTACGGATCTTCTTTTGTAAAGCCTCTACGGCGGTGCCTTTTAGTTCACTTTCAGTTTGACTCTACAACACACACACACACAACACACTTTAACCTATATAAAGAGACATGTGCATAAAGACACACTGGACAGTGTGGTACGGGATGGCACTGTAGGAAATCTGTGATCCCCCATTTTGTTGCTGTTTCCATTCCCAAGTGACGCGCACTGTATCTAGATACCCATGCTAAATTTGGTTCCGCTTCTTGTCCAGGTACTATGCGTACTGAACAGAGAAATGTGGGTGGGGCTAGAAATAGTGCCTCGTCTCGCCATCCGGACCTGCCTGACGCTCTGCTCCTGCCCTGTTCCTCCTGCTTCTTCATCTGGAGCTCT
>JAOUQW010000023.1:19960076-19974030 GCA_028565825.1 Olivaichthys viedmensis | reverse complement strand
AAAGTCCTGTTTACTGATGAATCCAAGTTTGAGATTTATGGCAGTAACAGAAGGGTTTATGTAAGGACACGAACAGAAGAGAGATTGATACCACAGTGGATCAAAACAACAGTGAAAAACAATTTCTCATACAGCGAAAATAAATGGTCTAAGAATAAGGTATTCTTGAAAAGCAAATATCAAGTCGATTAAATAATGTATTAGTTTTTGATAAATGATGAAATGAAAATAGTTCTTGATAGTGGACTCAGACTTTTGGACTGTGCTGTAGGTTTGTAAGTACAATCACCAGAGGTTGGTCTTTGAAACATTGATCTCTGTAAGCAGGTGCTTAAGCTTTAATAACTCTGATGAGCTGGTGATTTCCCTCAGGGCTGAAGTCTTTCAAAGTGATGAATGTGATTTGTTGTCTTACCGATGAGCACCACTAGCCGAGGCCTCTCATTGGGCCTTTGTAGGTATCGTGTCACTTCCTCGTAGGTGACGAGCTCTGGCTCGCCAGGGTCGGACGCGCTTGCTTCCTCTGACGAGCCCTGGCGATCCTTACGGCTCAGACGGAAACTCCTTCGCAAACCAGCTGATAGCAGGAGACAAGAGGTTAAAAGGTCATACAACAAATTGTTGTAGACTAATTTCTGACATGATTTTAGACCATTAACTGGGGGTGTCAATTATGCACTTGACTGTTCACATGACCGAAGTCTACAATTACATAAGTATCCCGATTTTTGGTATATAGAAATATACACAATATTCATAAGATATCAAAGTCATAGGCATCTTTTCAGTTGTCCATTTGACAGTGCATACATGCTTCCATGAAATAATATGTGATTGAACAAAAACATCTCTTTATATCACTTAAGTCATTGTTTCGTTCATTTTTGGCTAGTACTTGCATTCAGAGCAGCTTTATATTTATGGAAATCATTTTATATCATTACATACACATTAGCCTAGCAAAGTCTCAGTGGACGCTGACATAATCTGTCCTGTCATTAATAACAGACTAAATATGTAGTTTTGTCTAAGGGGATAGTGGGGGCACCTGAGTGGAGTGAACAGGGACTGTACCTGAATAAAAGTCCCAGGAAAACACCTGGCCACAGGAGGGCGCCACCGCTTTACACTTCGAAGAGACTACAACGCGTATTAGACCACTAATCACTTGCACACAAGACACCCTCTGCCCTCAACTACCAACCCTGGGTCAGTTCTCTCTACCTTACGGCAGCTGGTTGCCAAACTACGTACCAGATTTACAATCAACTCTCATGTCTTCAACATTAACCCTGATGTTCTTTTCAGGTCACAATTATTATTTACATTTTTACTAAAAGACCACTACAAAAAAAATAAAAAATTTAATCCAAAATGAAACTTTATGGGCTTGACTCAATTGCTGTCATTACCATGAAGAATTATTTTTCTAAATCATATTTATATTACAGCAATTATGTTCATCTCATTTTTACCACGATGAAATAAAAGTCTGTGTGAAATAGGAATATAAATAAAAAAGCTGGTTTTAGTTGCCGTCCAATTCCCTTCACCTGTGCACATCAGGAGGATCCTCGGGTATGGAAAGGGATTTTGTGCGGCTATTTCCATAAATACTGTTTAATTAGCTAATAAATGAGACAATGATACACATTGTATTTTAAAAGTACCCCTGAACTATAAAACATATTTTTTTAAATAGGTAACTACTTAAATAGATTTCTGATTGTATAGATAAATATAAAATGATAGATTATATAGATTTTTATCATTATAATTTCATTTAAAGATCAGACTTTCTTGGTACACTCTTAGAAAAAGGGTTCCTCGAGGATTTATTTCATGTTTAATGGTTCCATCTTTTATAATACATTTTTAGAGGATGACTTGGTAACCAGAAACCTGTGTGCTAAGCTAGCCAGCTAGCTAACTTGGCTAATATTCACGATGAACAAAATTGTGGTTTTTATGGTATATTTTGACAGATTTGGCTACTGTTAAATAAATCAAGAAGAAGACTGATGCTGAAATCTCACCTGTGAGAAATGCAAGTTAGTTTACTGGCAGGGGAACATGAGGGCATTTTAAATTTGTATATTCATGCCTGTTCATAGATTGCGGTACTCTCAATAAGAGTGAAGGTGTAGAAATGTTCATAGGCTATTTCTAGACATTTCTTTGGCATTAAGAACATTTATTATTGTACATAGGTTACTTTTAATTGTGCCTATAAACTCAGAAGATATGGTCAAAGGGACGTTTATTGCCAAGTCATGAACAGAACATGAGGGTTAACCTGACTTTCGCTGTTCAAAACGACAGCACATACTTGACCCCAAATAAGCTGTTCTAGTCTTTTTCCATTGGTGTCACTGTAAACCTGACCCCAGGACAGTTGTAAAGGGCAGAGTGGTCCCATCGCGCATATCAGTCATCGAACACTTGGAGCAGTGAGTGAACGAGCAGTCAATCGTGCGGAGCGGCCAATTGCGGGGCAGCAGCTTGGGCGGTGAGGGGTCAGAGGGCAAGGATCACGAGCCAAGGCAAAGAGAGGCAGGAGGAAGGAGAAAGGACGGGGAAAGACTCAGAAGGGGGGAAGGGCGTCTTGACTTACTACTACCAGACAATCAAAATGACTGAAAACCTCCACAGACGTTCCTGTTTTCTTTCCGTAATCCAAAATGTCAGGCAATTTATCATTAGTCATAAATAATAGGCCCAAGCTGACACCTCCCCCCTTTCAGCACTAGAGGGCGCTGCTTACATATGATTTGGAAGTGCAATTATAGACAGACAAGAGGAGAATTTGTGGTGTGAAGGTGACCTTGGGAGACTGAAATCTCAGCTGTATGCAAATGTAAGATTCACGAGGATAATGTCGGCCCATATGTCAGTGTCTGCCTCTCTGTGTTAATAATGTGCTTTCACATGATTGCTTTCTTGCAAAAAAGAGAAAAAAGAGACTGGCTTAGCGGTAGGAAGCTTTAGGCACCTCTCGATTGAATTCAGTTTCAATTCAGGGTGCTAATTATAAATTATATAAATTCTAAAATGATTCTTTGTGTATCTCGATCTTATAATTCTATAGCTTACATTATGTTTTGGTTTTTTTCCTAGTATGACCACTTGCTGCTTTTAAAAACATATCATTTTCATCCCTCATGAAGAAACACTAGGCTTAATGTATTTTCAAGGCTGTCAGAACAAACTTCAATGTTTAAATACTATTCAAATTTTCATACTATTTAATATTTATGGCAATATTAAGGCAAAAAATACACATTTAAATCTTTAAGATCCCATGTTCTACTTTCAGCTGCCTACACTTTGACTAAATGATTCTTCTGTTGCTTGATGTATGAAAAGGACTCTGAATAAATGCATGTCATTTATGGCAAACTTTATTTATGTATCAATTTTGTAATTAAATATTGAAACACGAACAAAGGATGTGTCCTAAAATGGCAGTCGAGTCTTTTCTGTGGCTGGATCTCAGATGGAGTCTATTAGGCCTACGTACTTTCTAAAACGCCTTTATGTTATACCCTATGTAGTGAGCATGTATAGTGAATAGGAAGCCATTTGGAATTCGGCTTCACTGTGCGAGTTATTCCTGTGTGAAGACGAGTGAAAGATGGCGGATATTTACGCCTAAGAAATGTAAAATTGGCTACATATCAGCAACCATTACTGTAGGTAAATAAATAAAAATCTTAATCTTAAATAAAAACAAAACAATAAAGTTTATTATAGAATTAGGATGTTGTCTCCTCGTGATTTTCTTTGCCTAAGAAATAACACAATTTTAACCTTCTGTGTTTTATGTGGTACAAATGCATAGTGTAGCATATGAAATTATAGGTTTATTAATATTCAAATGCATTTGAATATTAAATCTTTAAAGTAATACAAATTCGAAAGCTATTTTTAAAAGAAATTCGACAGCCATAGCTGCTTAATTTTCATTATGTTTGATAATGTTAAATAATTATTATTAAATAATAATAAAAATATGCACAGGCCTATGTAAAAGTCTGATGTTTATTATTATGTTTTATGCATCGACACAGAATCGTTAAAGAGCGTCTTAGATGCATCTAAGAATCAATTATTTTTCCCATTCCTAGACTGATAGCGGGGGAAAAAAGGGAAGCTCTAAAACTATGCACACTACTTTCACACTTTCCCTCACACCTCTCTGTGTCAGTCCCACATTAGAAGCCACATTAACACCTTGTATTTAATGAGGCCCTAATATGACAGACTTATCTTATTAAGACGTTAAAGAAAGTAACACCTCTCTCTCTGTCTTTCTGCCTTTATTCAGAAACTGAATTATGAATGAAAACTTCCTCACTTTCCTTTACACTTATACATCTGCAAGTCTCTCAGCAGTGAAATAAAGATTCAAGCAGTGTGTGAGCTTAGTATTATAAGGTTCTATCTGGTTGAAGAGTCGTTCTGAGATATGGGGCTTCAAAATTTTGACATTCTAACTAGCAAATCTCTAAAGTACTGTAATCTACATTTACAGCTCAACAAGGCCAACACTTTAAGGTTACTTCAAATTTATATTATCAAAATTCTGAGACGATTATAAAGTAGATTTTTGAACACTGGCCAAACACAGATAGAACCTTATTATTTTATAAAGTTCTATCTGTCTGTCTCTCATTAATCAATCCCTCAATCTCAATAAATTACGAATAAATGGTATAAGTCAGCAGAGAAAGACCTTCTTAAGCATATTAAGACCACAATATGATCATCTTTTCAATAAGTTTTATTTTTTTAATGTAGTCTCTAAGATTTAAAATTGCAACATACATGTATTTCACTTGCAAAAACTGAAGTTGTTCCTAAACAAGATATTTTACCATAAAATTGCATTTTAAAACATTTACCAATCTCATATTAAAATACAACCACACACAGGTTTTCCAAACTCTCCTAAAGTCTACTAGCTGAGCTTCAGTCCTGGTTACACTGAAAGGTTCAGTTTATTAAGCATATTGCATGGAGCTTACTAAAGTCTCTAATATTTAATGCTAATGTAATCTGATGTTAGCTACAATATTAGCTTTCTGCTGCGCTGAAGACTTTTTAATGTGCCACAACGTTTACACATCGTAAGACCAGCGAGTACAGTAGACCAAGACCAATCCTGTTTTGTACACTTACTGTTTATTACTCTAATCGAGCAAAACATCGACAGCTAAAAGTTTATTTCTCTTCTGACTCGCAATACTGAGGTTTTGAGTCTCCTCTTTCCTGTCAGTGTGTAAATAAAACCTGGATATTGATTGGCCTGATATTGTTGCGTATTTATCCTGGATGCTGATTGGCTAGCAGATAGAACCTTATAAAACCAAGTTTATCTGTGAGTTTAGAGATATAACATTTTATTTTTTATAAAATATTTTTGAAAAATTACACTTTTTGTTGTTGGTGTAATATTTATAAAATTAAAAAACAACACCACAGGAGAATAAAGTATACCCCAGCAATGAAGTTTATGTGGTTAACTCCTTTTCGACCGAAATGCCAGATAGAACCTCATAAGACTTCGCCTGCTAATACACCGTGGCACAAACCCGAGGAGACGTGGGAGTCTATCCTGAACAGACAATCAGCAGGAGTGTGTGTGTGTGTGTGTGTGTGTGTGTGTGAGGCAGCGGAGGAAGGCATGCAGGCTCTCACCTATGTAGTGTCCATTGAAATAGCCCTCACAGTCACAGTCCTCTGTGGGGAGGCAAGCAGGGAGAGAGGGAGTGAGCTGAGGAAGAGGAGAGGAGAAGAAGGACAGGAAGAGAGAAGGACAGGAGGAGAGCAGGAAGAGGAGGGAGGAAAGAGGAGGGCCGCGAGCTCTGGAGCAGCAGGCAGGAAAGCACACACACATAGGCCGGCAGCAGGTATACAGCAACACAGTCAACATTATAGAATATATATATTCACGGTTATATATTTATGCAGCAGGTACAGGCAAATACAGTCAACATCATATAGACAGATACCAACCTAATAGGATGAAGGTTTACACATGCTTCCTCCAAGGCACATGAAGCCGCCGCATCTTTTTTTAAACTGCTGCTCATTCAACATTACAGGCAGCTGAACGCGCTTGGAGGAGAGCACTAACTGCTCTATTTTGTACACATGAGCTATCAGACGCCCATGTTTGGCAAGTATCAATCTGATCCACGGGGGAGAGAGGAACGCCAATTATGCCCTCTTGGACCCCCGAACACGGATGGCTGCCGCATTGTCGGAATTCAAACCCGCAATTCGAACAAATAGCTCAACAAAATCAGATGTGCGTCACGTTTAGGCAATAAATCGCATTTGTGTAACTTCAACCTTGCAATGTGAACGTAGCCTTAGAGGAAGCCCATGTGTTAAAAGGGCATTGTAGGTGTATGAACCATGAGGGTGACATATGTTGCTGGGATAACTTGGCATGACCTTAGGTCTAAAATGTATCTATATGACACTGATGATGATGAGAAGAGATGACAAGGCATTCAGAGCTGTGATAGTGTATAATGGAATTAGGATGATAACAGGGTGGGGAGAGACAGAAAATAACTGTATAAACACAGAAAGAAAGAAAAGAACGCTGAAAGAGAGAGGGGGTAAGGAAAAACTCCTGACACCTGGTATTAGTAATAGTAGTAGGTAGTAGTTTTTTTGGTAACACTCTACTTGAAGTGTACCTACACTGAGCCTTTACAACACACTCATAAGCTTTGTATAAATATATCAGCAATGCTGAAGGATTTATGGAAGGCTTATGTCAAAACTCAGGAGGTGACATTAGATGTTTTATGTAGGATATGACTTTGATGTATTTACATAAAAGAAAGAATAAAAAAGAGGCCTCAATTATGGGTTATTAAGTTTTCATTATTTTCTCAATTCCTGTGTCCTTGTCCTAATGGGGTCTCATGAGGATATATGTTGTTTTAGTTGTTGTAATCGGCATTTCATACAGTCATGCCAATAAAGTTAACTTGAACTACAGAGATAGAGAAAGAGGACTAATTAAAAGTGTAGAGAGATATGGGAAGGAGAAGAGAACAGACGGGAATGACAGAAGGGGAGGATCATGGGAGAATGGTGAGCTAGGAAGAGTTTCTAGTCATCTGTGTGCCAGTGTGTGTGTATTTTTAGATCCTGCAGTGCTACACCATAAAGTCCACCTGCTACTTCTTAAGGAATTAAGCACTTCTTACCAGTCCATAAACTCAGTCCTCTTACACAGGCGTGTGTGTGTGTGTGTGTGTGTGTGTGTGCGCATGACAGACAGTGTGTGTTAGACCATAGGTATTAAAGCTGGATTAAATGACAGGCTGCTCTTTCCTATTTCCTAATCACTGGGATCGTGAGCTGCATATATGTATATGTATGTGTGTGTGTGTGTGTGTGTGTGTGTACCTTTTTCACATCCCTGGTCATCTTGCGTAAGCCGTGGTAAAAGAAAGAAACATCAATTACATATTTTGTTGGTCCCACTCACTCACTCTTTAACTGTAGATCATGGTGCACAAAAGTGATTTTTTTATTTCCTGGACCTGAATCATCAAAGAAATTCAAATCATGGTGTTTCATACTCAGACGTATGTAATACTCTAGTATAGTAATAATGTAATCGTCAATACATTAAAGGAAGTATTTAGTATTAATAATGAATAAAAACAGATGAACATTTGACTGCTTCTGCTATATCCTGAGTAAAGAGCACATCTACAGTCGAGTGCAAAAGTTTGCATACCCTTAGGGCAAAATGAAGAAGATAAAGACATTTATACCAACAAGATATTTGGTGTGTTTGGATTCACAGATGTGCCTTCATTATCCTAAGTAACAAAAATAGTCAAACAGCGCATGTGAAGCTATTAATAGTGAAAAAAAAAAAAAAGATATCTGTTTAAAAGTTTGCATCTCCATTTCTAAATGTGATATAAACTTACTCTATTAACTGCCCATCCTTTGCCTTTATAGCTAACCTCTTTCGTATCCTCTGAGCAGCTTTTGAATTCTCTCAGTTTTAATATTTGGCCCCCACATAGACCACCGTCTCTGTCCATTTACATATCTTTACATACATGTTATAACGCTGATGTCATACATTGCCTTCTTCGGATCAGGTCTGGAGATCAAGGGTGTCACGGCAAAACCACTTTTCAAACTATTTTTCTGTTGATTTTACCTTATGTTTTGTATTGTTTACTTGTTGCACGATACACCCACATCTCATTTTTAACATCTTGGAATTCTATTTTTTGTAGATAAATTGTACAGGGATAAACAGGAGTAATCTTTCTTTTTTTTCCACTACAAAACCATGGGGGATGCAAACTTTTGCCCTTAAGTGTAAAGGGAAGGAAAGTAAGAGCTGAATCACAAGTATGACTGTTTTTCTTTACTATGAGTTTGTCACATTTTCGGGAAATAAATGTTGATTTATTTTCATGCAACTAGTTTTTAGGCGCTATTATATTAATTCATATTTGATATAAATACTCACCATTAATTGTGCAGTCGCACACAGGAATACAAGGCAAGAATAAAACATGACCGACATTTCCCATGCATGTAAATTAATGCTAGGTATGTAAAAAGGAGAATTAAAGCGTCTACTCACAGGCGGGTTGTTTGGGTGATTTAGGATTCTGTAAAGTGCCTATTTTGATTCTGTAGGCCAACCGCCTAAGAGAAAAGCGCAGTATTGAAATAGTGACACACAATTTATTTAATTTCATATCCTGAATATCCTGTTTGTGCAGCATTTCTTTAAGTTTTCTAATTGCTGTGTCAACAAATATTACACCATATATGGTGCCCTTTTTCATCTGAGCTAATGTCATCTCTCACCTCTCCTGGAACTGTTTGGAGGGAACGAGTCCGGCGCGCAGGTTGCTGTCCCCAACCCTCTTTGCCTGCCACCAGGTGGCGTCGTCCTGACTCACTACCTGCAGGATGTCCCCGCACTTAAACGGTAGCCCTGCCTCCTGACAGGGCGTGGCCTTGTCCTCCAAAGGGACATAATCGAACAGCGCCCGCATGAAGACCTACAGAAAACATGGCCAACAAGTTGGACTTTGAGTCAGAAGAGCAGAGGTGATCATTAATGAGGATCATTTCAAATATTTACCATTCGCTGAAGCAGACGTATTCTGCAATAGCTGTAAGGATTATCTAATGGATAATCATAATTAGGGTCACCCACCTTGCTCTCTTTAAACTTGTCCTCTTCTTTAATGGCTGGGATGATCTTTAGAGTGATGGAGCCCTGAGATTGAGACTGAGACAGAGATAGAAGTGAAGTCAACATAATTTTACAGTATACACTATAGAACTGCATGAGGAAAATTCAATTGTAGATTTGCTGGTTCCACACATACACAGTGGCAAGATTCAAGACTACATTAAGGGCAAAATGCAATAAATATTGTCATTATGTCATGCAAGATTGCACATGACTCCATTACTGCATAGATACAGGAAGACGGTTTCATCACAAGGTTCCTCACAAGAAAACAACATTAAACCAGACAGTAGAACATGGAGTAAAATAATCATCTGAGACCAGGGTAAAGAATCAGAGTAACAATATTTGAACCCCGCATAATAACACTGACCTGATCATGTTATAAAAATAGCTTTGCAGATTACATATACATAGACAGCTCATTCATGACAACTGGTAAAATGTGTCGTAAACATGCCAAGACAGATCCTCATGCCAGTTTATATCAAATGATAAACCACTGTCATGTTATCGTTATCAACATTGAGTAGAGTAAAATGAGCAGATTAGAAGATTTTTATTCCCATTCCTACAAAGGGCTAATAGTATTTTATAAAGATGATAATGATAATGAGTGTAATACCAGCAGTTGGCTGATCTCGTCTGGCCTTTTGTGCATTACGGAGATGCCGTTCACTTCTCTCAGTTCATCACCTACATGCACCAGACCTGCACATAATCATCACATACTGCGTAAGAAAGAGACCATCAGTCATCAATAATTTATGAGGCAATGTACTGTATTTTACTTAAGCCTGATTTGGCATTAAAAAAAATCAATTTCTTCCTGAAGGCCTGCATCAAAGTCTGTTTCAGATTTTAGATTCAATGAGACTAAAGAAATGGTTTACACACATTTGCACAAATTGTCCACTCACCTCAAATGTAGACAATCAGCCAGGACATGTTTGGTGTCCTGGTGTCCATATTTTACTCCTTTACACCAATGTTTTGACTGATCATCAACATTTCTTTATTAGAAGTCTTATTAGCGTAATGACCAGGCTTACAGTCCCTCAAGAGTCTCTGATGCACTCAGTTTATTACTATCCACACATTCAGCATCAGATCAATGACACACAGAGAGATCCAGAGAGAGAGCACAGGACAGCGGAAAGCAAAAGGAGAGGTGATAGCAATTGATGAGAGGGATACGCGCACACACACATACACACACACACACACACACACACACACACACACACACAAAGAGCCTGAATATTATCTGGGAGCAGCTGTGTGGTTAGCAAGTCTGTTTGATTCTTTTGATAGGATCTCATGGGATTCTTGCTGTGCAACAAATCTGCCAATTTAGAAGAAACCTAGCCATAATTTGGCTACTCTATATGACGTGCCCAACTGCATGAATGCCTATAGGTGTGTGTGTGTGTGTGTGCACATTTATGGGTGCTCTATTTATGCCATATGAATATGACATATCCAGGCTTGAATGTTTAGTCCTTCAATAATATTTGAATTGTTTTTTTAAATAGGAACCACAAAATACCTGCTTAAAGTCAGTTCATAAGGTTGCCCATCTTGATGCTATTTTAGAAATGATGGGTTTTTTTTTATTATAGAGGCCATAATTATATTAGTCCTGAACCGTTACCTCTCAATGATCTTTTGTTTGTATTAACATATCAACCTTATCTTTGAAAAGTAAAATTTAACATGTCAGTACACTCACCATGCAGTTTTCTTTACCAGTTTCAAAAAAAGAAAAGATATGCGTCAAGTACTGGCCCATTTTACCTGACTTCAACCTGAACGTGTAGTTTTAAACCATAAAATAATTGATGTTAAAAAATAAATATGTTTTTGCTGTTGTTGTTTTAATGCCCAAGAAACTACTTTGAAATGACCTAAGAACATCTCTTTACCTTTTAATCCTATAACTGCAAGTTCAGGTGGACTTTACCTATTCAGCTATACAACAAGCCCTTTATAAATTAAAAAGTGTGCTAGCGTAGGCTTTAACACTGCACTCGACATTTCTATTGGCTTCCCGCTGATTAACACCCCCTTCGTAGACATTCTTCAAACATGAGAGAGCCTTGGAGCAATTCAAAATCAGTAATGAAAAATAGAAAAAGCCAGAAAACTGCTGAAACAGTTGAAGACTGAATTGGCATTGGTTTAGATTAAAGTGTCACTCACCGCTCCTGTCAGCAGCTCCTCCTTTCATAACACGCGCTACAGTGACGGCTCCTGTAGCCTCATCGCGCCGAATAGTGGCCCCCTGAGAGGAGGACGGATACACACACGCACATAGCCAGTCAGACACACACAGGGACAGACCAATGACCAACAGGAGTGCACAAATAAGCAAAGAGAGAAATACAGACATACAGAGAAAGGGTAAGACAGACGTGAAGAATATATTATAAATGCTCTTAAATATTGTGTAAAAAAATTTTTTTAATCTATTTATACCATTTGGAACATACTTATGATTGTCAAACGCAATGAGTAAAGTCATGTCAGATGTTTGAAATAAATGATAATGATATGACTCATTGTCTAAACATTTGTTTTCCCCAAGCTTAGCTCAAATTTGTCATTATGAAGGTGTATACTTTAGAGGACACACATGTTAAAACACAAAATAGCAAATCAACTCTGCACAAGTCCAACAAAAACCAGCAGCATATTTTGGAAAACCCTGACACACTGCCATATACATACAGTGCATCCTATTATTCATCATCAGCAACATTTCCACCAATACAATATATCAGAGCACAGATTGGTCATGATCAGATGTTGGAATGCTGTACAGACTTGATGTACATAAATGTGTGCTGCCTTTATCACTTCAGTTTGATGTCTCTTTTCCTCCATCCTCTGCTCTTCTCTCCATTTCTTACCAGAGGCTCCTTGTTCTTGACCAGGCGGACGATCTTGACCGACTCCTCCTCCAACTCATCATCAAAGTCATCAGGAAGTGGAGGCAGCACGGGGTCAAAGTTCTTCTGGGCCACCGTATCGTGAACTGATAGGAGCGCCTTGAGAGACAGAGAGAGAAAAAAAAATTGAGACATTGCATTCCAATTGGAAAGTAGCTTCCTGGGTAGGCAGTATTTTTGGGCAGCATTTGCACGCTCCCGAGATAAAGTGATTAAGTCTGTTCCACAGACACTGACTGTTCAGTCATGTGCTACTCGGCTAAACGATGCCCCCAAAAAAGTAGGTTATATTGATTAATCACGGGAGGAACGTTGCGTGATGGGAACTTGAGTTGAATATTCTTATCACAAATGGCGAAATTGTGAAGATTTAATAAATCATCTGAAGATTACCAGGATGGGTTGTTGTCTTACAACACTGACAAGTTTAGATCACACATTATACTCAAGGATGGCCGAAAGCAGCAGATGATCAAAAAAAAAAAAAAAAAGACTTTGTGTCAACGTCTTCCTAAATAGCAAACAAGCTGCATGCTGGGTCTTTTTAGTTAAAATGCTGCCCAATAAGACAGGTACGATCGAAGCATGCAGACACTGAGGCAGCTGCATCCAGAATGGAACGCAGCCAGAGAGAAAAACAGGACGAGGAAGACAGAGCTGGAGAAAGAGAGTGTTGACCTTTTAGATGCCATTTATGCATCTGCTTAAATAAGTTCTCGCTGCTTGACTGGCACATAGAGAACAGCATACCAATAATGGGACAGAGAGAGAGAAATTAGAGACTGTTAGTACTACTTTTTACTGCGTCTGTATCCTGGCACAAAGATCATGATAAAATGGTAAGCATGCTCAATAAAGACAGTATCACTTACAGCATTCTTTCTAATAATTATCTTACACTGGCATGCTTTTATTTAACCAGGTCCTGTGCCCTACATGCTGCACACACTGACTGTGCTTTAGATTTGATATGGAGACTAGAAGGTGTGCATGTGCATACCCGTAAATGAGGTGACGTTAACAAGTGGAGCAGCTCTTTTTCTTCAACACTCATGGGGCCACTTTGCAACTCTTCAGCAACCTGCCGAGAATAAAAGAAGGAGGATAGATTACATAAACACTTCTACACTGTGTGGGGAAGGCTACCATCAGATCATTAGCACCTGATTAATATACTGGTTGTCTGACTAAGGTTCCAAAGACTTATTGGCATCAGTGGAAATCATGCAGATAAAGTACCAATAATGTCTCTTTACTTTAAGGAAACATTCATGAACTTGGTGCTATTTTGAACAACAACCAATAACACTATAGAGCGCCTAGCTACTTACAGTGTGTTTGGTTGTACAGCACTAGGGGGTGCTAATAATTCGCAGAAAAAATATTTTGTGTGTGTGTGTGTGTGTGTGTGTGTGAGAGAGAGAGAGAGAACCATAGATATACATATTAGAGATTTAGGTAACTGATTATGTCATTGTATACACAACAACGTGAAGCCACTTGGACGTCATACTGGTTCACCTTCATCATGATTGGAAATGGATGAAATGTAAAAATATTAAATATAAAACATAAAATGCAGATATAACAAATATTCTGAGGTGCACCACATTTTCCTACGACTAAAAGGAAAGGTTTGTTGGCGGTGGACTGGTGGAACGCTGATGTCTCAGGGTGCCCTCATGCCTATGTTACCTTCTGGCTCTCCCTTTTAGTTATGCTGTCATAGCTAGAC
>JAOUQW010000023.1:19944404-19959976 GCA_028565825.1 Olivaichthys viedmensis | reverse complement strand
AAAGCTGCTTTGTGACAATGTCCATTGTTAAAAGCGCTATACAAATAAAATTGAATTGAATTGAATTGAATTAAAACCCATTTCCCATGTACAAGTATCCTTGCAAAAGTTTTTATTTCATTGCTTACAAAAATAAAAATGTGCATATATGAATGCCAATGACTTTCTAATTAAAGACGTCCATATATGGACTCAAAGACACGTTTTCTGGCATCTGTGATCTGCAGAAATACTTTTATATCCATTACAAGAGTGACTGATCTCAGACTGTATTAAAGTCGAAAGTGTTTACGTCTACAGTGCTGTAAATCGAATCCACACATTCAGCACTGTTGGAGTGAAGAATGGATGGTGCCTGTTGTGTGGGCTTACGTCTTCAGCAAGAGAGGAGGCGCTGTGGAGCACTGGCGTAGGGCTCTGCCTCTCGTACTGCCGCAGCTTCTCATGGATCTGCAATATTCACGCACACGCACACACACACACACACACACACACAGAGACAAGTCAGTAGTGAAACCTTGGCCTAATAGCTTCTATCACAGAACATCGGGAACTTCATACACTCAGCACACACACACACACACACACACACACACATGCCAGACAGAGTGAAACCGTATACCACAGTTAGTCTAACTGCTTCGATTACATTATTACATCGGGAACTCTTGAGCTTCACACACTCACTTCACTCAATCACACAGAGAGTGTGATAGCGCAATGAGCACACACACACCTTCATAAGGTAAGTCAGGCTCCTCTCGCTGAACACGTCTTTCAGGAACACCATGTCCTCTTTGTGATTGGCATCTGGACGGAGCTGAGAGGTCAGCAGGGCCAGCGTCTCATGCAGCCCTTCACACAGGACAATAGCAGCAGATTAGTGTGTGTGTGTGTGTGTTTACCTGTGCAGTAGCCTATATTTGACCTGTCACATGTGGAGTAATGACTGTTTTCAATGCATTACTGAGAATTTTGTATTAATGTTTTGGATCAAGATTCTTTGCAGCTGTGCTAATTTTAATAAAAGTTTTAAAAAATGTGTGTGTCTGCGTGTGTTTACCTGCACCTGCCGAAAGGACTGGCATGGCTTCTTTCATGGATCGGCTCTCAGAACGTAACCTGAAGTAGAGAGAGAGAGCAAGAGAGCATAAGCTTACAATGGTGGTTTATAATAAAGTCTCATTCATTCGTTGTCCGTAAACATGTATCCAATTAGTGGATCCAAAGCCAATACCAGAAAAAATGGGCGCAATGTGGGACACACACATGCACACACACACACGTGCCTCCCCCACACACACACACCTAGGTGCAATTTAAAGCAAAAAGTCAGCCAACAATGAAATGGATACAACTTGCCCCTTATCCCAAATGTAACTCGATCAGCCAAGACATGTTTGGTATCTGATGTTTGCTTCTTTACTTTGGCACTAGAACTACAAGGCTTATGTTATTAGCAAGTAATGCAAGTCTATCACCCAAAAGACCTTTCAAAGCAAAAAGATGCCTTTCAAGCAAGAAAGACGCAATGGTGCAGTGAGTTGTGTTGTACGAGTGCTCCCAAACAACTTCTACACACCACGTCTTTTGTTCTGAGACCTCCCCCTGTCTGTGATTGGCCAGAAAATCACATGGATGCTTGCATCCCTGCACGGAGAGGCATTTGTTGACTATCCAACACCTTTGTTTGCTTGTTTGGTCGCGCTGTGGAAGCAGCAGCATGAACATGCTTGAGGGAAGACATGCATAGCTGGTACATGGTTACACATCTGTACAACAGGTCTAGAAGAGATTTTAACAATGTTCAAATGTGCACAAATTCATGGCGTGAAGCCGCAAACACTGTAAATCAGCTCGGCTCAGAGCCCCCTCAAAATGATTCTGTCCTGCCCTGAACTGACTGAATGCAAAAGTCTTTGGTATGGATTTAACCACACTACGGCACATGAAACAAGACTAGGCAAGCCTAGTTTAGTCAGACTGCAATCCGCTGATCGGACATTTGAAAAGGTTGTTCACTTCATTATAGCGATCAAAGCAATAGTGTAGGCTTCTCAATTGTCCAATCACTGGCCTGCTTATAAGTAAGAACTATTAGCCAATCATAGTGCAGAGGGTGAGAATAATTGTAGCGCAGGAGGCGAGATTTATCGTAAAACTGAAAAATAACGCAGTGGCGGCGCCAAAGATTGTCAATGAGGAGAAACCAAGATTGAGCATGCCTACTTTTGTCTATGGGAGGAAAAGTGTTACAGTTCCAGTCGACATAAAGGAGGAATGAGTTCCCCCTCAAATTTGCCAACCCCATGTGCATCGTTCCATTTGGCGCCTTTTGCCAGGCGTCATCACAGCTGACTGCACAAGTCTGAAAATAGAGCTGTATTTCTTTAACCTGGGCTCAAATGAATCATAACATCTTAGCAATCATAGAAAGATGAGCCAAGGTACACACCGATTACTGCAGATAGAAAGAATCGACAATGTGTGGTGAAACCTCAGACTTTTCTATTGGAATGAATGGGGCTTGGGCTCACGGTGATCTACATAAACGGGAAAAGCATCCCCTCTCCTTCCCGCCAAACTGACATCATGTGTTTCCGTCTTGCTAATTCACTCTGTCTGGCAGAGCTGCTTGCAACTCTTTTGTGATTTTATTGTTGGATTGCTGGTCCTTGTTTAAGGTGTACAAGATGTCCCGAGTGACTTTCATGCATACGCATTTCAACAATGGGGATCAGTCAATCAGCCGGTCATTCAGTCAGTTGGTCAGTCAGTGAGTGAAAATAATTCTTCTAATCTGGTCTGCTCGGCGGTCTGGCAAATAGAAAGGCATTCAGAGCAAGTGAGAGAGAGAGGGAGTGTACAAGCGTATTCTCTTTCCTTCCCTCTTTTAACCACCAGCCTCGGTCTCTGATTGTAACTATGGTTAGCAGACAAGCAGACACAGATCAATACTGTCATTTAGGCTAATCAATTTCACAGTGTGTATGTGTGCGCGTGTCTGGTCTGCATATGAATTACAGGATGCTCACCTTAGATCTGCACAGTAACAAAAGTAAAAAGGAGCAGGAACTAATGAGCTGTACTTTTATAAAAAGAATATCATGTTGTGTTTATGTGGCCCATGAGCCGCAAACAGCATAAACAGATGCTTTGCAGATTTCTGAGTGAACATCCTCTGAGTATCTTATTCGTGCTGTAAAAACCTGCTTACATCAGAGACCTTTAAATCTCTGGTGGCGTGCTTGCGCTTCATATAAAAAAGGTGATGCAATTATTCTGCTAAGGAGAATTATAATTAAAGTCATAAAACCACTGTTGTCATTTAATTCCACAAAAAGACTGGATGTTTTTTTTTTCATTATTATTATTATTACTATATTATTATTACATTATTTTTCTGCATTATTATTATTATTATGATCTCGTATTTACATGATCATTTACAGCACATAATTTAATAAAACTGACTTATACAGCACAGAGTAATCTCACACCATGTTTGCATAGCTGACTTTCTAAAGCCTTTTTCCAGTAATGGTCTATTTATGTACTCGAAGAAAAAAATCATTAAATTGCCAAACACTTAATGAATAAATGGATTAATTAAGGTGCATTTCTCTCTCATACAGCTTTAAACAGTCTTGATATATTTTGTTTTCTTTTCTTTTTTTGTCTCACTTACAGACCTATTTGTACACGTTAGCTCTGAATTGATTTTATTTCTCTCTTATTAGCACTTATTTCTGTATTTTTGTATATTTTTGTTAGGCATGCATAATGTATTGTTCATTAATCATCATATGAAAATGAGTCCTCTAGCCAACCACTAAATGTTTATTGTGTGTTGCGACCATCCCAGACTCTCCAGACGAGTTTTGATGAACGTCAGCATTCACATGATCCAAGAAATAGAAATCATTGGTAAAATAAATGCAGTGAGCATTAAAGGATTATTAAAGGAATACTCCAGCGTTTTTAAAACTCATCTCTATCCACCGCATCTGCAATGTATGTGTGATTACCACAGACAAGAATTTCAACATGTTTTCCTGTACTAAGAAAACACTGTTTCCTCGAAACTCACTTATAATGGAAGTCTAAGGGCAGTTGTTAAACTCCGTCAATACACCTCTAAAATGTGCGACTACATAACACAAATTCAATACTACAACCGTTACACTCTAACAATAAAGGTGTTAGAATAAGACAGATCTATGCACCATGTGGTGTCTATGCACCATCATATGCAAACTCTAAGCTATGTTGACTACATTAGTAACATATAACCACAAATTCTTCCCTTTTAAAAAGTAGTCCCATCTCTAAAAGGACGAATTATACAGATTAAGAGCTTAATTTACAAATACCTTTCACTGACAAATTTGTGAAAGCGTTCCACAAAAAAATATTTGATTTGTTATGTTTATAGACACCCCAACAACTGCCCTTAGACTTCCATTGTAAGTGAGTTTTGAGTAAACAGGTTTTACGTTTTTACAGGGAAACATGTTTTAAATTCTTGTCCATGGTGTTACGGTGCAGCGGCGGATGGAGGACACAGGCGCAAGCCATTGCAAACAACGAACATTTATTTGATACACTGGACATAAACATACACCACACGTAACATAAAACAATCAGGAACAAACTGGACGGGAACAGGAGGGCTTCTTAAACACCTACTGATTACAAGCAAACGACACGCAGGTGGGGACAATCACATCACGAGACAGGGAAACACAAAACAATCAACAAAGAGCATGTTGCGCTCGTCGCCGTAGCAACCGCCACGCTTGGTCACGTGCACCGCAGCGCGAGCCGGTGTGCGCGTGACACATGGTAATCACACATACAGTATGCTATAGATGTGCTAGATAGAGATAAGGTTGAAAAACACTGGAGTATTCCTTTAATGCTTTGTAGTATATTGCAAGAGACATATCACGCTCGGAATAGTGTTTTGCCTATATTTTGGGGCCCTATTTCATCATCTAAAGGTATTTTTAGCATGATTTGCTTTGAATGATCTGCAAAACCCACATACAGTCCTATAGAAGTTTATACTTAGAAAATAGTCAAGTCATACGCACAAACATTTTGAAAGATCCCTGATAATGTGTAGCGCATCCCATATAGTCGCCATCTATCTTATAAAAATGCTGATGCAATTTCTTAAGCCTCAAGAGTTAAGAGACTAAGTGCAAATCTTCAGTCAACAGTCAACAGAGAAAGCAAAGAGGGTGTCATTAATAAGGGTGTTGGTAACAGCTTTAATGATATGACACACTTGACTGTCCAAAACCCTAACACACACACAGTACCACAGCTTTGGCACCTCCCTAAGCTTTGAATTTGCAGTGATACTACACAACCGTTCCGGGATCAGTACGACAATTTCCTTATAAAACCTGTCATAAGGAAGTATCTATTACAACAGCAGTGTCTCATCTACCTGCTTATTATCTGCAGCGCCTGGTCCAGGCAGACAGCACTGTATGAATATTAATACTCGTATGGAGGATCATGGATAAAGAGAGGAAAATATGGTAGCTTCATTCCTTATAGGTGCACATATAGAGCGAGAGAAAGGAATGCTATCCGTGTGCTGAGCATAAAGACAGACCGAGAGGCACTGAACACACAGACACAAGCACACACATTTGCTGCACAGATCATAGCCAGTGCCTACAATTGAATAAACCTGGACATATTAGCTCTCCATCAGACTCTTTTAAGTAGGCCAGCTCCATTTTCTTCCAAAGACAATCTAATAAGCATTAAATATAAGCGCTAACTCACTGTGTTGAAGTTACGCTCAGTGAGTTTAAGGTCAGAGGCTTCAGCAGCCATTAGAGTGAGCCTAAAGTACAGAAAGGGAAGAAAAAAAGGGTGCTGTCATATTCATTCTTTCCCCTCCTTCCCCTCTCAGTGGGTGATGACATCATTCCCAGCCCCAGAGTCCTTACAGTGATATCATTGCCCCATGCAATCACTTTTACCAAGTATTCAGACGGCATGGGATGGGTCGCTTGTTTGTGTGTGTGTGTGTGTGTGTGTGTGTGCGTGCGCAACAGTAGGTCAATTATAAATTGATTCTTTATGCAGTATGATGAAGCTTGATCTTTTCTAGTATGACTACTTGCTGCTTTTAAAACATATTATTATAATCTTCATTCATTATGAAAAACATGAGGTTTAATGTATAATTAACGTTTATAATTAAAATATAAAACGTAAAATAAGTATGTTTATGTGTATCAATAATATACTTGTACCTGTATGTAAAAGAATACCAAAAGTATATTTTTCATTTCATGTATTTTATTAAAATACACCTAAAATATACTTTTATGCAAAAAGTGAATTTTAAATTAATTTCAAATTTCAAATTATGGTTTAGTATTCTGTAAAGAAATATACTTATGTGCATCTTATATGTGTTTCTTCACATGTTGAAGCATACTTAATCAAAATGATACTTATATCAATTTAAGTGGATTATTTTAAATCGTATTTTAAATCAACATATTGTATGCTTTAGTGTACTTTAAATGAACTAGACTTCAATTAACTTATTAATTAACTTATTTTTTAAGTAAAAAATGTAAGTATAAGCTTATGTGAAAATCTGATCAAGACGTTTTGTGCGTCGATGCAGAATCGCAATGCATCTAAGAATTGATTATTTTTCCTATTCCAGTTAGCAAAAGCCAAATGTGCTTGAAACTGAGCTCAGGAGGATGTGACTGATAAATATACAGTATTTAATATGTAATGCATGGATAAATGCATGTCAAAAGTGCTCTCTAACCATCACAGGGTGTGTGACTGACACTTGTTGTCTGTAAACTGCAGCAATCCAGGCAAAACAAAGCTTCCTGACAAAGCAACACTGACAAAAAATTTCACATTACATCTTCTCTAGGCTCTGGGTGAAATATGGAAACAAACACGCGCGCTATTTCTGGATCCGAGATATTACAGTTTTGAAATAGCATTCACAAGTTTCCTGTAGGCGCACACAAACACACATTGAGGTTATTCTAGAGCAGTGCACATGCTTCTGTAACACTTCCTTTAATGCTAACAAGAGCTTGTTAATAAGCTGATGAGTTGAGTTGAGTGTATTAAAGCAGAGAAACACACTTAAATGTGCAGTGTGAGAAGAATTCAACATCAGGATTGGAAAAACAATGTGCTATTCCATACTCAGAAGCTTCAGCGGACTGAGTTTTCATCGACCATATGTTATCGACTTTTCATTCTATTGAATTTTGGTGACAAAAGGCAACAAAGACAATTTCAAACCTAAGTGCATAAATAATAATAAGTTCAGGAAACCTAGGAGTAGTACAAAAGATGATCTGCAACAAAAAGGACCATTTCAAGTGCATAAATAATAATGCAAATAAAATACAGTCAATTACAAAATTGTATTAATACATTTTGTATTATAATACAAATAAATAAATCTTCTCATATTTTCCTTAGTCTAACTGCCCCCCTCTGCCACTGTCCTACTTTTCCCACTGGTTTGTTTAGTCGTTTGTTTGTTATAGAGAGGAACTTGATGAAAATCTTGTCCCATGACAATGCATTTATGTATAATTGCAGTATTTCTTCCTGTCGAAAACCTATCCACTATAATTCTTCACAACATTTCACATCGACAATCAATTTGCTAAAATCAAACGGATAAAAATGTTAGCGACAATGGGTGGAAACATACAGAAAATTATACTTAAGGGAAAGTATGGATATTGTGTCACAATCTTAGTTAAAAGTGGAAGTAACTTGAGTTAAAAGTTATAAAGTCTCCACACTTACACTAGCGTTAAAAAATTTGGAATCACTCCATTTAGTTTCAGATCCATCTATAAAATGATTGTAATATGATTCTAGTGTTGATGCACTTTAGGTTTCAAATCATTTGTAGAAAGCTGTGAAACATCATGTGTTCAGAATTTATATTAGATATATTAGATCTACTACATTGTAGAAGAGTTTAGTGAATAGAATAATGACTGTTCGTAAAATATGACGGGTGACTCCAAACTTTTGAACGCTAGTGTAAATGTACTAAGCATGGTCTCACACTTGCAAATCCGTAACTATTTGCACGACTCAATTTGCATGAAAAGTTATAATGGTTAAAGTACGGGTTAAGGGTGGGGTTAGTGTTTTCTTCCAATCGTAAGAATGCAAATAAAATCCAACCACATTTCCCTCGCTCATTTGAAATGGTACGAATTTTGTAATGACGTCAGATTCTATTTTTATTTCATTAAAGTAACTTTAATGTATGAAAAGCAAGTGAGACTAATAGGCAGTGTTTGCGCAAAGATGATTTAACAAAAACAAGATTAATTGAATTGGTATCTTGAGATTTGTAACAAGTACTCTACTTGAGGGGTCTAAATGAAAATGTAAGGAGTAAAAAGTATGCTTTTTTTTTTAAATATAAAAATGTAATTGAAATTATATCCAGGTAAAGTACAAATCTCCTTTAAGATTACGTACCACCTCTGCCAATAACTGCAATTTCCATTCGTCTACATCAACAAAGCACTAAAACATTTTTGCATAAAATCCCTGAGATGAAAACCTGCCTATTGTGCTCATAGTCTCATACACTCTTAGTGTAACTGTGATGTGCAAATTATCATAACATTACAGGCTCTTTCAGTTTGCTCACTTCCTATGCTTCTCCATTTCTAGACTTAGAAATGCAGCACAGCCCCATTTTCCATACAATTTTTTTTTCTGTTCATGACTTCAGCACCTTCACTTTTATTGTATTCCAGATCCAGGTTAGGCTGCAGTAATGTGGGCCACTGTGTATGTCACTGAAAATGTTGGGGGGTTTTGTAGCTCCTGAAATATGACAATTGAATCTCAGACGAGGACAATTCCAGGGTTAGACTCTTGCATGGCATAATATTAGTGTGATAATTTATGTTAAAATCATGCAACCCTTTCTTGAGTCATCACAATCACAACATCCATATGTTGTTCAGACACTGTCTATATCAGCGTGATACTTTGCTCATGTTGTGGTCCCTTGCCGTAGGCTTTAGCTATGAAAAAACACAATTTTCTTCAGTCATAGGATGCAGTAAAGCATCTATGGGTTGCAGCGCACAGTTGAGGCTGACACCGAGGCCTGCTGTGTCTTCAGCCTGTGTAAGCTGCTCTGGGGTTTTTACACAAACCTGTGCTGCATAGCATTAGTAGATTTAATTAAAGCGTGACGCACAGGTATCTGTTAGATGGAATCCTATAATGCTGAACCCAGCACAAACCACGGTAGAGATGCTAAGCAATATTTACGCTATTCGTGCCCATGGGGAGGTATTTTTTGAGTGAAAAATAAAGCCTTTTATTGTTCCAAATAAAAGTAAACAATATCCATTTATCCAAAATGACTTACAAATGAGGCACAAAACAATCAAAGCATTTAGCTGTAAAAGAAACTGCCCAGCTTACAGAGAACGTTATTGAAACGTTATTAAAAGTATTTGACAGGTTCTAAGAAGGTTAGGCTGTAACATTAAAGAAATAACGTTCTCGCAATGTTCTAAAAACATTTGCTGTAATAATGGTTTGCTTCACAGCGTTTTTAGAACATTATTCACACAACGTTCCCAGTTAGACAAAAACTACCATTATCATTATTATATTATTATATTATACAACTAAAAATGTTGCAGCAACGTTGTTGGAATGTTTATTAACATTATGTAAAAACATTTGCAGAACACCCATGAAAACTTAACATGTTGAACGTTCTTGGAACCAAACGTTCCTAGAACCGTAACAATCAGAAAACATTCTGCTAACCTAAAATTGTTAGCTGGGCTATACAAGTGCTGCAGAGCTAATGCTGCATTCAAACAAGGCTGTGTGTCCACCGTGTTCACAGTACGATTCCACATGAGCTGCCCACTCTTGTGGTATTCCCTACTTCAGAGGTTGTAATTTTCTAATAGCTCGGAGTTCGCGAGTTTTAATGCTATATTGACATTTTTCAATATGGTGGAACCTGTGAACGTTCGGTTAGCAGTCGATGCTAAGTGTAATTAAAGTGTAATTTTAGTCATACAGCGTCTTTTCTTAATAATTTACCAACAAGAAATGTTAACATTCCTCATAGTGTTGTCTCGTTCTCACTGTCCCTTTGTCTTTTAAAAGACTTATGTGGTGTGCTCCACTGAAAGAACGTTCACTATGATGACTGATTCCACATTTACAGCCTGGGTGAATGTAGGACCAGGCAACATGGCCTGATATCAGTGTGATCGTTATCGAAATTATTTAGCAATTTATATCAAAATCATACAGCCCTCTCTTGAATCATCACAATCCATGCCTTAAATGCAACACTCTATATATCAGCATATTCACAACATGATATTGTGCTCTTTTCAAACTGTAACTGTATATCCTGAATTGAATTCTACTGAGTTAAAGTGAACTTGATAGACAGAGCCGACTTCTGGTTGCCTGGATCTTCTACTGAAAAACCTTGTTTATTGGATGAAGGACTGAATCAAGCATGGTCTGTTCTGTTCAGTACTCAGTACTCCATATCTGTTCAGATATGGAGTGAACTATTAAATTATGATGCACTGTCTAACCAAATAAATCCATATTCATCCTTTTTACGTGAATGCACTGAAGGCTTCGAAAAACCTGAGCTTCTAATAAAATAAGGGCTCTAATAGGCTTACAAGAAACCTTTTAAAGATTTTTTTTGCTGTTACAAAAGATTCTATTGCAACATTTCCCTCAAGCAGCGATCACACTGGATTTTTGCCTCACAGTGCAAACGTAGTGGTAATGTTAGATGGCTAGCTTTTTTTTTTTGCAACTGTAAGCGACAAGCAATATTAGGAAAATAGTGAGGCAAAATGTGGTGTGACTGCTACTTAATAACTAACAGTTCCTTCATTTTTTTTTTCCAGAAAGAAGAGATCACAGCCTCTTATTTACTTTTGGCTCATGCTTCCGAGGTTTGCAAATTCATGGGGTTTAAGGTCACCTAGATAACCTGGGCATGAAGTTTAATTAAACGCTATCAGAAGCCAATTCCTCGTTTGTGCCCTGCATCATTTAACGTTCAAGTGAATTGTTTTTTTGCCAGGCAAATTTTGATTGTGTTCAGTCTGACTGCTGCTTTACTCACTCGCTGACTCACACGTTAATCAGGCTGACGATTCTCCACAAGGGAAAGCTATTACTCAGGTAGCTCTTGTGTGTGTCACTGTTGAAAAGGAGGAAACCAGCATGAGCCCAAGATATGGGGCTCTGGCGAATGCACACATATTTGCACTCACAAATTGCGTGTATATAAAGTAGAAGACCTGAAACGCACCCTACACAAACACAGGCTATATTCGATTCTGCAGTATGACAACAACAGTTTTTTTTACTGATATCAGCAACGTTCATATGGTCAAAGCGCTTGCCTCACTTCTACCTCACTGTATGTCGGGCCTAAATCACTTTTAAATATAATGTGCATTTTTGTTATCCAAGTGCCACCAACGATTCACTGCACTCATTAACCAAACGGATAGTTTCCCATAGATACAGGGCTGTCAAAAATTTATAAACAAATATTCAACAGCTTTCTATATTCTAATGTATTCACTTTTATTACAACATTGCTGTTAAAAGCAGAAACATTTCCACATCTGAACAATGATAGGCTTCAATTATCTCATGTAGAAATATTTGGGTCAGCCAACACAATATTCAGCCCAGACTTGTGTACTTCAGCTGGGTTGTGGAGATCAGTACAGGCTGAAAAAGTGTTGTTTGCATCAGTGATGCTGTATGAGATTGGATTGATGCATTGACAGAACCAATGAAGATGTATCAAGAAGAGATGCAAACTTCTCCACTATCTCCACTAGGCCTAATTGCAATTATTTGAGCTGATCACGATTATTTGGGGTGACTGTGATTAATCATTAGATTCCACAATCATATGTTTGCATACAAATATATGTAGTCAGTAAACACGACATTCATTCTCGATTAGTTTCTTGATAAAAATACAATTGCTGTGGCATCTTTTCTTTTTTTTTATCAGGCTTTAATCTATGAACTATTTGTAACTATGCTTTGTCATGGAACACAGTAATATTTAGTTGTAACTTGGCCACTCTCACTAATACGTGTTGTAGATGACAAGATTTAAAATGTTAGTACAGAATAGTACATTATTTATTTATATACAGTGCCCTCCAAAAATGATTGGCACTCTTCATAAAAATGTATTTGTATAAAATATAGACATTACAATCAATTATCCAATTTTTCCACTTAAACAATAGGATTTGCTCTAACCACATCATGCCTGATACACAGCCTTAATGCAGCCGGATTCAGATTCAGTTCATCGTCATTCCACTGTGATATTCCACAGCACTGGACCGTCCTCAGTTTGGAATCTCGATAGTGGTTCATCCCATCCATATCTATATTAGATTACTGAATGATGCTATTATCTACACTAACATCTCAGATGAACCTGAGCAGATTCACACACATAAAATCTGAATCACACACTCTGAAAATTGTGTCCCTAAAACCACTAAAAACATAATCAACCCACAACACTCTCTACGACTTGCTTGCACTGACATGTGGTCCCTCTTTCTCACACACACACACACACACACACACACACACACACTGAGATAAACACACGCCCCTCAAAACAGTGGTTCATTCCTGCCCCTTGGTAAAGGAGGATCCCTTTGTCTCTGTCTCTCTTTCTGTGTCTGTTTTTCTGCAGTCGATCTGCAGTGCTGCTCTGCTCAGCTTTTCAGACATGGCACAGAAGAAAGCTCCCTGAGATGCATTAATCGTAGGCAACACACACACACACACACGCACACACACACATATCTATAAACACACACGCATGCTGTGGCTGATAGGGTGCCGTCTCCTGCTTTGTATTCAAAGCAATGTTACAGCCAAAGAGGAAAGAGGACCATCCTACCTATATCCCTCTCTTTACGTCTGTCTGCTTCTCTCTCTGGATCTGGATCTGTCGCTCTTCTCAGTGATCTTTTCACTCTCCGTCACTCCCCGGCTGCTGCTGCCTCCCTGCCTCCTTTTTTCTCCCTCCTTCCTTTCTCTCTCTCTCTCTAGCTCACCCACACACAACCCCCCCTCCCCTTTCTCTCCTCCCTCTCCCATTGATTCATAACACTGTTTTGTCTCTCTCTCTCGTCTAATCATTACAGTAGCAGGTGGGTGTAGTAACAGATGGAGGGCTGGTGTGTCATTAAGTCAACACCGATGCGTCCATTTGACTCCATCCATCCATGTCTTGCTCTCACCCACACATGCGCATACACACACACTCCATCCGTCACTCTGGCGTTTTATTTCATAGATAATTGCATTCACTTCATCAGTGCTGAAAGCCCATGCACTCATAGGGAGGAAGCAAAGGAGCCACTCCCCTCGTCTCCCATCCCCCCTTCTCCAACCCAATGCTCGGCTCACCTCACTTTCTCAGGCCGTGTGTGTGTGTGTGTGTGTGCCTGTGTGTGCGTGTAGCTGCAACTGCATATTTGGGCCCTCTTCCACTGCCCAAAGTGGAAAACCGGAACTGTGCTTTATCCACTGGCCACTGTTCCAATACCAAAGGTTCCAGTCGTATTGTTTTTGGCACCCGCTCAGGACTGGCACCAATAGGAGCAAAGGAATACTCCAGTGTTTTTTTATCTAGTCTCTATCCACTGCATCTGTAGTGTATGTGTGCCTACCACAGACAAGAATTTCGACACGGTTTTCTGTACTGAGTAATAAAAAAAACAAACAGAAAACCTGTTTATTCGAAAACTTGCTTATGATGGAGGATGCCTAAGGGCAGTTGTTGAACTTCAGCAATAAATGTTTCAAATGTGCAACTATATAACATGAATTCAAAACTACAAGCGTTACACTCTTTTAACAATAAAAGGTCTTAGGCTAAAGGTCGAGATGAAAGAAAATCTTAAGCTGATCTTATGTAGTTTTATCCAACTTTCCAACACTGGAGCAATATCGTAAAAAGTCATTCTGGTTACTTACCCTTTCCCGACGGTTTTGACCTATACATGCGTTATCATGCATAAACGGGGGCACTTCTGTGTTTACTTTAAGCGACGCTGACTATGTTGGTAATCACAAATTCTCTAAAAGGATTTAGAGCTTAATTTACAAATATCTTTTATAAGTGTTCTACAAAAATATGTTTTTTTGTGTTCTACAAAAATATGTTTTGCATAAACGTTTATTACCCTAACAACTGCCCCTAGACTTTCATTGTTAGTGTGTTTTGAGTAAATTGGTTTTCTATTCTTTTTTCAATAATGGGAAACGTGTTGAAATTCTTGTCCGTGGTAATCACAAATACGCTACATAGGAGTATTCCTTTAATGTTACTCAGGGACGAGGAAGGCAGCACTGTTCATTGCTGATTGGTTGCGCATATCATGTCACACAACGTGCGAGACCATATACACAAACAAAGAAAGAGTCGACATTTTTAAAAGAACATTTCAGAAGACTTTATGTTTTTTTGAAAATGGAGTAAATGAAGCCATGTAACAATGATGAGACTAATTTGCTCTCCGCCAATATAAGCTGGCGGATGTGGGTGTGTTGATAAATAATGGCATTGGCGTAATATAAAAAAGAAAAAGAAAAAAGGAATACAGGCTGATCTTTAATTGTGACACATCACAGTATATTGCAATTGCAATGTCTAGCAATACAATAGCAAAATGCCATTTTTGTTCATAAAGTGTAGCTCTAGTTGTCTCCCATTTGGGATGGTTGTTTTTTTCTGAATGTGCAGTGGAAAAAACACTGTTTGTCGGTCCTCATGTATTGCCTGAATGAGACACATGCTGTATTCTTATGCAAATAGAAGAGACCTAGGGTGTCTATTTGTGTGTCTAAAGGATCATGGGATAGAATGTCAACCCAAAACATTCCCAGCCTAAACATATGACACACACTGCCATAAAGAAACAGTCCATTTAAATGTGAAAAGGATTAACCAGCTATTTACCTGTTATTAGAAAAGAAATACTGCATAAAAAGAGCAGGGAAATTTTCATTATCAAAAAGACTAAAGTGCACGTTGGCACATGCACACATTTCTGCACATGGACACAGAATACGTAGACAAATACCCACTGAGTGTGTGTGTGTGTGTGTGTGTGTGTGTGTGTCTGTCTGTCAGGATGAAGTGGCCCGGTGTGAGATTTAGGCCGTGTCCCTCGTTAATTAGTGCAAAGGTCGTTCAGGGTCGTTAAGGTTATTAAAGGCTTCTGTCTAATTGATTCAGATTGTTAACCCTGATTCGCCCCTCTGTCTCCAAGGGAAAAGATTTACAGGAGTCTTACTGCCTGTCAACATGCACACACACACACACACACACACACACACACACACACACACACACACACACTCACACACCCACACACACACACACTCACACACACACACTCACACACACTCACACACACTCACATACACACACTCACTCACAC
>JAOUQW010000023.1:19920252-19937272 GCA_028565825.1 Olivaichthys viedmensis | reverse complement strand
TAACATACAACATGTCCACTATGGACACACACCCATATATGTCACCTTATCAAAACTTACTAAGCTTCAACAGGGTCTGAAATATACTTTTCTATAAATTAACTCAGCCTCAGACCCTTAGCAATGAATACCTTACCTTCGGTTGATGAAGGTGGAACAGTAGCATTCATGATGATGCTCATGGTGTTGGTTGAAGGTTCAGGAGATGGTGAGAGGTGAGGAGATAATGAAGGCTTTGCTGTGGTTCTGTTAGTCATATCAGTTGGAGGTTCTGTAGTCGGGGACACAGTTGTTTGGGTTTCAGTTTGCTGTGACGTTGTCGTATGGACAGATAGCGTTGTGTGAGCTGTTGTTGCACTGGACGTAGGACTGGTGCTTGTTCCCGTGTTGGGGTGGACTATCACGGTGATAGAAGAAGGTTCTGTAGATATTGTCATACCATGAGTGGTCATGCCCACATAAAGAGTCATGGGTGTGGTAGTGCTGGAATCTGATGTATCTGCGGCCATGACAGCTGTAAACACGTATAAAAGGAAGTAAGTGCAAAGTAAAATACACAAAACAGAGAACTAAGAAAAACAAAAAGTAGAAGGCGCAGTATCTATCTGACAATAAATAGCATTCTATTCTATTCTAAATGCTTCACATCATTGCACAAATCATGGAGATCCCAGCTTTACCTTAGAAAGTCAGGTGTGTTGGCTGATAAGATATTTAATAGTGTTACTGTGGACACTTCAAATTATCATCACAAGTGGGCAACATTTCTGCGCAACAATTGTGCCCCCAAGATAATGTCTGTTCCATTCAGAAGGACAGCTATCTCCTAAGGTTCCTTAAGCCTTTGGATTTTATCTAGAGCTAAGACGTAGGGATTTTCAAAACAAAATTATGATAATATTATAAACCATGATAAAATGTAAGTCAATGATGGTGATAGTTGAACTGAACTCTGTAGGCTGGTAGAACTCCAAGAACCGAGCTGGACAGCCATCTTTGAAATTTTTATTGTAAAAAAACTAATTTAATACCACTGTGTCTTTCTGTTTTCCATCAGTAGGGGGCCTGACCCTGTTATTAATGATCACGAGTTAACGCCGGATCAAGCACGAAGGCCGGAGAGGTTGTTTGTATGCCGGAGTTGCGTGTGTGTGTAATCTTACACCCCCCGTCAGACCTAATTAGCCAAGAGAGAGCATGAGCATGCAAGGCCAGCATTGTTCTAAGAATTTGTTCTCAGCCGGCAAGCCTGATTGATTTGGTTAAATAAAGAACCAAAACAAAAAGGTCTTTTTATTTATTTTTTACAGGCTTTGTCTCTCTCTCTTCCTACCAGGCAGGCATCCTGGGGAGCTGAGGTTAATTTGATTATTTTCCAGGAACGCGCCGTGATATAGTGTCACAAGGTTTATTGCCTAGTAACCAAAACGCAACGGCAGATTAAAAAATAAAGAAATGAGGTCAGGAACACACCCACCATGTCATGACTGGTCTTATATTGCAATTTGTTTCTTACCAAGAGAACACACGCCCACAGCAAAATAAATATAGACACTCAGAAGTTAATGATCACCGAATTCCAGATACTTCTGTTCCAACACCCATGCATGAGAATAGGCCTTTGGTTTCGAAAATGTAAAGTAGCACAAGAGATTAAGGAAGATGATCAATAAACGGGATAATTTCACACTGTGTTGCATTTAATCACATTGGTCTTGACAGTTAACTATGTGAAAATAGGCAGCTTATTTAAGCAATGTTTTTATTTTTAGCCTGTTTAGAAAACTGCTGGTTCACGGGTTAACCTGTTTCCTACAATAGGTTAGCCTGTTTACAAAAAACGCCCGTTTGTGGGTTAGCCTGTTTACTATAATACTAGTTTTTGTGTTAGCCTGTTTACTATAATGCTAGTTTGTGAGTTAGCCTATTTAATAAAATGTTAGTTTTTGTGTTAGCCTGTTTACTATAATGCTATTTGTTGTGTTAGTCTGTTTACTACAATGCTATTTTTGTATTAGCCTGTTTACTACATAAGTGCAAGTTTTAGCCTGTTTACTTTAACTCTAGTTTGTAGGTTAGCTTGTTTACTATAACTCTAGCTTTTGGGTTAGCCTGTTTACTATAACTCTAGTTTGTGGGTTAGCTTATTTACTGTAATACTAATTTATATATAAGCTGATAACTATAATGCAAGTTCAAGTTTTAGTCTGTTTATTATAACATGTGTTTGTGTATTAGCTGTTCAGGTTTTAGTTTACTATAATGTTAGTTTGTTGGTTAGCCTGTCTACTATAACACTATTTCATGGGTTAGCCTGTTTACTGGGGTTACTCACTTCGAATGACTCAGAATGATCCGATATAGACCAGGGTGGGATGTGGTGGGATTTAACAAGTTCTGCATTAGCTAATAAACGACTTTCATGCTATGACACCTGAATGATCAGATACAATGAAATATCAAGTTCAAAAAATTAAGAGGGCACGCACCAGAGGCAAAGAGTGAGAAGTGTTGTCCCAAGCTTTCAGCTATGCATACAGTACACTGTATTTACACAGTACTTATATTGTCATCAAAATACACAATTACACAGCAGAACTGATGAACCTGAAATATTACGCTACTGGCCATCTACTATACTTTTACATTCCATAAAGGTTAATTGGAATAAAACTGTAGTCAAATAAAAATTGTTCCTGCTTTTCAGTAATAATAGATGGACGCTAGTCCAGCCTGTGCTGTCAATATAAAATATCCTCTCGTGCGGTGCTGTCCTTATTCATATATATGAGGATCATGCTGTCTCTCTGAGTGTTTTCTATTAGCAGTCATGTGGAACTTAGTTAGACAACAGATCACACGCTCTCACACACTCGTATGACAGTACATTGTTGTCCTTTGGTAAGGCCCTTCTTGAGTCATGCACTTCTGAGAGAATAACCGCTGTGAATCAGAAGGTGACTCTCAAGCTGTCTCTATCAACATTTATAGTTTATGACACTCTAGACCCCACCACCACACCCAAGTTGGGAAAGAGTTAGAATCTACTTCAATCTGTTTTAGTAAGAGTAAAATATCCCTGGAAAAAAATCTTAAGTAAAAATATGCAACTGTAACTGGACACAGTTAAGTAAAACGTCCAATAATTTACTTTGACATTCTTTATTTTAGTGGAAAAATATTGTGTAAGTGTATTCATTTGCCACTATTATTTAACACCAGATGGTCACAGTCATACATGTTTACTATAATGCTAGTTTGTGGGTTAGCCTGTTTACTATAACGTTAGTATGTTGGTTAGTCTGTTTACTATAACCCTTGTTCTAGTGTCGTCTTGTTTATTTTAATGCTAGTTTGTGGGTTAGACTGTTTACTGTAACGCTAGTTTGTATGTTAGCCTGTTTACTATAATGCTTGTTCCAGTGTTATCCCGTTTACTGTACGAGATCATGCATTTACACAAAGGTGAAGTACTTTGGTGAGAACCAGACAATAGGTGCGGAAGAATCTTTAGTGACACATGTTCCTCTTTTCTCAGGCGATCATCTAAATGAACTCACTAAATCAGCCTTACTGTACTGTTCAAATAATATACTGCCAGTATTGTTCAAATTAAACATGCATATACATACAATATATTATTAATATTCCTTAGATATGTTACTGTAAATGTTACTATATGTTAGATATCATCGCAATACATCTTCACGATACACTATATATATTACAATATATTACTAGATTAGTTTCACTGGGGTTTTGCTAACAATGTGCCAACAAAATAGTGGAGCCATATTATAAAAAAATAAGCGCAGAGATTTTTTATTCCACATTTACAATAATAGTATTGATTTAACATGGAAAATGAGAGAAAATTAAACGATTGGTGGAACAATATTTTTTAACATCCAATCAGTTACCTATAAAACCACTGACACCTCACAATACCCACCATACTCGGAAAAGTATATAATTAATACATTGCAATATAGATATCATATTGTCATATCGCCCAGCCCTACTACATACAGTACTGTGCAAAAGTCTTAGCCACCCTACATTTTTTTATATACATTCTTTTTAATATACATTATATACATTTGTTTATATACAAATTTTAGATTTCCAAACACTCATTTTCCAAAAACCTTTATATTAAAAATTTTCATTAAAGAAAGTAACATATTAGGTAATTTTTTAGATAAAAACAGAATCAAAGCTGTTCTGGGATTTTAGCTGCAGAGACAGAAGCAAGTGAGATCCAAAGTCTGCAGAAGAACCGTGGCATGTTCTCCAAGAATCTTGGAACAACCTACCAGCCGATTTCCTTATAAAACTGCACGACGGTGTGCCTAAGAGAATTGATGCCGTTTTAAAGACAAAGGCTGCTCACACCAACAAACTGATTCGTTTAATTTTTTACTGTTTACTGCTCATAATAGCATTTTTCATATTTAGGAACCTTTTATTTCATTATTTTTAAAAGCATTTTTGCTTTAAAGAATTTCTTTACATGTGCCTAAGACTTTTGCACACTACTGTATATATTGCATATAGTGAAGAGTAGTGATCGAGTGTCTCTTATTCTATTTCCAGTATCGTTATGTTCATTAATTTAAATAAACACATATGAACAGATAATCAGCAGGGTGTTTCACACAACACGAGGTCTGTACAGCATATGTTAGCCTTCTGCAAGTTAATCCTCACTAACGAGCACACACACCAGGCAGGTCACTTCGGGCCAAGGCTTCACGTCAGTGTGTCTATGCCCTTTCGTCTGACAAGGCTTGCTCAGGGTCAAAGCGTCTCCCATCCAGTCTTTCCCCACAGCTCCTCTACTACAATCAGACATTGTGAATGTGGGTTTACTGCGACCATGTGACAGGTACAATGACATACTGTACTGTAACTAAATCAAATCAATATTTGATGTTTACCAGCCTTTAAACCTGGATCAGTTCTGAACGGTACATTGTTGTGTAGTTTTATAAGGAAATTGGCTGGTAGGTTGTTCCAAGAATCTTGGAGAATTTGCCACAGTTCTTCTGAACACTCAAATAGCCTACTTTTTCTGGTATATTGGTATATCTGGTATATATTCTATGATATATTAATTATGTTACTTTCTTTAACGATATACAACATTTTCTCTGTAACATTGACTTTTTTTGGAAAATGAATAAAATGAATGAAAATCATAAATGTACTTTTTTCTACTGAAACACTAATGGAGAAGACATAAAATAAACATCTCTAACAAAATGTGGTTATTTTATTAACTTTTATTTAATTTATTTTAAAACAGTTTAGGGTGCCTTAGAACTATGAAACATGGATTATTCACGAGTAATATTAATCAAGTCCTGATACAGGCATTGGGAATATTTAGGGAAAACCGGGTATTAGGAAATTGGTGATTAACGGATCCTGAGCTGTACCTTACTGAGACGCGATTGACCTGAATAAGTCGGTTATAAGCCGATATTGAGCAGCTACGTAATAATGACTAAAAATCTACTACCAAGAACTGTTTTGATTTCATAATTTATCAAAATTAACATCATCTGTCAAATTATATTTCTCAAACAAGATTCCTGATTAAGATTTCATATTAAACTTATTTATAAAGTTCGTATTTACTGAAAGCAGCACCATTGATAGTGAATAACTCATAGAGGTCTGTATTAAACGAGTCAATTTCACGGTGTGATTTCGGATGTATGAGCTAACATGTAAGATATAACATGTAAGAGCTCTCGTGTCTTATAAAACACGTTAACGATAACAATTAACACTCCCTGTGTCCAAAATGGACACTGATGCCCTACGCCCCATGTGTGGGTGACGGTGTACTACGAAGAGGCTCACTCCTAAAATAGTGCCCTAGGTAGTGAATAGGGTGTGATTTTGGACATGCAGGAGCAATAACTTGTTATGAGGTCACAAATTATATGGTGTCACGTTTTTAATAAAGCAAGAGGTGTGAGAACATGATATTCAGGTAGATTTCAATTCCATATGGCGATTTCTCAGCTAAATAAGACTTGTCTCAAATTACTATTGAAGAATAAGCATTAAGATTAAGTTTTGTATTCGTTTTTTTAAACCTGATGAAAGAAATACAGTTCTTTGTCGTGAACGCAGAACAAATAATACATTTACCTGTAAGCTCAGAGTGAGGCCTTGGGAATAAAAAAACAATGATGGATTTATTCCTGTAATTAACGCTTGCATGTGAGAGTTCTCTCGTTTCCCCGCAGCCAAACCGCCAGCATAATCCTAGCTGATATCTGCGTGTGATGCTAGGAAACTGTTGCTAACGCGGCGTTAGTGTTCATATTGACATAAGGGTGAGGCGGATTTACAAAAACACAAAATCTGATATGGAAAAACTATCAGCCAAAACCAGACAGGGACCGCAGATTCTAGCTGCGATGGTAAAGTGCTTGTTATTCATGTGTGCAGTGCCTGGGCTTTTAATACGTATTGTGCTTTTATGCTAGGCCTGTCACAATTAATGAAATTTAGGCTGAAGATTAATTGTCACACATAAATGCAATTGATGATTTAATTGTCTCTTCTGTTGGCTTTTTGCCAGTTTTTATAATATAAGCATAACAGTAGTGTAATAATGCACTTACACTGCTATTTTTTAACATTCACATTTAGTCTGTAAAAAATTCAAAGCACAAATAATACCTTAAATATATAAAACATATTACTGAAATAAACTAATAGGTTACTGGACAGTGAACAATATACTATAACTAAGTAAATAAATAATGTACTATTCAGTACTAATGTAATAAATCTTGTCATCTACAAGACATAAGTTACCAATAGCTCATAAAGCCTTTGACCGAGAATTATGATTAAAATATGATGATGGAAATTGATTATATCAAGAAACCAATTGAGAATGAATGTCGTGTTTATTGACTACATGTATTTATATGGAAACATTTGATTCAGGAATAAATTAATCGTGAACACCTAATAATTTAGGCGATTATGTAATAATTCTGACAGGACTATTTTATGTATTTATTTTTTTCCTTATGTACGCTGTATAGTGTCTCTTGTAATAATCTTTTTTGTATTATGTATTTTATGTGCTTTTATAGGGTCCTGTATTTAATTGTATTGTGCTTTCAAAGCGTTTCTTTTTCTTTTATTCTCCGTTTATTTATTGACGTGTTTTAGCTTAAATGACTATTTTTTAACTAGTTATTTTAATTCATTCATCCATTTTAAGTCAGAACACTTTTTGTTCTCCTCACAATTCTGCATATTCAAGAAAATATCTGCTCCCAGACGACCAACATCCAACCAATCAGGACAAGGTGGCGTCTCTACTCGCCTGTCAATCATGGTGCCTGTCAATTCAGAAAGCTCCGCCTGTGTCTATATATACCCCTTGTGTTTCATTCTCTAGTGGAGAAGTATTGTCATTTTGTCCTGTCAGTTCTGAGACGCCTTGTTCCTCGTTTCCCGGTTGCCTAGTTCCTCAGTTCTTTGTATTTCCCGGTTTTGACCTTCGCCTGTTTATAACGTTTATGAATATGGATTACCCTTATTTGCCTTTGCCTGCTTGTGTACTGAACCCCACTATGGACTTTGACCATGAATTCTGGATTTGCCTATCAAATAAACTACTCGCCGAGCTCACGCACTTGTGTCCTGCCTCTGCAACCCCCACGTGACAATTGGTTAATATTTTTATTTTCTTGCCCACACGTGCAGGGTGACGTATTGAAAGAACAGAAGACATTTAGTGAAGTAAAAGAGTAAAAGAAGTTGCATTTTGATTGAAGATTGCGGAAAAAGCTTTGTTTTCTAAATGATTGATACTGATGAATTGGGCAGAATACAACCAGGGACATAAAATAACAAGGTAAAAAAAAAAAAAGTTTTTCAATTTTGTTTTGAGTTTTGTTGACTTTAAGTGAGCTTCATAAATAAACTTGACTTGAGTCCAGTCCAAGTGGATAAAAAGACTCTCAGAGCTCGGAGAAGCACAATGTGAATTTACCATTATTGTTGATTCATATTGTTTATACTGTATTATGGATAAATGTGTGCCCGCCCTGTTCCACCGTGTTGACTGATGTAGCGCTGCCATGGAAACGACCTGCCTTTTGCTGGCAATGTGACTCTGCGACTGAGAGAAAAGCCAAAAGTGGGCACTGTCCCGCGTTCTCTGTTCTCATCACACAACACCGAGTCTGTGTCTGAACCGGAACTTCTGCTTATGTGTGTGTGCGTGTGCGTGTGCGTGTTGGCTGGGGGCAGACTGACCTTGGAGATTACTTCTCTCCCACATTCACCCACATGAATGTACGCATGCACACAAAACAGACATAAAGCAGCTTGGAGAAGAGGCTGCCCTACTTGACCTGGTTTTTCACATCACGGAAGAAATCGGCGGAAATAACAGATTGATACTTTTATAACCTGAATGTACACAAACACACCCACTTTTAGCAAACACTGAAACTGTAAATGCAGTACAACACCAACACTGCTCTCTGATAAACAAATACCTGGAGTGTCTTTTTATAATGATTTTTTTTTTTTTTTTTTTTTACAATTACTATTGGTGCTGTACAGAATAGCAACTAAATAAAGAAAAAACATTAAACAAGTTCTCCACCAAAGACCTAAATCGTTGTATTTAATGATTTATTAACTGGTTGCTCTCAGATCTTAATGAACTCTAAATAAGGGCTTAGTAAGTTAAATATACTGTATTTTGTGTGCTATAGGTGCATAATATCAGCCTTTTCCAATTTCTCGTCTTGTTTGTTCTTTACTGTTAGAAAAATGGATGGAAAAAATGGTTCCATTATGCTTCGTCATGGGCTCCACCATCTACAACCTTCTCTCAAGAATAGAAAGAGAAAATAAGCTTGCCAGTTGTTTTGGAAGAACCATGCCATGCACCTGCTAGTTCACAGTCTGTTAAATTAGGATCAGATTATATGCCCCCGATCTTAATATGAGTACTTTAATATTGAGTATCTGCTGATGCAGATACCGATCCATATCCGATTAATTTTTCTAGACAATACATACAGCTGCATGTTGGAATTAATAAAAACCACCCTAACATTGGGGAGTTATGCTGGACAATTAAATAGCTCTGCAATGAGAATAAATAGCCTTAATCACAGCTTCCGTTTAATGTTTTTCCTTCATATTTTAACAAAATAGTATAAATGTCCGTAGTAGCTCCAAAAGCTCGACAGGACGGTGAAAACCTACATTCTTTACCACTGAGATGGGCTGGGCTACCAGAGCAACAAATTCAGCTAACCTCTTTGTAATTTATTTTGCCTTGTCGCTGCCTCGAGGAAATGTTTTCTTTTTAGGTGCTTTATATTGGCTGTGTTGAAAGCAGCCGTGTTACTACTAATTTGCGAAACATGAGCATTGCAGAAAGTACAGGTTGCTAAAATAGTAACGCTAAAATAGCACCATACCGCAGACATGTTAAGCCAGTTCTTAGCTAGATAGTTACGTTCAGCATGCTTCACTGTCGCAAGTCTGTTCTACGTCAGACTTGACAAGGACGTCTGTTCTACGTCATCTCCACAATTGGTGTAAACAGAGCGCAGTTGGGTCAAAACAGCATAAATTAGATCGGCCCCAATACCGATCTTTCATCATCCCTACTTATAATCAGAAACCTGGGCAGCATGGGCTGTAATAATATGGTTGATTATGATCGGTTGGTGGAGATGGTGACCTGGGTTGAGAACCCATCCATATGACAGGCACAGTTAATACATAGTCAATTTATGTGTTAAAGGGAGACAAAAAAGCACGTATTTAGTAATACTGAGATGCCTTGGCGTGTTAATACATTTTTGCTTCACTGCGGGAAACCTAACCTAAGGCCGAATCTCTAAAGACCGGGGAGACATTGCGGTTCTGTGATCACCTCTGGGCGTGGCAAACAGGAGCTTAAGGTTAGTGCGCAATTCTCCCCTCCTTCCCTCCCTCTCTATGCCTCCGTCCTCTCATCTGAATCTGAGTATTAGGCAGGAATGCAGACAAACAATCCAGTCTCATAAGTCACTATCATACTGGATATATCCTTAGCTTAGAGTTCCCAGGAACATGATGAAGAGTGTTTCCTTATGAACAGAGAGAGGGTCCATGTGTGTGAGAAAGAGGTGCCCTGAGGCTTGCATTTTTTATTAAAAAAAATTGCACTCGTGGGCCGCGACATCAAAGGTGAGTCTCTGACGCCAGTGCAGGTATCTGATGGTCACGAACAGCTTTCACTTCCACATTTGACAGGCATGCCTCTTTATCCGATTCACACACGTCTATATCTCTTTCCTGATAGAATCACACCCGGCCCATCTCATCCCCCCACACAAAACTCTCGGCATGGCTTTTCTCGTTTTCTCATTTTCCCGTTTGCAGGATTGTGGCCCCAAAATAAGCCCTTTGTTCCAAAGGCACAACAGTCCTCGTAAATCCCCTTCACAACTCTGATCTGAAGTTAAGCAAAAGAGACTCCAAAAAACACACCTTAAATTGTTTCATGATGTATCACAAGCTATTGGGTAAGAGACAGCCAATAAACAAGCACGCATCCGGCCTGACCCATCCGGCCGTCACAGGCTGATGACATCACCGTCCTGCTCTGGACCTGTGGTCAAGGCAGTGTGACCCCAGCAATCAACTGTGCAACATAATTAGAGGAACCACAAGCATTTAAGAGTATTTTTACCCAAGGTACTGGTAAGGAGACCCAACAGGGACAAACCAAGAAGCAGACAGGACAGGAATAATATTACCATTATACCCTAGCATTTACAGCTTCTTTAGTTATATAGTGTGCAAATATATTCATCTTAAAGCCTATTATTTAGTAAGTACAGTGAAACTAATAGAAAGGCATGCAGTTACAAGAGTGAGGAATGTAAATCTGGACCCACCGACAGGAAGTTTAAGGATTAGGTTGAAAGGCCCAAATTTCTCTCTCTTTTCCGTCTGGTATATGGCTTGCTGTCCATTGGTGAGCAAAAAACTTAATAATAGTTATTCCATATATAACTAAACAATTAATCGTATTTTAATCATGACCTCACCTTCACAAACACGACAAGGCTGTATACGAAGATTGTTTCATTAGGATACACAGGCAAAACTGAAGATTAGTAGACAAGACAGGCTAGACCTACGATAGCCACGATTTCACGCTGTTGTGGCATATTTACTGTATTTATTTGTTTTTTTAGAGTCTAACTGTATTTCCTATATGTTATATTTTTCAATATTATATTGTCCATATTTTGTCAATGTGACAAAGGAGCAGTCTGATAAGGATTCAGAGATGAATCCATTTAAAGCAATATGGGATTTTAATGTAAAATGGGAAAGAAAACGCTGTTTCCTGTTTCATTTAAAATGATAAAGTGCAATTCAAAAATTGTTTCTAAATTGGCTGAATTATTGTGAGAAATAATATCTATTTATATACCATATCTCTCTCTCTCTCTCTCTCTCTCTCTAACACATACACTCTCCCTCTCTTTCTCTCACAATTCTTCTATCTGTTTTTTGTGATATCTCTCCATATTTCCTCTCTATTTTCTCTAAATGGCTCTTAGGTAACAGATGGCCCCCGGGAACAGCGCTTGTTCAGTGGGACCCGGAAGACACACACACACAGACTGTCATATCCTATTAAAGCATGGCCAGCACAGCTACCAATTAAGGAGGCAGATTTACTATATCTAATCCAATAGAACAGAAACTGGAGCGATAAAGGGAGGGACTCCTCCCAAGAGAATTGAGGACAAGCAACAGGCGATGGACAAATACACCGGCAATACACCTTAATAATAAACAATGAATCACACAGAGGGAGAAATGAAACTCAAACTAATTAAACAAATAAAATACAACACTTTTTCATGGATGATTGATCACCAGTTTTGATTGCAATTATTTCTGAATATCAGACAGCAAAAGGAAAAGGAGGCGAGTGAAAAGAGCTTTACTGAAACAAAGCGTCATTAACCTACAGCCACACAGATTAGTGTTACCCCAATATCTCTAGATTACTGCGCGCTCCAGCCCACACCATCAAGCCTCTTAGCACTAAATCTCTCTGGGACACACACACACTATAGACTCACTCCTACTGCCTTGAGTGCGTCCCCCTATGAGTCTAAGGCTGTTTGCACACCTAGTTCGTTTGTAGCACCAGAGTAAAATATTTTGTGATATTGTATCATTTTCATTCGGTTCGATTACATTTGGTTTAATTTGGATTGTTTCAAGCGAGTGCACCAAATTGTTTGCATGCCTGGGTTCCCTGATCGGTCAGGAATTCGGCAGGATGTGCTTTGTTGGTTCACACAGAAGTTGTTGAAGTTGTAGGTCATGCAATTGCAATTTTCTGAGAGAAAATATATCATACTATAATTGTTAGCTACCAGTTAATTACATCCAGATATTATCCTTAGTTTAAGGTCAATAAACCAATTTCTACACACACTTATGGAGCTTTTGCTATTTTTCTACACCCATTTCTATTGCTCATTGGGATGATAAAAAAATTCCTTAAAAATGTATTTAATTGTATTGTTTATACAGTAGTATACATAATATATATAGTACGGTATACAGCAGAGTTTGCACAGTGAAAGACTTACGCACGCTACTCCTCATACCATGTGCATTTAGTACAACAATACTACCTATGAACATCTTCTTTGTCTTTTCTTTACTTAAATTATTTTATATGTAACGTAGCTTTAACTGCACACTGAATCGCGTTGTACTTGTACAACGACAATAAAGATTATCTTATCTTTATCTTATCTTTAAGCATTTTAAAGGAAAACAAATGCGTGTGCACTGATCTACGCGTGTTCCGCAGGGAGAGGTTGTGTTTATTTTGCAAATAATAAGTAATGTTGCAAATCAGTAAGGTTTCATTGGCTACCACAGTGCGCTCAAAGGTTATCAGCCAAAAAGATGAATATTGAAAATGAACTAACTTTACAGTGGTGATACAAGCGCTCAGTGCCTTTCATGATGTCATTTTGATGACACCGTAAAACTGTGTTCCCACCAGTAATAAAATGAGCTATGGTTCACATAGACGAGGACCGAGCCCCAATTTTTGACGGACCAGGTTTTAGTGGTTTGGTGTGCACGGGAGTATGGGTGTAGAGTTCATATCTGTCAAAACATGTCAATGACATCGTTAAGATACGTAATGTCATTCTGAATTAAACGATTTTGTAAAACACCAGGGGTAATCTCTATATAACTTTTTTTTAAATTCAACATGGATCTATATTATCATCGGCATAACTTCAAGCTTTCTCGTACATTTCCCAAAAGCTTTGGGAGGCGGAGCCTATGGGGTGTGTTTCAAAATGTGGGTAGTGTAAAAACGAGACCACCAAGTGTGGAATGTTACCAAATTTTGCAAAGGAAGAATGTCATTATCATAGATGGCCGGTTAAATCTAGAAAACTAAAGGGTTTCTCGGCTTGTCCCTCTGGAGGAACCCTTAAAGGTTGAATTTAGAACCCTACAACAGAGTCAAAAATCAGAGGAAAAAAAAAGAGAACTGTTTTGGAAGCAAAGAACCTTTTTTGTTTAAGAGTGTATATTTACGGTGTATGGGCATGTGTTTACAAAAAAAGATTTCGGCTGAGACTTCCTTTACTTGCTAACCTTAGCTTTGTAGCTCCAGTGCAAAGCTAAAGATACAACCATGAGACACCAAAAATGCCTTGGCCTGTTTAACTACAAGTCGAAAATTGTGTAGATTTGATTTTTCCACCAAACTTTTACTTTAAGGACATGTGTGTGAATGATGCAATGCTCTAATATGGCTGGGTGATTGAGTCCTCATTCTCTATAAGCAGCACAGAACACATGGACTAACAAAAGACGACAATGTAAGATTGTTTCACTCCCACTTTCTGTCCTTCTTCACCTCGCTCCTACACTTTCTAGGGCACATCTCTCACATACCTCCTGTCCTGCTCACAATTATATCTGCATTAGGCCTCCCCTCTCCCTGTCTCACATAGATACACTATCTTACACTTACTCCCTTTTCGCCCAAGACTCTCCTCTCATCCCTCACTCCTCTGTCCATGTCTTCCTCCTCTCCTCTCCTTCCCTTCTCTCCGAGGGGTCTTCCAGGAGGCAGCCGTAGATCTGGCGCCAGACACAAAAAGATTTGACCCTCAAGGCCATTCCTTTATTCCTGCCTTAAAGTTTATGACTACCTCTCTCTCTCAGACACACACACTACTACACCCTATACACACTTTGTTAGAAACAAAATCACTCCTCGAGGCAGGCAAAATGGTCTAAGACCAAGACATTGCACGTTAGCCTTGACTGGGTCACTGAGAAGCTCACACTTCCTAGAGGGCTGTGTCCCAATTTTCAAACTTGCCTTCAGGGCGTTCAACTCTAAACAGCTCAAATGACAAGAAGTGTATACGCATGACATACGTATTACATACTAATTAAACACTGTCCTCCTTCTCTGTTCAAATTGACAAATAAAGCAGGACTGACTCGAGACCATTTCCACCCATTACAGGAAGAGTTTGACAAAAATTAAGTTGACACAATTTTAGGTGACATAGACGTCCATTATTGTTAGCAACAACAGTGCAAAAACTAAACGAGCAAACCCCAGACACCAAACAAGTCTTGCTTAATCGTCTACATTTGGAGTGAGTGCCCATATAGACTCAGCCACCAGCAACACAGGTGCACCAGAGCTGCTGCGTCAAAGTTACCACTAGCAAATTTCTGTGAATCCGAAACCAACAGGAACACAGCCAAGTGTTTCCTCCACAACACTTACAGAGAACTGACTCAGACACCAATGTTTCACTGAGCACTCGAGTGCTTTAAGGGTGGGACGGTGACTCAGTCAGAACTAAGCATCACACAAGACAAAGCACAAAGCAAGATATTTAGAGATATGGAGAAGTACAAGAATGAATCTTTATACCGCAATGTCTTAATGCCTTCATGAACATTATTATTAATATGTTCCTGTATAGGATCACTCAGTGTCAGGCAAATGTAGACATGGTCTGACAAGGTTCTGTGAACCAAGAGATGATTTCAGAAGCAAATCACTAAACAAAGCGTTTCATTTACATCCAAATATGCAGCAGAGGTAGTCAGAACAATACAAAATCTCCCTTCTCTTCCCTGTATTACATGTAAATTTAAAGCCTGCATGAGTTCTGGGTTTTATCCCACCTAACCCCTTATAACCCCTTAAACTCCAGGAGCCGTCAGCAGGTCCAGACTTACTTTTACATTCCTCACTCCTCTAACGTCATATCTTTTCTGTTAGTTTGACTGTAGTTAATGAATAATTCATATTAGTTACTGAACAATATGCTTTAATAAGCTGAGACTTTATAGGGGACATTTCCACACTCCAGCATGTTTTGAATAGACAACAATGGCTCATGTCTCAGGATATAAAGCGGACGTTAATCATTGACCAATCTGAAATTATTTCAGCAAACAATCAGGACCAAAGAAACATCTCAACCTACCTGCCTCTTACCTGTTTTTACCTATTTCCGTTGTCTTAATACCTCGTTTTTTAAGTGATATCCATATGACGCTCTCATTTAGTAGCTACAGGTTAGCCCGAAAACAGAGCATTTTACCTATCAGAGAGGGTTCCACGTAGAACCCCTTTTTAGAAAGCGAAATCCCCTTAACTATCCAAAGAACGCATGAATAACTCTTTTTTCTTTCTTTCTAGCAGTGTATCTATCTGCAACATCAATATAATAACGCCCTCGAGTTTAAGAATGCAATATAATTCAAAGTGATTCATTATGATGAATCATCATCATTATTATTATTATTATTATTATTATTATTATTATTATTATTACCAAACACCACATGGCCACCATCAGGTCCGACTCCTTAGCAGGTCCAAACCAGTTTTTCCCAATCCTGCTCCTTTAATTCCCCCTGCACTACACATGTCTCAGTGTGTTCTCTCTTCTACAACTCATTTTAACCTCATGATGAGTTGAGTCAAGTGTCTTAGAGCAGGCAAACGAAAAAGCATGTGCACTGTAAATGATCAGGATTGGGAATCGCAAATAAGCGCGCGAGACTGTCCAAGGTCCTTAAAACCCATTCAAGGGTGTGACAGGAGTTTTTTCGCTATGACCTCAAAGTTACTCATGAAGCATGAATAAATCCGATCCCGTTACCTGATGCCACGCAAAGCGCCAGGACAAGTTGGCGCAGGAGAGCCGCGGCGCGCCGCTCAAGTTGGACCATCGCGCAAACTCGAGTCTTCGCCTATAATAAAGAAACGGAAAACGAAAAGGCAAGTGCACTTCGGGATGAGAGCCGTCCACGCAGCGTGGGATCCTCTGAAGCGGACAGTAAGGGCAGTGTTGACCGAGCAGATCCGCTGCAGGTGCTTTTTTCCAAAGCGCGTTCAAGGCATCGCTCCTCCTCGGAGCGGAGGCAGGACACCGCGGCTACGCCCCGAACCGCACACTAACCTACTGAATAGTATGCAAAATAGTACGCCACCTCCTCTTATTTACTATTCACTGTGTCTAATCACACGGCACTGCCGGCTACGTAGCCTACTTTTCAGTGCGCGTGTGTGTGGTCTGGCACGGAGGCGCGCGGCACGGAGGCACGGAGGCGCGCGGCACGGAGGCGCGCAACACTATGCCCGGCGGTAGTGTTGATGCAGGCTGCTGTTCATCAGGCTGCTGTGTGTGCATTAGGAAATTAACATAAAGGGCTGATGTGAAGAAACGAGATCAATTTGAGGACGTGCTTCCTCAAAGAGAGTCACTCACTCTCCTCTGCTTCAAGATTTCAATAGTAAGTTTGTAAAAGCAGGTGGGCTATTTTCAGGACAGGGGGGAAATAGAATAGAAAGCTCCTTTATTGTCACATATACAAGTACAGTACAGTGAAATTGATTCTTTGCATATCCCAGCAT
>JAOUQW010000023.1:19900701-19911365 GCA_028565825.1 Olivaichthys viedmensis | reverse complement strand
GCGTTCATTGTGCATGTCCCAAAAAATTTACGCAACGCATACGTGTGATGCAATACCTGCGTAAATGGAGAAATAGGATGAGAGAAATATACTCTCCGTTGTGGCACCGAGATTGGTTTAATGGATCTGCGTTGGCGCCGCTGCCACTCTTTCTGCCGCTTTCTAAAGATACTCATTATCATAGCCTCCTCAACTCCTTGCCATCTTCACTGTTTACCTCGTTCTGTAAAATCAACCATGCCAAATAGAGTGCGGGTGTTGTTGATGTTCCTGTTAATAATGCTAGAGAAATGACACTGTCCAGCTCTGTTTAACTTAAAGTTAAAAGCAAAAAGGCTCTGTTTATAAAGATCATAGTGGATTTAAAGTTTTGTTTTTTTCCACTTACGCTCAGCTTTCCTGCATTCTTCTGTGTTTCTCCATGGAGCTTTTTATTTGCCCCTAATTTTATTTACTTACATAGGTGTAACAACTTCCAGGGCATTTAAAATGTTCAGGATAAAATTACCCAGGAGTACATCAACCGAGTCTGTGCTTATGGTTGGTGACATACAGTAGCTCCATAAATTGAGCACTATTACTCTCATTTATGTACCTTTTTTTGATTGTAACATAGGTAATTTGAATATCAAGGGAAATCAGCATATTTAAAAAAAAATTAAAACACAGAAATGATCCGAAAGGGCTAAGTCCTTAACAGTAATAGTTGAGATGTTTAGACCCTTAGTAATAACAAGATCCAGAGTGTGCCCCTGAATGTGGGTAGGCTCTTTCACATGTTGTGTGAGACCAAAAGTGTCAAATAAAACAGAAAATTCTTTGGCATTGTTCTTGGTATTATCTATGTGGATGTTAAAGCTGCCAGTTATGATAAAACAGTCATAGTCAATGAAAGTAACTGACAGTAGTTCAGTGAAGTCATCAATAAAATTATCAGAGTATTTTGGAGGTCCATAAATTATTAAAAATGAGGTTCAGGGAGCACCTTTGGAGGAAAAACAGTCCCACAACATCACAGATTCTCCACCATACTTAACAATGAGGATTAGGTTCTTTTCTGTATAACCATACTTTACGCCAAACCACCTTCAGTGTTTGTTGCCAAAAAGCTCTATTTTTGTCTCATCTGACCATAGAACCCGGTTCCAGTCAAAGTTCCAGTAGCGTCTAGCGAACTCCAGGCACTTACATTTGTGGTTAGGCTTTCTCCTGGCACACCTTCCAAATAGTTTATTGGCATGGAGGTGGCATCTAATTTGGAGACTTGGTGACACCAGGATGCTATCATCTTCTGCAAATCTCCAACCGTGATTCTCTAACCATCCTCCTCACTGTGCGTGGGGGCAAAATACACTTGCATCCTCTTCCAGGCTGGTTCTTTAAAGCTCCGGTTGTTTTAAACTTCTTAATTAATGCCCTAACAGTGGATATGGGCATTTTCAGGCATGTAGCTATTTTTTTTTTTTAATAGTCATTACTTGATTTACGAAGGTCAACACATTTTTGGCTCATTTCGTTTGTGTATTCTCTCATCTTCCCCACGCTGATGAATGACCAAGGAAATTTGGCCTCTGGGTCACCTCTTATTTATACCCCAGTGAAAACAGGAAGTCATAGATGACCGCTTAAGAGCTCCTAAACACTCAGGTGAACTTTAAATTAAAAAAAGGTTAGACTTCTCTCATTAAGAGATTAAGCTAATTAACCACAAATAATTTTTTTAATAACCTCTTTACTCATATATAGGCCTCAAACACCTAAAATGGCTTCCTGTTTACTATACATGCTCCCTACATAGGATACAGCATTGTAGTACCTACGTAGTGCACTAATATATATATATATTGTTTTTTTTACGTTTATACATTACTTTAAAAAGGTGAAAATAAAGTATGGCATAAATGAGACACACTTATTTTCGTACATCAAGTGACAAGGATTATTTGGCCAAAAAGTTTACGAAGTGTGTGTTTTAATAAACTTGCGATAGGTGACCAAAAGTAGAACATGGGATCTCAATAATTCTAATGTGGATTTAGTTTTTTTTGCCTTCGAATATGTAAATATTATGAAAATTCGAACAGTATTTGAAGAGTGAGATTCATTCTGACAGCTCTAGTGCGTATGGACCTTAGATTCTCCTCGTTTCCGTCGCGTCTTGCCCTCTTGTCCGTCACCATTTGACCTTCGACCTTTCCTCCCCGAGGAGTCCTTTCCCAGCCTCCCCGACAGCTGCGGGATAACAAAAGAGAGGAACGGAGCAGAGAGAAAAGATTAACATACATCATGATTGGAGAAAAAAAAGAAAGGAAAAAAACCCCCCCAAAAAAACATTTGTTTACACCCATACAAACAGCTGAATAAGTAGCACTGGAGCTGTTACTAAAATATACTGAACAACCATAAGCCAACTCATAAGCACTAACACTGCACTTCTCTTCACCACAGAACATAAAGATGAGGATGAGTACCTAGTTTGGGCATCAAGATTATTACGGCGTAATGTAGTGTGTGTGAGGCAGAAGGCAGGGTAATAAAGTTTTATTTACAACCCCTGAATCTTTCCCCTGAGAGCAAGTGCTAGTTTCCTGAGCTTGGCGACCATTTATGGAAAAGAGCATTCGGATTATTAAGCAGCTGCAAGCAGACAGGCGGCGGCTTCCATCGCCGAGCTGAGTAATCGAACAGCTCGTCTCGTATAAAGGAGGCTGAAACAAAGAGCTGCAGACCTTAATGATGCTCATCTCGGTCTGCCTTTCACAAGTACTGTGGTTCAAGTACAGATCTCTCAAAGACTTAACCCGCGCCTGAGGCTTCAAAGCTATACAGTTATGAGTGTTTATAAAAAATAAAAAAAAAGGAAAAAAAAGGAGAGAGAGAGAAAAAGAAAGTCAAAAGAAAGAACGAAGAAAAAAATAAGAGACAAAGAACAGGGAGAAAAAGAAAATCCGAAAAGAAAAAGAAAAGACAAAAGATCAAGAGAATGAAAAAATAAAAAGAACGAAAGAAAGAAAGAAAGAGAGTGGAGAATAAAAAAAAGAATGAGCCAAAAAGAAAATAAAAAGCTCAAGAGAATGGCGATGGTAAAATATAGAAAGTCTAATGAGAAAAGTCATTTCCAATACCATAGAAATGAATGAAAAAAGAAAAGAAAAATGAGAGACAGCAAGAGAGAGGAAATATCAGACGTTTTCTGGATTAAATTAGGCGCAGTGCAGCCAAAACAAACCCAGGTTCATTCATTTCCTCCTCAACTGCAGCCGGCGCCGTGTGGAAAAATAACCAGGCCTCCAGAACTCACACGCACACACACACGCACACACACACACGCCAATATCCCAAACAAAACAATACGCGAGATATCTCTATAGAAAAAGTTGAATTTAAAAATCAAACTGTTTGCAATAGATCACAATAGACAATAGTTCACATCACGTCCCTGTAGAGCATGACTGAAGGCCGAGTATGCATAAACGTCTGGCTGATTTTTTTTTTTTCCCCCTTCTTGCAAATGTGAACAATTAGTCAGCTGCCGGCGGCTGCAGCACAAAGACACAGATGCTGAGAGACTCGAGGCCTCAGACTAATTTTCCCGCTGCCGTCTGTGCAGCAGTGGAGCCTATCAAAAAAAAAAATCTTTAACTATGACTGAACGGATAATTGTCCAAATTTGTGTTCTCATGAGCTTGCCAAGAGCTTTATTCTCCCAGCGTGTGTGTGTGTGCGCACGCGTGTGTGAGAGCTGCAAGCGTGCCTCTACATGTCGGCGCTGTTCTAGCCAAACCTCCCTCATTCATGCTAACGGAAGCTAGATGACATCACCATTCCCAGAGAAAAGGGGTTTATATTTAACAGTTCCGAATCCTCTCCAGATTTATTGCTTTGTTAGGCCCGGAGCTGTGGAGCTAATATGAGGCTTTTTCTTTTCATTCTTTCATTCATTCATCTTTTCTTTTCTTCTCCCTATGAGGGCTGAAGCTCGGCGATATCAGAACGGGCCGACCGCAGCACAGATATATAAAACACTTGGTAGAAGAAAATTATAATTTGATGTTATGGGGATATGTAAAAGTTAGTTTAAAAAACAAACAGAAAAACAGTGATACTAATGGAGTAAGAAACATTAGCTACAACGACTGCTTTTAGGCTATTTACATGCAAGCCCGCACACGCTATATGCACTATAGAATAGTGGTACATCCCTAGTTCATTAGTGAAAAGGGCAATTAGGAAGGCAACATAAAAACCAACCCCCACTGCTGGCTTAATGAGTCAAAAGAAAAATAACAAGAAAACACAGCGATTCTTATTCACTATTACTAGGAATGTACAGATTCCTTTTTATCCATACAACACTCAGAGTATCGGCCAATAACCGATATTGATCAAAAACTAATTTCACTTTAATAATTGAAGAAGTTGTTTAAAATGTGTTCCTGTCAGGATGGTCCACTTGCCATTATCCTCTTAGAGCTAATGATAAGATTAAAGGAATATTCAAACCTTCTTCAACCTAACGTCTATCTACTGCATCTGTAGCGTATGTGCGATTACCACAGACAAGAATTTTGACACGTTTCCCTGTACTCAAGGACAGAAAACCGGTTTACACGAAAACCCACTTATAATGGAAGTCTAAGGGCAGTTGTTGGGGCAGTCGATAAACGTTTACGCAAGACTTCATTTACATGAATTCTTCAGGTCAAAGGTATTTGTAAATTAGGCTCTAAATCTAGAATTCGTCCATTCAGAGATGGGACTACTTTTTTTAAGAGGTAAGAATTTGTGGTTATGCGTTATACACAGACGTGCCTCAGTTTGCGCCCGATGGCGCATGGACGCCCCAAAACCTTCAGAAAAGTGTAAGTAACCCGAATGACTTTTTACTGGTTTGTGTTGGAAACTCCATAAGAACAGCTTTGGTAAGTCTTTCTCTCTTGTGTCATGTGCCTTTATTGTTAGTTGCAATGGTTGTAGTTTTGAATTTATGTTATATAGTCACGTATTTTAAACAAGGCGGAGTTTAACGAGTGCCCTTACACATTCGTTATAAGCAGGTTTCGTTGTAAACAGGTCTTTCTTTTTTTTCAGTACAGGGAAAGGTGTCGAAATTCATGTCTTGGGTAAATCACACATACGCTACAGATGCTGTAGATACCCATGCTGGCGTATTCCTTTAAAAATGGAAAACGTGCAGCTTGATTTTGCATAAAAACAGTCCAAGCGTCCATGGGACATAAAAAAATGTCAATGCAGAAAATATGTCAAATCTGATCTGATACCAGTCCAGTATTTCAGGCCAAAACCGATAATCAGTATTCGATTGAAGCATCCCTATTAGTGCTGTGTTTACACAACACAACAAACATACTATTCAAAAAGCACAGCATAAAATGAGCAATAACTAGAACTTCTTAAAATAAGCTTGGGGACTACTTTTGTTATGCAAAATGGACGCTGGCTCCAGATATTTCCAGGATCTAAACATTTCCTGCAGACTAAAAACAAAGCATCATAGAACAAAGACCTTGGCGAAAATAGAGCATCACTTTTAGCACACTCTCATATAGCTATGTTAAGGCTGTGATACTTGATCGCACAGTTACACAGCTAATTGCTGACAACCTCAGCTTGTTTTAATCTCAAACACACACTTCCTGTTTTCTCTTCTGTTCTAGCTTCGAAATTTTTGGTTCCGATAGCTAAAAATCACTGCAAGTCAACAGAAAATGACATTTACCACTCTGTTGCTTGTAGGTTTAAAGTCACAACACACACACTTACGTTTCCCAGGCTGAGGTCGTGCACCAGCAGGTTCTGATGGTTGCTGAGTGTCATCTCCAGCAGCTCGGTGCCGCCGCCGCCTCGCCCGCCGTCGTTTGAGTACAGGGGCAGCCTGTAGTCGAGCTCCGACACCTTCTCCTGCTTAATGCCCATAGTGGGCATGTAGTCACCCACCCCTGGCATCATTCCCACTCCGGACACCAGCCCCCCGCCTCCTCCTGTGGCGTTGCAGTCGGGTGAGTGGCGCTCCTTCTTCAGGATGAGCTCGTGCGGCTGCAGCTCGGCCATGACGCTCTGGCCTGCCAGGCGGGTGAAGCTGGTGACGGGCGGCAGGTGGCTGAACATCAGCATGCCCGTGCTGAACCCGGCCTCCATGCCCCCACCCGGGCGCAGGAACTCGCTGCCCAGCTTGTCCTGGATGAGGCTCATGGTGGAGGGCCGAGGCGCTTGGACAGAGCGGAGTGAGGCTGGAACAATGTCTTTAACACAGGGCCAGGACTCTCATCCTGAAAGAGAGGAAAGGGAAGAACGTGAGAAAATTATACAAGTACATCGCATAATCTAGCAATTATTTTATATTATAATATATTGTTATGTAATATATTAATTGAGCTGTAATGCAGGGATGAACAAATCGATTTCTTGGGCGCCCGAGACAACCACTTTCCAGTCCGGGGCCACCAAAACGCAAGCGGCTGCCCAGCAGGACAAAAAAGACAGTAACACGAGGCATTTATTTCTCCTTTTCTCCCAGACCAACATCATCCTTTGTTTCCGTAGCTCTGCTCAAAGGAGTTCAAATAAATAGTTTTATTCAAAAATAATGTTATTAAATCCTTTTTGTTGATGCACACAAGCTCCTCTTATGTGTACTTTATAAATATCACGGTTACTTTAGTTTTAAAAAAAATCTCTTTTTATTTTCATTCCTATTGCTTTAAAGTAGTTATTTTACAAACAGTTAATATAAAACATTTACTATCCAATTGTGCATTCCCGCTACAGCTAGCTTGCTATATGTTCGGAGGAAACACTTCCCTCTAAACACAAGACATTCTGTATTTAACCGCTTCCATTTAGCAACAGTGAAGCTCGATAAGAGTCCTGGCTGTTGGAAACAAAGCCGAAACGGTGCCTGTAAATTTGCCTTTCATTTTTCTGTGATCCAAGGTGAGCCGCATAGGAACCAAATGCAAGTACGAACTAAGAAAGGGGGAAAAACGAGAACATTGGACAACACACAACTCGTGACCTTAGTATTATAAGGTTCAATCCGTCATTCAATCTTAACCCAGATAGAACCTTATAATACTACGGTCACGAACTGGTCCGAGAAATTTAGTGGATTGCTGCGTCGTCGGGGGTCGTTTCAACTCATTTGCATAAAACTGCTCAAATCTCAATTTGATTTCTCTTGCGTAGTCAGAATCGCAAGTCATGCACTCCCACAGGCAATGAATGCGCTCCTGTTTTTGGTTATACATGTAACAGAATAGCTTGCAAAGCTGGGCGGCCAAAGAATGCACCTTGGCGGCTGATTGGGAATGTCGGTTGCCTTGCGGATAACCATGTCAATTTAAAACGTGTTTACTCCTGTAATGTGGAGGAGGTAAACGGTACACTGATTCTATTCAGCCATAACGGAATGGGACCAATATGGCCCAAAAATATATGCATTTGGCATTTAGCTGCTTAAGTGAGAAATGTGAAAGAAGATTCACTTTTTACATCAAAAAGTAAATCACCAAAAATCACAATATCAGATCGGAATTTCACCTCGGGTACCGGCTGTCAAATATCGTTACATCATCAAATCAGAAGGATCTCATGTCATAGATACGTAAAAAAATAAATAAGAATTATACAAGAGAAAGTACTACCAGCCTACCAACACCACACACAATGACACAATGCGTTTTTGGGACACTGCAACGCTTCATACCGCATAATTATTAAAATGACTTGAAAAATATACAAGGATATTAAAACGTGCGTGCGTGCGTATTTACTTTAAGAGCACAGATTGTGTGACAGGGCCGTGCTGCTCCTTGGAGACGGCAGGCGTGAGCTCTCTGATCCAGCCATTAAGTACTTAGCTGCATTAATCACACCAGCTGATGGGTCAGCCAGAGAAAGAGGAAGCCTGCTCACAAGCGCTCACACTCTTTAGCTGCACTTTTAAATAATAAAAAACACTTCTGCTTTACAAACACTGTTGTGTGAACTTGAGAGAGAGAAACACAATACACAAACTACAACCCGAAATGACAGTATGCTGTTATAAGAGGCATACAGAACTAAAAAGATATTAACGCGGAGATTAACGTTGTAAGACAGAGACTGGGTGTCTTAGCAGGTTAGTAAGGAAACAAACAGAACCTTTTAACCACTGTTTAAGTAAATACATGTAAATATCACGCTCTTCAAACCATGCAGACTGGTTACGCGTGTATTAGCTCGCGTCGAATACAAGTTTCAAGAGCACAGATTCTTACAGCGATTAAATTCATGCGGCGTGATGGAGGCTGAACCTGAAATGGTGCGTAAAACATTGTATAATAGGTGAGGAATCTCAGTGTGTCTATTCGCCGTCTGTTCACTTTATAGGTGTGTATTTCTAAAGAGTGACCGTTAACAGCACTGCTACAGCTAACCGCTCTTGCCTGACAGTAAACTTTCATTCAAATCATCCAAGACAACAAAGCAGGCCTACAGTTCAAAACCTACTTCATGCTGCTAGAACCTAGTACACACTTTAGGTTGAGAACACGAGTGGGGTCATATGGCAAAAAATACACGATATTTCACAATATTTAGTTTGGCTTGAGGTTAAAGTTGGAACACACAACGCACTAGCAAAACAGCAGTGCCATAATATGAAAAATCGTAATTCCAATGTTTTTTTAAATTTTCCACTACTTTCGTCTCTCAACGTGGCCAAGAAGCGCCTACTTTCACAGGAAGACAACGTTTGACGGACACTGCAAACGGCCAACCACGTTTACTCGCCACCAACCCTTTCAAACAAAACTCTCTCGTAACTTTTAAAGACGGGATGCCGTGAACTTTTCTATCAATCCAGGGACTATATCCTGCTTCCGTGTTCAAAAGTTCGCATTCCCATTGGAAACCGGCGTACGGAAGTGCGAATAGCCAATCAGATTGCTTCCTTCAAGATTCTGAAGCTTGTGGCAGCTAAGTGTGCAAAACACATACCACGCTTCATGTCTGAGGCTTAGATTAAAAATATTACATTAATAAATGGTTTGAACACTTTTTTTTTCCTTTATATAAAAGAACACGAGGGAAATTTTTCCGCATCCAGTCAGCTATTTGTCCAAATTGGTTTATGTTGTAGAAGTACCGACGATACCCAGAGGATACTCTCAGAAAAGCGCACTGTGACTATTTTGGTGATAATGATCTCACATCATCATATCTCAACCTCTAGTTGAGAATTAGGCTTGCATGGCATGACAGTAGACTATTCTTCAAAATAATGACAAATTAGAAAGTGACAGACGATTAGCTTTTAAAAATAAGGACTCCGAGACATGGTTCCTTAAAGAATGAAGTCGGGAGGAAAATATCAAATACAAAACAGCTTAATTGAGTTAAATATCACCCTTGGCGCATGCCAAAATCGTAAAAGCACAGAAAGTCCATGGACTAAAGTGAGATACGTGGTGAAAAACTGGTCAATGTTTGTGCTCTATATTTGAACCATAATGATTGAGTAGGTGTTGTCAACACAAACACAGATGTTTAGCCCACTTCAGAACACGAGACTGTTAAGACCAACACTGTACAACACAACAGGCATTATGTGCAACCTGGGCAATCACCCAAGTGTGTAAAAAGCTCTGTTCTGTGTAAGCAAAACTGATAACGTGGGACAATGTGATCGATGAGAAATGCATTCACATGTATGAGTGGGATGAATAGTGGCTTAACGTGCACGGGATTGGGCTGTTGAAGGCCGCTTTAATTATTCACGCGGCTGCGCGCAGCCCAGCGCTCTTTGTTTACTACAACGGCCGGACACAGTACCTTCACCTATGCAAATGTAACCAGCCGCACTTCTGGAAGCTCAGCCGTGATGTGACCTACCCTCTGACGGAAAACTGGGCCTTGTATTAACAGCAAACTTTATTTCTAGAGATGTTCGCTCATCCATGACTGGTTTTAAGATTTCCAAGAAAGCATTCCAGACATCCGACGATAAAAAAATACGTTTCGTGTCATTGAAATCGGTCTGATCGGAAAATGATCCGAACTCTTAACCACAGCCACACAGTCAAGGAATGCATTAAAAAACGTGTTTCAAACAGATCACCGACATTTGCTTAATCCGATAGCCATTAATAACCTCAAGCTTTCACCTTTACTTTGTGTTGTAAAAGTGACAAAATATAACTACCAGGTGTAAAAAGGAAAGCAAGGAAAACACACTTTTATTATTGGTGAACGTTCAAAAACGAAAACAAGACACCAAAATGAAACCATTACATGAATCAAGGCTGGGGGGAAAAAATATACGATAATGAAATCGATATCATGATACATGAGTGACATGACATGACGCATGTCTGAGAGAATTGAGAGAATCGCAGGTAACCCGTTGTATATTTTAGGTCCTTCCTAAATAACTCAATGCAATCATCGTGCTGGATCATTGTGCATCGTGGAAAATGACTTCCGGGGGTGTGATTTGATATTTGGTTACAATTTGAAATCGATCAACATTCAAAAAACAATGATCATCATCATTCAAAAGTAAGCCAGCGTGAAATCAGGCACCAATTTCACCCCACTTCCATGGCCACTACACGTTAAATTAACGTAAGCCTCCACATCTGTCAACACGTTACATTAACGCA
>JAOUQW010000023.1:19865486-19882839 GCA_028565825.1 Olivaichthys viedmensis | reverse complement strand
TGGTGGAGCTGAGGTTTGAACCCACGACCTTCTGATCAGTAGTCCAGTGCCCTAACCACTGAGCCACCACTGCCCCTTATGGTAACAATGCCACCTCCTCGCTGGCACTGGTCTATGGGCACTTCATATAGGTGCCACAAGCCTCTTTGATGAGATCTGAGCTCTAATCTCTCAAATTTTTTTATGACATTACAGTAGTTGAGACCATGATCAACCACTGTCATTATTCATAGTTATAGTTGTAACTACATGTTGTATAAGTATACGCCTAATTAACCATTCACTTGAATTAATTTGTATCTAAAGCTCAATCACTTAAAAAACAAGTATAAATGAACTTGAATGTGACTGCAATGTTAATCAAACTGGTCAAAAGTACTGTTGATATGATAATGTTTCAAATCTACACAATCTACAGTTTAACACAATGTGACTGATTTGGGTCGTGTGGCCACGTGCGCCTGATATTTCGACAGTTGGATTATGTTCATAAAATAAAGGTGTGCTGCAAAAGACAAAGAAAGAAAGAAAGAAAGGATCGTACAGCTTCGAGCCCAATAAAAATGTTGTCAGTCTTATTTCATTCACTGATGTGCAACTTCACCATTCGGTCGAGGTCTAGTTCCTCAAGCCGACCAGTGAGGAACGCCCACTTTTGAAAATGCTAGGCAACGAGGACGCCAAACAAACGCACGTGGTTAGGCAGCGTCTCGTCTTTCCGATCTACATGCGTGAAGCGCTGTGCTGTCATTTTTGATCGGGCCTTCAAGGAGACTTTGATGGCGGGGAAAAAGAAAGAAATTAGTTTACAGGTAACGCAGTTCATGATGATGGAGCGCAGAGACTCTGGTGGGGTTCTTCTGATATTTCACAGTCCTGAAAGGCCTGTTATTATTGCAGGTGTCCATCAGTAACGACGAGCAGTGGGGGGAGATGCTGGCGCCGAAAGGGCTAACAGGTGAGAGGACATTTGGAGAAAAGCTTAGCGTCAAAGCCACAATCACTTTCATTTCACAATATGGTCCTGAATATGAAGAAGAGGAAAGAAGAAAAAAAACTGTCAATATCACAAAGTTGCTTATATCTTCAATATTCTTAAAGCAGGACTTGAGCTTATAGTTTTGGCTCCAGTGTAGAACAGTTTTGAAAGAAAAAAAAAAAAAAAAAAAAAAAAAAAAAGGAGGGGGGGTTATGTGGATTTCAATTCAATTCAATTCAATACAATTTTATTCGTATAGCGCTTTTAACAATAGACATTGTCACAAAGCAGCTTTACAGAAAGTATCACCCTCAAGATGGCTGTTTAAGTACAGTAACTTTCCCCCACTGCTGGACTCATTATCCTTATCATAAACACGCACACAGTCAACACTTGCACAGGCACTACAGCATGTGTGGGATAACACATTCATGTAGCTTAATTGCTTATAACTCTTGATTACAATGCATTCCCAGGTCTGATGAGGTGTTATGTTGCAGTCTGCCTGGGATTGTCAGGGTCAAAGGTCATGATCTCCATATGTATAAGACCTGTGAGAGATGAACGAACAATAATAGATCTATATGATATGGACAGTTGTTTTAAGTATTACTTATTTTAAGTGTTAGACTTAGGAATACTAAATGATTAAATAATACGACTTATCGGCTACTTTTATATGAAAGTCTAGGCTGAATTCCAAATAAGATAAGGCAAAACAACATGTGAGTGTGTATGTGTGTGTGTGTGTGTGGGCGCATTTTTATATCTTTGTGGGGACCAAATGTCCCCACATGGATGGGAATATCTGACAGTTTTGACCTTGTGGGGACATTTGGCTGGTACCCACGAGGAAAACTGCTTTTTTACAAAAACGGCAGCTTTTATTAAAAAAACTAAAAGAGCCAAACGATTTCCTTTTGTTTACTGAGGTTAGGGTTAGGGTTAGGTGTAGCATAGCATTAATTAGCTACAGTAATCACTATGTCAATGGAAGGTCCTCACAAGGACAGTAAGACAAACGTGTGTGTGTGTGTGTGTGTGTGTGTGTGTATGTGTTTGTGCTCTCACTCTTCCACTCGCTGATAGCCAGCTCCAGGCTCTCAAATGAGTCGTCATAAGGGGGAGACTCAGGCTCGTTTTCTGGGTCATGAAACTCAGAAAGGTAGGGGTGAGACAGTCCGTCCTTAGCTGTGAGTCTGACTTCTGGGTCCAACATCAGAGTCTTCTCAAGCAGATCCACGGCTGGACATACACAACACTTTACATTATGGCTTTGGAAGTTCCAATAGGATCAATGCTGATTCTAAACACGCTTCTCTATCGCTCGAATTTGTGCAACACTCATATCGGGCCATCTGGCGCGTACAGTATGACAGCATCAAGTAAAATGAATTATATCTGACTGGATTTTCTGTGTAAGCTGTCAGCAGAAAGTTCCGCCTATAAGACCCTGGACTCTCAGAGTGAGCGGCGTTAGCTATATTTAGATGTATACTTTGCTAGCTGTCTAATTTTCTCAGGTAAAAATGGATATGAAAGAGAACGGGGAAACATTTAGCAAACCGCACAAATCCCACAAATTTGAATTCCTGTCTAGTCTTTTGAACACGACCTTTGTAGCTGTGATTAGCTCAAAAACAATAACATACAGGAAGGATGGCTGGTTCCACAGCAGTGGCTGTATGAATTCAAGGCTAGCAGCAGATTATCAAAGTGCACAACGACCAGCGCGCTTAAACAGCTACATTTAAATAACAAACATATCCTAAACATATCATCTATATTCATTTAAGAGACTTGCATTATTACATAGAAGGAATTTGAGAAATTAACTTTATTTACTTAAAATTTTATATGTACTTTAAGTGAATATTTTTTACCGGACGCCGTGTCCGACGGAATTTTAATTTGCTGGTCTTGCAGAGTTTTTACTGGTCAAATACCCTGACAATTATGTGCCATGTAGATAGTTAGTACAGAAGCAGAAACACACCACTTGAATCCATGGAGGGGAAAACTTGTCTTAGATCTTTCTTTTTCTGGTCTGGGAGAGACTGTACATATGACCTTGCCTGCAAGCACATACATGTCTTATTAAATTTTCAACTGACTAAGCAGAATAAATGACTGCAATTATTTGGTCACACTTTTGTCAGATATTATAGCAGAGCAGAGTTCATTTCAGGTACAGCTTCAACATCACAAAATCAAGCTTTAGAATTGAATAACCCTCTAAAAGAACATATAGGTAACCGAATGAAGCACAATGGATTCCTACATCTTTGCTCTGCATTTTCTCCACCAGTGATGAGTGTGGTGTTCCCGTCAGACGGAGGATCATATTCAGCTGGTCCATACCTAGGTAATGGGGTTAAGGAACCATTAGGCAGGGGTTAAAATGGGGGGACTCAGGGGAGTGGAACCCCCCCCTCCAAATTCTTTGGCTTATGTGAACGGCAAGCCAGTACTATAAATCGATGGAAATGTAAATCATAACAAGGGATAATGTTGATAATGATGTAATACAGTTCACACTGCTTTCTAGAGAAATGTTTTCATTTAAAATGTATTTCTTCAATAAATGCTGTGCATATGCATTTAATAATTAAAGCAAAATGTGTTCATTTTTCTAGTTTAAAATCTTTACTGTATTATATACAGTATATTTGCCAGAAAATAATAAATAAAAGATATTTTGATATAATTTTGATGCCAAAACTAGGAAGACTGAAAATTTAAAGAGCAACTCCATCTGCCTTTTTTTCCTGTTGTCATGTCCGTGTGGTCAAACACCATCTGCGTTACATTGTTGGCACCCATGAAAGAAGTAGAGCTACACCACCTCCTGAATCCCTGTCACAACTCCGTCTCTGGCAGTGCATACCCAACGCTCCGCCTCCCCTGAGTATTAACACCTGCAGCTTGTTTCACGGCTCATTTTTGGGACTGTTTATACACTAGCGTTCAAAAGTTTGGAATCACCTGTCATATTTTATGAACAGTCCTTACTCTATTCACTAAACTCTTCTACAATGTAGTAGATCTAATATATCTAATATAAACCAGACACAAAAAGGTATTTTTAGAGGTTTTGTTTGGTTTTTAAAGTATTGTGGGAAAAAGTTATTTAAAAGTCATTAAAAAAGTTAAATGATAAACATGTTATGATAAAGGAGAAATTACTATACATAAATAATTCCAGTATATTGTTTAAGTATCCACTGCTGATCCCCGCTTTCCAAAAAAGAGGCATTCTGGGTATTAATGTTTATATTAACATCACTCTTGATGCTATAAAACTTTCACAGTCATTTTGGAGTCGTCATTCTGGACACATGATGTTTCACAGCTTTCTACAAATGATTTGAAACCTAAAGTGCATAACACTAGAATCCTATTACAATAATTTTATAGATGGATCTGAAACAAAATGGAGTTTATATCACTGAAAATATTGATTCCAAACTTTTGAGCAGTGATCCCAAATTTTTGAACGCTAGTGTTAAAATTTTCCTGCCGCATCTGCGCCAGGTCAGAAAACAGCCAGAACCCAGACCCCACTGTGCTGACCCAGACCCCCCCCCCCTCATCTTTTAAAAATGCTATTTTATTTTTTAGTCCATGCCTCTTGAGGGCAATGTCCACCTAGGGGTCCTGCGTAGTTCCACTATCACACCACACGTGCCGTTTGGCCACTCCTGGATTAGTCAAACTCATCTACAGACAGTTTAAACGCTTGTTATCATTGAGTTGAATTTCCCCTTTAAAACTTAATATGATGTCAGTGTTAATAATGTAAACTGCAATTTAAACCGCAGAAGACAAAGTAATGTAATTTATGGCAGCCATTTAGTGTATTCGGTTTCACAGACGTTCTTCTCAGTATCACAAGTAGCAAAAATGGTCAAATGGTGTTTGCGTCTCCCTTTCTGACTGTGACATAAATATTCTCGAAAAGTTTGTATGTCCACCCTTTGCCTTATATAACTATAACTGCCTCCAACCTCTTTCATATCCTCTGAGCAGCTTTTGGATTGTTGTCTTGTTGCTAATTTCTATTTTTTGTAAATAAATTGTACAATAGAGGTACATTTTCCTTTTTTTTTCACCCAGAAACCATAGGGGATGCAAACTTTTGCACTCGGCTGTAATTAAAATAATATTAAACAGCTTTAACATGTTGCATTCGTTCTGTTAGAACCCTTTTTCTTAAGCTTACTGAGGAGACCTGTGGAAGAAATAACTATGGCTCAGTGCTGGTGTTACAGGGTAAATCTCTCTGCTGTGGGTTCTCTGAGCTGGGGCTTAGCACTGTTGTGCACTCATAAGCGTTTATCGATCGGCAGGAGCCCTCGACCCGGATTGAAATGTCAAACTAACCATTGTACACAATCTCAGGTCAGGCAGCCCGATTTCCCCGGTTAATAAGAGGCACGCGGACGGCTTTTGTGCTTCTTTTAAATGATTTCCCAACCTTTTAAGGATTAGGCCTGACGTGCTTAGAGTCATTTAGCACTGAGAGCTTAATGAAAGGCTGGATTTATTTACTAGCATACTGTACAGCATGGATAAAAGACATCCAAATGTCTAAACATGGTTCTAAATGTACTGCATGAATGCCTCGAAGATGTTTTCTCACCTGACATGAAGTGGATCCGCTGATCCAGATCCTGGATTGAGACCATAGTGCAGGCTAGAACAATGTACCAGCTAAACATTCCCAAACAAGCAGCTTCATCTCAGGCCTTTGCCTTATTTAATTTACATTTACATGCCTTTAGCAGACGCACTTATCCAGAGCGACTTACAGAACGTACTAATAGTATACCACTGGCTTTTTCCTTTAATATACATCACCTTATATAATAGCAGGGGTTAAATTGGGATTTAGGAGGTGGAGGAGCTTTACTTTCATCTGTGCCAACAAGGTGTTTATGTGCTATTATATGGAGTTCTCAACATGGAAATGAGATTAAAACAAGGTTCGTCTGTTAAAGCAGTTTATCGCACCCAAGTTAAATGATAGATAAACGGAATTTCATGACGATTGTATTAGAATGGATTTCCATTAAATTATAGTAAAAGAGCTGGGCTCTGACTGCCGTTTGCATAAACCAAAAGTGCTGGAGCTACACATAACTCGTCTGGTTGAACTGGACATCAAGTTACAGATATAATCAGGAAATGTGTGTAGAATTTAGATGTTTGTGTGTGTGTGATGGTGTGTTAATTACAAGGCACGAGGACCCCTGCTCTCTAAATCAATTACAATGAAGGAATCAGACGAGGCCCAATTAAAGTAGGCGAGCTGATAAAAGAATCAATTATTTTAAGGAACATAAAATGTTCCTCATACTCATTTAAGCAGCATGAAAAATTCCTGTGTGAGGTTTATGCAAACTGAAATGCATTGATATTCATGTTGAAATTAATATTAATCCTTAATGCTGTGTATGTATACCCTGCATATAAAATTTCATTCAGAATGTAGCCTAAAGCTGTTATATGCCCTCCCTGTGACTGCCTTCCCCCTGTCCCTCTTTCTCTGCTGTCTTCTTTGTTCACTGACTTTTTTTCTTTGCAAAGACAGATGAATAATGTCTTTTTGAACAACCTGAAAGACTTCCTTTTACTTTCCAGGGACAAACAAGTCTGGACTAATCGGTTTATTGACTGCTTTAAATTGGATGGAAGAGCAGCTGAAATGCCAGAAATCGGATTTTGTGCCCTCTCTCTGCTCGTGCTCAGCTGAGGATATAAAGAACGCTGGCAGAGCTGAGTAATGATTGGGCCGACTTTCTTTATGAACCACTGAATATCTCACTTAGCTGCTGGCTAAAGAACCGCGCATAGCTGGCACTCGCACAGACACACCACATTCAGAGAGTGTAAATTAGTCTCCGAGGCAACAAATGAGTAAAATAAAAAGAGAGACGATTCATTATTTTGGTTGGATAATCCTCTCTTCTGCTTCTGCTATTTGAATGTCTGTTTTTAGTCCAAAATTTTACATTTTTACATGTTCACAAAAGGTGCAACTGTACTAAAAATTTACCTTTCCAACATAAAACTATTCCCTATTCTTAATTTCTTTAATGAACATACAAAATAGCTTATAAAGTGTTTATAAACTATTAATAGCTGATGTGTAAACCATTTATTAATGTTTAAAACTGGTTACAAACCCTTTGTGCACTCCTGATATATAACTAATAACCCATAATAAAACAGCTTTATAACTAAAGACTTTTATAAGCATGTGTTTAAGTTATTTGATTAATAAGGATCCTTTTAGGTTATGTAATAACTATTTATAAAGTATTATTTAGAGCTTGAGCTAAAACGAGCACTATTTAAGCCTTAATCATATTAATAAATGACATATAAATGTTAGTACATGGACATTTTAGCAATCATTTCAATTCATCACAATTTCCAAGAAAGTTAAAAAAAAAAAAGACATTTATAAAAGCTGTTCATACATGAGTTACGAATTATATACCAATAGTGCATAAATGCTTCTGTAAGTCATGAATAAATGATTCACACATCATCTAATAATGGTTTATGGATACTTTATGAAGTGAGGTCATTATAAAAAAATTATTTATTTATTTTTATAATTGTTTGGTTATGGGTTATTACTTCTTTATCAGTGTACAAATGGTTTGTAACCAGGTTTTAGTAATTTGCAATTGATTAGCATGTGATCCATTAATGGATTAGATTGAAGTTACTATAAAAACGCTTCCAAAAATCATTTTAAAAAATTTGTGGCCAAATTCCCTGACGCCGCAGGAGGGACGCCGCAGGAGTCGTGGCCGAACTCCCTGACACCGCTGGAGGCGTGGCCGAATTCCCTGACACCGCTGGAGGCGTGGCCGAATCCCCTGATGCTGCTGGAGGCGTGGCCGAACTCCTTCACGCTGCGAGAGGCGTGGCCGAATCCCCTGACGCCACTGGAGGCGTGGCAGGGTTCCCAGAAACTGCAGAGAGCAGCCCCCGGGTGTCCTACGCAGCGATGGACCAGCTAGCGGAGTTCCTCGGGAAGCTCGCCATCTCGCCGGCGGCCGGTGCGGTGGTTGCTCTGCCCCCTGACCAGGTAGACGTCATCGCTCCGCCCCCGGGCTTCGGGGATGATGGCGCGCTGCGTCCTGCCATGGCGGAGCTCGTCATCGCTCCGCTCCCTGGCCGCGCTGGGGGTGGTCGGCCCCCGGCAGGGGCCCGGCCTTCGGGTCACCACCCGGACATGAACATTGGACCCACGGGCCCTGGGCCCCCCCTGGACTGGCTGTGGTGGCGCTGCAGGAGCATCGCTCTATGGTGCATGTAACCGCTTGGGCCGGTTGCCACGGCAGCGGCCGCCATTAGCCACGTGTGTGTCTGTGTTTGTCTAGTCTCCGCCTTGTCTCACGTTAAGTGTACTCACCTGCCTCTCGTTTAGTATCTCTATAAATACCCTCATGTATCTGTCCTGCGTTGTCGTTCGATGTTAATGTCATGCTGTGTGTAAGCCCCTTGTCAGTTTTATGTTTGTTACCTGTTTGATGTTTAGTGTAAATAAAGTCAAGTTTGTAACGGCTTCACACTTGTGTCCAGCCTCCCGTCTACAAAGCCTGACAGGAAGAAAAAACAGCAGGGGCCCTGAAAAAGTCCTTAGAGGCAACTAGAGTACAAAAGTCCACATTTACATCACATTCAGAAATACAATTTAGATTAATATCGTAACATGCACTTTTTGCCCATATTTGTTACTTGTGATAATGAAGAAACATCTGTAAACCTAAGTCACATTAAATGTCTTGTTGGCTTCATCATTTCAAAGTAAGGGAGTGCACTCAACTGTATTATGCACTTGACAATCTACTACCTGGAATTTTATAATGTTACAATTATATAACTATAAAGTGAAAAGAGATGACTTGGGTCAACATTGAAAATCTAGGGAGCTCATGGTCAAGCAAGTAGTGAACAGAATATTACCATTAATGTCTCTGTCTGTCCCTGTCTTTTAGGTATGACATGCCAGGCACGCACCTCCTACACTGAGGACGAGGTGTTGTGGGGTCACCGCTTCCTGCCCGTCATGTCTCTGGAGGAGGGCTTTTTCCGCGTGGACTACTCACAGTTCCACAGCACGTTCGAGGTGCCCACGCCGCCCTACAGTGTCAAAGAGCATGAGGAAAAGGGCTCGCTTCTTTCTCAGCTCACCGTGCCTCACCGCGAACGCGTCTTCTCTGTCAACTACCTGGAGCTGGGAGAAGAGCGGTCCAGCCTGGCCGGCAGCGCCTCCTGCAGGCTGCCCAGCAAGCTTCAGAGGATGAGCTTGTCCGGGAAAGAGGAGCTGCCCAAGCAGATGCTGCATCTGAGCTTCCAGGGCCCGGAGAAGGCATGCAGCACAGGCGATTTGCCGCTCAAACTGCAGCGGCTGGGCTCCGGTCCTACCCAGTCAGACGACGACAGCCACTTCCATCTCAAAGCCCTCAGAGTGGGCTTCGAACCCATGACCATGTCCACCGGAGACCTCCAGCAGAGGAGCCTGCCCCCGATGCCGTCACCGATCGCCCTGCCGCACACCCACGGCCCTCCACACACACCTGTGCCCTCGGCTGGGTCAAGAATGGAGGATAAGCTGCCTCCCAAACTGAGGAGGATGAACGCTGACCGCTGAGGTCACAGGGACACAGGAAGTTGTTCTTCACTGCTGATCTGGGATCAGAGTTGAGTTGGATGACATGAACCGGTCATACATCAGCACGGAAGAACAACTTCTAACATATATAGAGTATATATAAAAGAGGTCAGAGGTCATGGATGAACTGCAAATAGAATCCTGACAGCAAGAGAGAGACGGAGGGAGGTGGAGAAGTAGAAAGACCGATCCATGCATGAACGGAGAGGGTTATTTAGTTGTTTGGATGCGTGTTTGTGTCCATTTCACACAGCACAGGACTCTAGCTGGGACTCCTGTTTTTCCGGGGCCGCTTGCACCAACAGGTCTTAACCGCCAAAGCTAAGACAAACTTATAGACAGGACTTTACTCCTGTTGCACCGACCAAAGTTACACCTGGGCCCAACTAAGACTGACAAACATATTTAACAACATATTTAACAGTTGCAGTCTGTGTTCTTACCAAAATCGCGAGTTACGTGCAAACAGAACTCATACTCATTTCTACACTCGATACACTTTTATTTTGCGTAAATCTTTTCGCATTTTGAACAGTTAATTGACGAATCTCATCATCCAGGGTTGACAGGTCTTCAAGAGAAAAGCAGCCTAATGGCCATTTAAAAAACAGCCCAAAAATGTTAAATGTTAAATTTACGCCCAGAAAGTTGCTTGTTGGTGCAACCGACCCCTGCTGCTTAAGCATACACACATGCACACACACACACACACACACCCAACACCATGTGTGCATGCATTTACACTTTACCATCTCTATGTAGCACCATCTCTCATCAAAGTTAATTAGTTTTGAAATGAATAAATTCTATTTAAGAGGGTTCAGCTGTGGTTATTATTCTGAGTTGCTGATTTAGCTGTTCATTAAAGAAGCGTATTGTTCAGTTATTCATCTTAAGGCATATTATTCAGTAACTACTATAAATTATTCAGTAACTCCAGGGAAACTGATAATTACGAGAGTAAGGAATGTAAGTATGGATCCGCCGATGGCTCCTGGGACTTTAAGGGGTTAACAATCTGTTATCTGTAATAGCACTGAATTTGTGATCCATGACCATATTGCCACACTTTTGATGTGCAGGTGCATTATCTAGAGATGTGGGATCGCATTCAACATTGTTTCCTTTCACTGTTTATTCATGCACAGCAAATGTTTTATTCATGTAATATCAAGACGGACCCGATGTTGCATGAATAAAACAATGTCATGAAACAATTATTTCGAGTTCGAGCTCAATTAGAAATATATGAGATTCAAATGTCATTGAAATAAGCAGATGTTGTAGCCTTTTGCACGCTCAGTGCCTGGAAGGAAGCTTTCAGAGTTGCAACAATATCTGGAAAAGTAGCACCATGACTGGAATCAACTCCCCCGGTTAATGCTACAGACTACATCATGTAAAGGTCAGTAAGACTGGATATGAATAAGCAACTGTAATTATGCACAAAATATAAACAATATGATGAAGTTTAGCATTTGGTTCCACATCAACCTTACCAACATTTCCAAAATGATCTTGACTTGACTTCTTACTCATTCCTTGACACAATCAGGAAAAAAAGGTTGCCTTGATTGAAAAGTACCACTTACAGCTTTCACTACTGTAGAACAGAAGCACTTTTTAAAGTGCAAGCCAGTCATTTCACTTTAGCAAATCAAAGACCCACAGGGATGAGCCATGGTGGGATTTACTGCTTTCTGCCTTTGTACATGGTGCGTACAAAACGTAGACTCTGTTCAAGTCCAAAATTAAACTGTACAGAATCCAGCTATGAATGTGGAACTCAAGACAACCAGGATTTGTAAAGCCTCCAGTTTTATCATTGAGAGAGAAAAACATATTTGCAAAAAAAAAAAAAAAGCTGCAAGTGGCGATCTTGGGGGTCTAAACACTAGTTTGCGAATGGACCCCAATTGACAATTATTGCCAGTCTAATCAACTCTAAATAGGCGGAGCTACATGATCCAAATTGCAACTTTGTGTAGCTTTTGTTAAAGGAAAGGTGATAATTATCTTGACTAGGTCTCACAGTACATGAGATATTGGCCAATAGGTAAAACTCTAGCACTATAGCGCCATCATCAGGCCATCATTGGTCCTTTGCCTTGGCTGGTGGTTACACTCTTTAAAAAAAAAGGTTATTTGGTTTGTCCCTCTAGGGAAACCATTTAAGATTTAATGTAGAACCCCATGATGTCACGGTGTAGACACGGGGAGGCAGGACACAACCGCGTAGCCGTTTGAACATCAAACATTTATTAAACAACAACATGAGATACACACAGCGTAACATTGAGCAACTGAAGACAACGGACTCAGAAACATACGGGATTCAAATACCAACATAAATCAGGGACACGAACGAGACACAGCTGAGGAAACTGGTGATTACACTTACACTGACAAGACAGAGCGGAGACAGGGAATAAACACGAAACAAACATTGCGCACATGTCCAATCGGCACGCGCAGTCATGCGTACCTTGCAAGGCGGCGTGCACATGACATATGACAGTGTTTTCTTATCAGAGAAGGTTCCTGGTAGAACCCCTTTGGGAAGCTAGGAACACTAAACTATCCAAAGAACCCTTGACGAACCTTTTTTTTTATCAAAGAGAGTAGGATACTGCACCTTTCTACCAAATTTAGTATTTCTACAGCTTCAGGTTTTTGCTGCCCATCATGTGTTAGGCCAAAGAAAAGAAGAATTTGTGTTTTTATATGAGTTACTCATATAAACTCATTAGATATCCTAAATGTTGATTGGATACCCAATGCAATAATGGAATCTGAGGCAATTTAGCTATTATTCAATAGAGGCGATACATTCATGGGTTCTGGGGGAAAATAATATTAGTTGTTTTAATCTACATAAAAATATATGGGTGCATTGAACTTCATGAGATGCCAGCAAACATTAACAGGTTCTAATGTTCGCTAATAATACACATTCGTTATCTAACATTTATTCAGTTCCAAGTATTTTCTCGGACCCAGGGAACTGCTGAAGTCCTAATCATTACCCACTGAGAGAAAGAAAAACATTTCCTGCATCTCTTATGCCAAAATGAGCCACTAAAAGTGTGCAGTTTGATTGGCTCAGTGTTCAACCTCTGTGCGGTCTGGTGGTAATTGAGGTCCTCTGATTGGAGAGTAAAAAATGGTGATTACTGCTGTCCGAGGCATCATTGTGTTAAAGGGTAAGAAAAGCACAGCTGACGCTGTTGCAGGAATTTTTTCCAAGGGATGGGAAACCAATCACACACAAACACACACTTGGGCAAACACAATAATAAGAATGGAAGGAAAATGAGACAAGAGAATAGAATTGGGGTTGAAAAACTAAGAACGACATAAAAATCAGCAACTTTGAATACAGCATACAGCTGAGTAGGTAAATGTTAAGTGACAGTCCTGGGCTTTAAACTCACAACCTTATGGTCACTAGCACAGAACCGTAACGCTGCCCTGCTACTTCAGCACCATGGACAGAGCCAGTGTGATCACACATCATGATGGACAATAAAATACAATGAAGAGGAAAATAACCGAGGATGGAAATCAGGAGGATTCAGAGAGTGAAACAGGAGAAGGACAGATGAAAGGGTTTTGGTTTATACACTGAGAAGGGCTCAGATGGTGAAGGTGCTTTGGGTTTTGCACCTCAGTGACTGATTACACAGATACATAAAGGACATCAGGGACGGAATACATAATGCAATACATAATGCATACTTCCTGTATGTCACAGAGCGTCTCTTAGTGTACTGTATGTTATGACACAAAAATCTGAGTTGTTATAATTCTGCATGTATGTGTATAGAAATACAGTAGGTTCCAAAAGTCCAAGTCCTATTTTGTTTTTAAAGTTATCAGAAACTATTATAAAAGAAATTGCACAGCTAATACACATTATTCAGAAGTACATTATGTACATCCGAGACCATTTTTAGCCATTTATGAAATCCTCAAATTAAATTAAAATGTGTCTCAATATTTTTAAAAATTGCTGTGATATGATATATGTTTATTTAGATGGTAACACATTCAGTTGAATGCAAAAGTTAGCATACCCTTACGATATGAAGAAGACAAAGAAATGTAATTTATAGCAACACATTTACTGTGTTTGCTTTCACAGACATTTCTTCATTATCACGTGACGAAAATGGTCAAAGATATTAATAATGAAAAGAAACAAATTTATATCAGTTCCTGAACGTGATCTAAATATTCCCTAATAACTTGTATGCCAGCCCTTTGCAATAGGTATGGCAAAACTTTCAAACAATTTGTTGTCTTGTAGCAGGATACACCCACATTCCATTTGTGACAAAGTTATTTGATTAGATTTTTTATTAATTGATTGATTGATTGATTAAATTGTGAAATAATTTTCTTTTACCCAGATTTTTTTTACCTCCATTTCATTTTTAATATCTTGGAATGATTTTGTAACTCACACACCAGAGGTAGGATCCAAGTGCAGGATAGTTTATTGAGAACGGCAGGCAGAGACAATATCCAAAAACAGGCAAAGGGTCGATAACCAAGAAGTGCAATCCAGATAAACAAAGCCAAAGGGACAAACAGAATATCGTAGTCGATAAAACCGGAAACAGGGTCAAAAGCCAGGTAGGTACTTTCCCTAGGAAAACGCTCAGAAATGCAAACCATAACGGAAGCAAGACTTCACAATGAGTGTGTGTAAAAGTCCGGTATATATGATGGGTGTATGGTGATAGCGTAATGATCAACAGGTGTGCAGGCTGATGCGACAGTGTTAGTACTCGGGAGACTAGGCCTTCTGGTGGTGTGGCATATGCAGGTCAGGTGAAATCGTAACAGATTATTATTTTATTTTATTTATTTTTATTGATCAATTGATTGATTGATTAAATTGTAAAATAGAGGTACAGTTTCCTTTTTTTTTTTCTTCCCAGAAACCATTGGGAATGCAAACTTTTGCACTTAATGCTGGCCCTTGAAGATAACACTGGACACTTCTGATGTAGCTAATTCCAAATATAGCTTACTTAAACATCAATCAGAACAACTTCTAAATATATCCCCGCTTTAAAACCCCAAAATCTTTCATATCCTTCTCATATCCTTTTCCACTTTCCACAGTCTCAGGAATGAAAATGCCCTCGAGTCAATCACCATCATCAGCGATTCAAACGCAATGAGAGTGATCAAGCTGACGTCCCAAGGTGTAAAAATACCAACGCTTTTAAAATATTCAGCAGCTCAGGACAGGAGAGCAGCACATTAAATTCAAGAGCAGCCATAAAGCAGCTACAAAGCAGCTACTCAGTCTTTATTTGAATGAACAGTCCGGATAATCAGACAGCAATGTCCAGCGCTGCAGCACATTACGCTAATCAGAACGTCTCTCTGGGGAAATGATAAGAGCTCAACCACATGATGTAATTAAATCACTAAAGTGGCAATTCAACAAATCCACCGCTTTCATCTAGAATTAGAAACGTGCCTTAACAAAGTTTCTGTGAGTTGCTGAACTACTCAGCACTGTCCTTAAGAAACTTTTGCAGTCAAAAGACCAGATGTCCAAAACCATACATTATTCACTACACCCTCTTAAAAATAATGGTTCCATTTTTATTGGTGCCACAGAGAACTAAAAAAAATTCCCACCATAAATGTTACCATTATGTGGAAAGATCTTTGTGGTGGTAAATGTTTGTTCTGTTTATTGTGGCAACAATTTAAAAATGGTGAAAAAATCATGGACTGAAAGTCTCTTTAGGAGCCCAAAAATGGCTCTTCAAGGAACCAAAAATGGTTCATATATGGCATCTCTCTGAAGAACCTTTTCTGTCACCTTTATTTTTAAGAATGTATAATGCACTATTTTGGGACGTTTGCCATGTTGTAGCCCTGTCTGAAAGTATGGTGGAGAATATCCAGTGTGCTCATATTCCATATCCCATAATGCATAGCAATATGTTACTGTCCAAATGATGTATCCTAACACATACAGAATACCCATAATGCACTTATAGGTTTATACACTCTTAGAAAAAAAGGGTTATTCAAGGGTTGTTTGGATAGTTAAGTGTTTTTAGCTTATCTCTGATAAGGGAAACCCTCTGTGGTAGGGTTCTACATAGACCTTTTAAGGGTTCCCTTAGAGGGACAACTAAAGAATGCTTAAGTTAGACTAAGTTATCAGTATAATTAGGTGCTCATTCATCATTGTATCAAGTCACTCATAGCAATGAACGTCCTGCCCCGAGCTCATCTAAGGACAAGACTTCACAAACCCTCTTCTTTAAAGGAATGGTTCAGACAAAATTTAAATTTAGACCTGCACAATTTACCTTAAATATAAATGATCAGCTAAGGCATGTTTGGTGTCTGAAGTTTGCTTCTTTAGTTACGAGGCTAATGTTGTTAACAGAAAAGCTTACAGCTACCAGTTTAGCTACCAGCTGTGCAAACTGCACGCCTAAGTGATCACACACTCACCTTAAAAGACCTTCCTTTAAACCACACAGTCAGAAAAACAACCTCTTATTAAAAAAGAACATTTGACTGAATGACTGTTTTCCATGATAGTAAACAATATCGATTCTACACTCCGTACAGAATTAAATGTTGGAACCGTTTTCAGATTTGCAAAAGAGTCAATACTCCATTTTCAAAGCATCATAAACACTATTTCAAGTCGTAAATTGGCTGTTGATGGGACACCAGGCTGTGTGATGCTCTGGGGATTTTTTCTAACTGAAGCCTTTGTGCAGGTACACTGATTGCCAGGCGTCTTTCTGTTCTCCGACACAAACAAGCTGCCATGTTGAACAACAGAGAAAATTAAGCTCTGAGAGTGCTAGTGGAACTTGTCCAGCAAAGAAAAAAACACACAAAAGACATAGAAAATATTGCAACCACTTAACACTGAGGCAATATAAATTACAAAAATAGAAAATAGGATAGGACCTAAAAGTGAACCCTGTGGTATACCTTTGTTTATTGGCAAAAGATCAGACAACAAATTTGAGTTCTTGTTCTTATTCAAGGTCACACATTTGCAACGTTTAGCTGAGAAGGTTCTTGGGGTACACAGTGTACAGTTCTTTTATTATTTGCACTTTGTGGGCTTATTGAAAATCGTTCCGTCATAACAATTCTATTTATTACTCTGTTTTCAGTAGGTTGAATACTAATTAGTCATGCCGCTGGTGATGGTTTGATATTGAGAGAAAGAATGTCTAATAATCCATGAGTTAAGGAAAATTATAGACTATGAACATTCATTTTTTCCCCATCTTTTTCTATCCCATGTCCCTTTATCAATCACATTCACTGGAGTTATTTAAGTGGAGCGCTTTTCTCCAGGCCTCAACAGCAGTAGCTTATGTGCTACTGGGATTTGAATTAATTACCCTTATATTATGAATCCATTAACTGAAGGACTGGAGTTCAGCAGCATTCTGCGCTCTCCCTCAGCTGGAGGATTTCTCAGTATAGCTGAACGTTAAACCTGAGTTTCCCCCTGAAAGCACACTGTAACATTACATGAATATCATAGAGCGCTCGGACATCGTTCACTGACCTTAAATGCTTCTGAAGTGGCATTAAGAACCACTAGCACACTATACATCTGAAAAAAACATAAAGGCTGTTGACTAAGACTGGGACTAAACTGTTTC
>JAOUQW010000023.1:19846357-19859593 GCA_028565825.1 Olivaichthys viedmensis | reverse complement strand
GGAAGGGAAACAAGGCCAAACGCTTGGCATGGGCTAAGACATACCAGCATTTCACAGTGGATCACTGGAAAAAAGTCATATTTACTGATGAATCCAAGTTTGAGATTTATGGCAATAACAGAAGGGTTTATGTAAGGAGATGAACAAAAGAGAGATTGATACCACAGTGGATCAAAACAACAGTGAAACGTGGTGCTGGACCTCACTGTATTTTGAGCCTGGGCTTAATGCTTCATGATTTAAGCTGCTTTATGTAAGATTTGGGAACTTCATCTTCTCTGGTAGGAAAACACTAATGCAAGCTACTTGTGGACATTTCGTGACGTCGGTTGCGCACTTCTGCATTACACGGATTAAAATGCAGCAGCACTGTCTCAGGTGGCTAAGTAGTTCTATTATTTTCTAGGAAACCATCAAGCGTTTAAAATGTGCAGAGGTGATGTGGTTTATCCATCCAATTCACACCTCAGCAAGGTGCGAAAGGAAGAGGAATGAGTGATGGCAGGAAAATAAAATGACAGACCGACAAGCTAGCACATGTTTGGGTCCCTGATGACCCTCTTGTGACAATTGGAGAGGAAGAACGGACGCGGGAACAGTGGAGAGATGAAGCCGTTCTTCCAGATGACCGCTGTGCATGTTATCTCCGGCGCCTGTCCATGAAGTGGCTGTGTGACGATGGCTGTTTGAGTTTCAGGGGCTCTTAAGCCCTGCGGCAAAGGCCATCTGTCCGAGCACGTCACACCATCCTTAATTAGCCTGCTAAAGGTCAGTTTAGCACTTTTGCAATCAGGCATGCCCTTGGCTGCCCTTGGGGATGGCTCGAGGGCCTGAAAGCAGAGCGGTGTGCCAAGTACCCGAGGGTGACGAGCTGTTGGTGAGGTGGTTAGTGAGAAAGAAACGGCGTGTTACAACTGGTTAGGATGCTGCGTTCGTGCTTTCACAGCCACGCAGAAATCAGAAATCAGGGAGTCCTGCGGTGTCAGGTTAGCTGCTGGGGGAAAGGAGGAATTGCTCAGTTGAAAGGGTGGCTATGTTTTTTTACGTGGTCACGCTGGCTGCAAAGGGAGGAGGGAGTATGAAAGACTGTGTTGTTGCCGCAGGAGAGAAGAATGACCAGAGTGGATTAAAGCAAAAGCGCAACAAGCCATTCCACATAAAACCATTAAACTCTGACAACTTCTCCCTCTCCGTTTCTCTCTTTTTCTTTTTTTCTCTATCTCTCTCTAGGCAGTATCAGGTAATCAAGTGCGGTATGTACATGGCTCTCTGAAGAGCCCGAGTCAGCAGGTCTCTCTGTAAAAGGCCGGTGGCCATCACCGCCGAAGTGCTTTGCAGGAAAAATCAATTTTCCTTCAGCCTCTACACTCCGTCGCCAGAGAAAAATGAATTCTTCAATACTTCATGAATCTTCAATTAAGAGCACACGAGTCTAAAAATTTATTACTTCCAAACGGCTGTCGCAAAAATGAGATTAGCCACACTCCTTATCAGACTTTGCTCAAACACACATTTATAGACATGGAATAAAAATAAGAATGCACTCATTTGTTCATCCATGGATGCCTTGAGAGTGGCTGATCTTTCACCCGTCTCCCCCCAGCCAGATGAGATTACGTTATCATATTTTAATGCACCTACTGTAGCAAAATTTCCTGCTGAGAAGAAAAGAAACAACAACAAGGGAAAAAAACGGACGTTCCCTCTGGAGAAGACAGCGAGAATTAACTGAAAGTATGGAGGACAAAAAAAAGCAAAGGGCAATGCCTGCGAGGCACAAGACCCTCGCAAGTACTGAAATAGGAGATGGCGACCTTTGATCTCTATCTCCCTCAGGAGTCACCTCAGGGGATGTGGCATACCGAGTAGATTAATCAAGATGTACACACCATCCCACTGCTATGTATCATCTGGGAGACATTAAGGCAGTGAAATAGATGCTCTTTAACTTTAAAAAACACTTGGACTCGTATAAATTTATATTAAAATCTTCACAAAGCTTCCTACCATGCTTATTTAAACATTAACTTCTCAGGCATGAGCCATAGCAGATGCAACCAGTGAGTAACTGTCTTCCTGCATCTTATTCTTAAAATAAGAAAACATGGCCATTCTGACAGTTACTAACATTAGACAGTGTGACATAACTTTAAAATATGACAGCATGTCATCATCACACAAGCACACATTTTAAATTACATCTACAAAGCAATTTGATCGCAAAAAAAAGAGTCAGATTTTTTGGCAATAATTTAATCAATGTGATTACATACACTTACCTGATCTTATAATGGGAAAACTCTGGGTCTATATGAGTACGGATTTATTTCTAATTATATGCTGTAGGCACCAATCCAGTTGCTTAGCAACCCACTAATAAACAAGAAGAAGTTTGTGATGTGAAATTAAATTTCCTGGTTTTTTTTACTCCTGTTGGATGGTTGATACTGATTGTATAGATTGGTGTTTGGGTCTAAAGAGCTTACACTGTACGATGAGAAAAATCTTGTCGTCTGACTTCAATAACATTTGGCAATCCCGTTCTGATCAGAAATTCCTTTTTAATCGGGCTCATTCCTCATAAGGAAAGCCGATAAACTGTGGAGACCTGAGAATAATAGCCTTTAGGACATCAGGCAAGAATCTACTGAATGAATGCTGAGATACTCCCGACCTGTCGGCTAGTTCTCTCTGAAAGGTTCCCGTTGCAAGGAACCCAAGCACAGACTCATAAGCTACTCATCATCGTGGGCGAAAAAGTGTAATTACGCTCTCTGCGTAATGCGTCATTGACGAAACGAATCTATATACATGTAAAAAAAAATAAAAAATTCCATTAATTCGACACTTATGTAACACTGGCAGGAAAAGTGAGCGTGCGCTAGCTTGCGCTAGCGTACTGGTGCATGAGCACAACAAAAGTTTGTACACATGCTTTTCAGTGTGCGTACGTATAAGAACGTTTTCACATCAGTTTCCGGTTTTATAAATCCTGTTTTGTATGTCATTTTTTTACATAAGAACAAATCCATGGGATTTACAATCAAATATGATGTACGAACGTTTTAGAAGTGAGGCCCCAGGTGTCTTTTATGAGCACGTGAATAATCTGGTAACTGCCGAAATCAGATAATGATTGTATTGGTAGTGTACATGTAAACACACTCACTGACACCTGACAGGACTGACTGTATTTACAGCAGCAATCATAACAAGAGTCCCGACTTTTCACTGAAAACCAGAATACATTCAAATAACAGCATGCCTTTCTGTGTTTAGTAAAACAGACCCATCAATCAATTTGATCTCCTGCTGCCTCTATTAGAAGCACATATGGAACAAACATGGATGTAAATGAGACCCAAATCAGGCAAATTCCTAAATGGGAGGCTCGTGTTCCGTACCCCATCATGCTCATTAGATTGAACTGGCAGCTGTTGCGATCATATAATTATACATGATCTTGCCAATAAGAAGTAATTGGAAATAGAGAGACAGAGAAAGAAGAAGACATGACACTTGAATAATGCACTGAGAAACAGCGAGCTAGAGAAAGAAGTGTTGACACTAGAAGACAGATACGTACACATCCCCTGAATGCTTAATCTTGTTGTTGACCTCACGACCAGCGTCACACGTTTGAACAGCCAAACCCCAGAGCAAAAGGCTAAATGTTAGCATTAGCATTTTGGCATTTCGAATGTATGTGCGCGTGGTACACGGTCATACAGTGTCATTCTGATTCCCCTCTCTGTCTCCCGGCCTCTGTGTGCCTGTATAAAAGCTTAGGGGTGCAAAGACAAGGCCTGTTGGCAGGACAGAGGTTTGAATCCCGCCAGTGCCATGTGCAGCCTGTGGCTAGGGGACGTCGGAAAAGCAAAAGTGTCTGTCAATGCTGAGCATAGGAGCCAATCTGGCACCTGCATGGTCTCACACAGGCAAGGACTGCCATTATTGACATTGTGCTCATTTACAGAGGCAACCTCATAGAACTGGGTTTTTAAAGAAAAGAACTGGAAAAAAGAACATAGAACTGGGTTTTTTGCAAAAAATCGCAAAAAACGTAAAGCAATTGTTCTTCCTGTATTCATGTAAACTCCTTTCTGTAGATACATTCTTAAACACATTCTTTCTGAATCTCACATTATACAGTACTGTGCAAAAGTCAGAGAGCACCCTTTTGTTTATTCAGTTTTCAATCAAATGGCCATTCAGTACACTATTGTTAATTATTTGGCGGTAAACAATAATGATGGGAAAATGTTACAGAACATTAATTTCCATTTTCAGTCAAACAGCCATGAAGTAACACATTATTACTGTCATGGCCAACCCCGACACTTCCGCCCCACACCACCAGAGGTCCCCATCTCCCGAGTTTTGACTCACCTAACACCAATCACTTCCGCAATCACCACACGGCCATAAATACTACGGATAAACAAACACTTAACACAAAGTGTTAACTATATACCGCCGGGTATTAAATATGGAGCTGCAAAAAGAGCTGCTGTGTCAAGGGGAAGCGCTGTCATTAGAACAATACATCCAGCTCTCCATTTCACTGGATAATCTGCTTCGAGAGTGAAGGCAGCTGCTTACAGACCTCCTGCTCAACCCCACTCTTCTTCCACCAACCGAACCGATGCAGGTGGGAAGGGCACGGTTGAGCGAGGCGGAGCGCCATCATCGTCTGCGGAATGCTCTCTGCCTATACTACGGACAGCCTGGACACATGCGGAGCTCATATTCACGCCACCCCTGATTCTCCGGGGCGCCCATGGTGAATACAGCTTTTCGCACTCCATTTGAAAGCCGTATGTTAGTCATTATGGTTACAATATCCTGGTCTAATCAGAGGTTTTCTGTTCCAGCCCTGATTGATTCCGGCGCCACGGGGAATTTCATCAGCCGCGAACTAGTCCGAAAAATCTCCATTCCTACCACTCCCATTTCACCACCTCTGAAAGTCACCGCCCTGGATGGCCGGCTCATAGGATCCAGAGGAGTCCACCGCTAGACCTCCCCGATCAAACTCAGGGTAGGACTATGTCACCAGGAAAACCTGTCCCTGTTCGTCCTCCCCTCATGTGAGGAGCACATTATCCTGGGGTATCCGTGGCTGGCGCTCCATGACCCCATCATTGTTTGAAACAAGGGGGAGATCACGCAGTGGAGTCCACACTGCCAGGGACACTGTATACAACTGCCCTGCCGCACCATCTCAGTGGAGAGTCCCAACATAGCCCCCTCAATGGCCAGCCCTCACCAGTATAAAGACAGCGCGGAGGTGTTTAGCAAACAACGGGCTACCCTACTGCCGCCACATCACAGTGGGGATTGCGCCATCAACCTTCTCCAGAGCACCACCCCGGGGCCGAGTCTATGCCCTCTTAGGTCCAGAACACGCCGGCATGGAGGCATATTTCGAGGAGGCGCTTCAATAGGGGTTCATCCGCCCCTCCACGTCACCTGCAGCGGCCAGCTTCTTCTTTGTAGAAAAAAGAGGAGGGGGACTGCGGCCTCGCATTGACTATCGAGGATTAAACGCGGTGACCATAAAGAACCGCTACCCCCTTCCATTGATCCTGGCGGCGACTGAGCGACTGCAAGGAGCTCGGGTGTTCACTAGACTCGACCTACGCAGTGTGTACAACCTAATCTGCATCAGAGGGGGCGATGAGTGGAAGACCGCATTTCTGACCACTAGGGGGCACTACGAGTACTTGGTCATGCCCTATGGACTGGCGAATGCGCCCTCCGTGTTCCAGGCGTTCGTGAACAATGCCCTCCGAGACATGCTGGACAGGTGGGTGGTCGCCTACATAGACAACATCCTAGTGTATTCCGCTACCATGGAGGAACATATGGTCCACGTTTGAGCAGTCCTGGGTCGACTCCTGGAGCACAGACTATTCGTGAAGCTGGAGAAGTCTGAATTCCACCAGTCCCGGATCTCCTTCCTGGGGTATGTCATTTCCACCTGTGGAGTGGCTATGGACGACACTAAGGTGCAGGTGGTGGCACAGTGGTCCCAACCCAGCAGTATCACAGAGGTACAGAGGTTCTTGGGGTTCACCAATTTCTACCGGTGGTTCATCCGGGGATTCAACTCTGTCGCAGCTCCCCTCACGCATCTTCTGAAAGGATAACCCTGGATGTTTTTCTGGTCCCTGGAGGCCTCTCAGGCGTTCAAACTCCTGAAAAGATGCTTCACCCAGGCTCCCTTCTTATGCCACCCAAACCCCAAGTTCCCTTTCGTGGTAGAGGTCGACGCCTCAGAAACGGGGATGGGGGCTATCTTGTCCCAGCAAGTGGGTTCCCCTCCACGCCTCCACCACAGGCCCAGGATGGGAAAATGTTACAGTACATTCATTACCATTTTCAGTCAAACAGCCATGCAGTAACACATTATTACTGTCATGGCAAACCCCAACACTTCCGCCCTACACCACCAGAGGTTTGACTCATCTGACACCAATTACTTCTGCAATCACCACATGGCCATAAATACTACGGACAAACAAACACTCATTGCGAAGTCTTGTTTCCCCACCCATGGTTGGCAATTCTGAGCGATTTCTGGTTTGGTTTTCTGGCATTGACCACTGCATGTTTATTGGCTTACGAGATTCATCTGATCCTTTTGAAACTATCGCTATGTTGACTGATTTCCCGGCATTCGGATATACGGACAGGTATTGCAATTGGATCCTATCTGTGTTTGCTTGGTCATTTGTGACAATTACCTTTTTGGTGTCAGACAATAATCCTGTAAATGTGAATTTAATCTACAATTAACACAGAAGCCGCCAACACTAAGTCTAATCGTTTTATCACTTATTTATGCGATAGAACAAGCACAGTTCCAGTTTTCTGGTGTCTTGAAAAAAAGATAAATAGAAAAATGACAAAATAGATTAAATTGGTTGCAACAGAAACATCACTGACACATCGCTGTTGAGAACGTTTATAAGGCCTGTCCTCTATCTCTCTCAGAAATGTAAATGTGGTCATGACCTTGACTTTTAAGAACAGTTATACCACAGCGCTGTTGAATTCTCGATTCTGATTGGCCGAAAGTGGTAATTAATTTTCTCTTCACTACTGCATGGCTTTGACAGTAGTGCCGTCTGCAAGGCAAATCACAGGTTTATATTAATGTGCTATCGTTTCAATAAGAACAACTAATTGACATGGAATTGTTTGGCGGACGCACCACATCATTTAATGTAGCCTAACAATAAACAGTTATTTTTAAAAAGTGTTGTTCTTTAACAAATGAAAAGGTGCTATGGTGAAGATTTAACGAGACTCCAGTGTCAGCACTTTGTAACAGTCAAATGTAAAGCTGCTCCTTTCACTTTTCCCATACTCTCTGAATGTTGGTAAATCTGTACACTTATTTTGTATGCAAGCTTCTCATGTGACACTTGCAAATAATTATTTACACATTCAGTTCGTGGACGGCACGGTGTGAATGAGTGTGCAAATGTGTGTGTGTGTGATGCCTTGCGACCGACTGGCGTCCCATCCAGGATGTAGTCCTACCTTACGGCCAGCGTTCCAGGGATAGGCTCTAGATCCTTTGTGATAAAGCGGGTACTTAAAAGATGGATGAATTAATAAATGAACATTCGATTTGTACTTTATGCGTTTACACATTACTATTTTGCGACTTTTGACACTTCGTAACCGCAACTAGTAGCACTTTAAGTTTCAGCACCGCCACCTCTGGAGCCGTACAACTGGCCCCAGCCCTCGAAATGTAAATGTAGTATGAAAGTTGTGAGTAGGTAAATTATGATTTGTAATTGTAATCGTGCTCACTTTTGACATGAAAATAACTCCACAGCTCAAAGCTTTCCTCTATTTAGTGGAGAACCTTAACCACTGAGTTCCCACTGCCCACACAGCAGCAGACAAATCACCAGTGCTTTCATCATTCCTCATGTCAGCTCCTAACACAAATCGCCCACACAACCACTGGTAGATATCTTCAGAGAGATGCATTCTGGGAGTGACCTTTGATCGTTGTTGTTCGAGTGCGAGTGCGTGTGTACGGGTGTCGCTGTGAAGTGCAAGTGTAATGACGGATCCTATTAGGCAGTTGCTGTAGTGTCATTATACATTATACTATCTCATCGCGCCGCTTTCTGCACATAAGAGCGCGGCTTTTATCTCACGAGCGGCAGATGTAATTAAACCAGCTCGTGCGTGACCTCCGCCTCACGCTCCCATCTCCTGCTAGCTTCTCCGAAACACACAGCAGCGCATAATGGCGCCTGGGATAATGTGGGCTATTTATTAATTCTGTCTAATAAACACAATTCATTTCTGAAAAAAAAAAATATCTAAGCAAGAAAACTTTTGCAGTTTGGCTTTTGTCAGACGATCAAGAGCTCCGGATTGTTCTCGAACTGGGCATGACGTGTGTATCGCTGTGTCCTTTGGCTTCCATGTCCTCTTATAACCCATAAACGTGTGTGTGTGTTTGTGTGTGTTGGTCTTTGTGAAGCTGTTTTATCTGCCAGCTGTCAGGACGATGACAGCCAACCTAGAAGCCTTTTGAAGTGTGAAGCGTTAGAGCTATGCTGCCTTCAATTATGTGTGAAATGCCTTACAAACACACTCAGACGCAGAGGCACAACGATGCGGCGTGTTCAGTGGAGAGCTTTCACACTAAATTAATCTTGCAAATTCACAATTAAAATGAGGCTTAGGCTAAAGTGCAAAGAATGCAAGCAGACAAAATCAATTTTCATCCAGATTTTTATGAGCCTGCTTTACAGGACGCAACTCTCTTTCAGCATAGCACAATGCACAATCTGGTTCCACTGTCCCAGAGTGAATCCCATTAGCTATGTTTTTGCTTTGCCAAAAAACATGCTAATTTTCCATCAGAGGTCGCTGTGGTTTAAAATAGCAGAAGGAGCGGAGACATCAGATGTTGCTATGGTTTAAATTAGTGGAAGGGGCGGAGCCATCAGAGATTTCTACGGTTTGAATGGCTGAGAGAATCTCCTTCAACTTTTTTCTATATCGATCACAGTGTGAGATCTGTAGTGAGGCCCAAAAGAATTACACATCTGCTATGATTATACTTCTGCTTAAAGATGCTGCCTCTTTAAATGATAAATGCACATGTACTGATTTTTTTAAATATTGATTTTGCTCCAGTATAGCTTTCCCTTTAATTACTTCAAGTGACATGGATGCTGGGAAAGAGCAAACCAATATCCATGCAAAAATTATTTCAATATTACTGGCGTATCAAGAACATAAGATACACAAATACACCACAACAAAGTGAAAGAAAGAGAAATATTTAACAGCATACTGCTCCTGAACATTTCCCAGTTTTTTTTTTTATCTTTAACACACACAACACACTTTCCCATACGCACCGCACCCCCCGAGGCATTAGCATATGAATAAACACAACAACAGTAATGGCAGCACTCAGCGTCTGAGAGGAAGTGAAGGTGGTCAGAGGTTAGACAGGTAATCAACATACACGCATGGTGGGTGACAGCAAACCTGCACTTAGACAGTGACAGATCCACAACTGATTATAGGGTTGCAGATGGAACCAACTGTGACTTTGCATGACTGAGAGAAAGACACAGAGGGAGATAATCTGTGCATCGTCTGTGTGTGTGTAAAATCAGAGTGCAGAGAAGATTAGAGGCCAGTGTGCAACACGGGCGGTCACTTATCTGACCTCTCAGTGTCAATGAGGTGAATATCACACACATTCTGCACCCACGTAGAAAAATACACACCAACAATACACACAAACACACACACACACACACACTGTGTATGTGAAACACAGAGAGTGATGCCGAACATAAGCCAATGATGAGAAATAAGACTGAAAATATATCTACTTTTAATTTAACTTTCCCTTCTGGTAAACTTCGATTCTTTCAAAATGAATATCCCTTAACAAAATTGAAGCTGCATGATTAGATGCATGTCTGTGCATATGAGTAATACACCAGGGAGGCCACATTCGGTACAAAATCCATCAATATTGCCTGTCTTCTAAACATGAAGACAGATTGGAGTAATTTACCCAGCATTGAAATGTTCCTTTTAGCAAAAACCCTGACGGAAAATCTCCATGGGATTACCATCAAAATCAATGGGTTATCAATGGAAGTTCATTGGTCACCATGTAACTCATGTGGCCCCCCATGGCTGCCCCATGAGATGCTGTGGTGCATTCATGAGAAATCATGGGGTATATACGGGGACCCCATGAAAAGTCATGGTACTCCCATTTAGCCTGCCATGGAAGACACCCAAAGCCCAGAATGTCTTTGGAAGTGCATGAAGGGCACATGGCATGCCTATTAAACTCCCATATAACCCATAGGACTTCCATGAAATTCATATAATCACCAATTAAAACCTGAACGTAATATTATAAAGTCCATGTGAGACTCATATATTGCATTTTCTGCATATGATAATAGAATGTAATGTAAAATGTCATATAACGTATGTAAAATATGGAATGTAGAAACCCCATAGAAATCAGACTGTATTCCAATTGTAAAAATACAATTAAAATTATTTTAAACGATTAAAATTAAAATCGCATATTCAACCTGTGCTTATTCACCTTGGGATTCCAATTAACGACCCATTCGAAATTTCCAGTGGAAATCTCATCAGAGTTTTCAATAAGGGAAGAAGGGTGGCATAAATGAGCCAGAAAATGTCAGCAAGAGCAAAAAAGGGAAAGAGAAAAAAAAAACAGCAGAAGTTTAGAAAAAACGAATGAAGACACAATGAGTTTATCATGTCTTGATTCATATGTCAATTCTACAGCAAATGTTTAAGCAAGGAGAGCGTGGTTTGGCTCGATCAAACAGCATAAAATCCATTATATTGGCAAAAAAAACATGTTTCCCCATCTTTCCATAGACCTATGCAGCATTCATGACCAAGTGGGAACTGGAAAGTTTCCCACCTTCGAGTCGGAAAAATCTATTTGAATTAAACTTTCTCAAACGCTTTGACTTCTGAGTTGGAATTCTGTTACGTCATTTTGACGTGGCCATGGAGTTTCTATTTGTGTATTATATGTTTTACAATCACTAAATACAGGCAGACTCATACAACCCAACAACAATAGTTTTGTTTTTTTTTTGAGCTTTTTATACCCACACAGAAGCCAAACAAGTGCTAGCTTACTGTAGGTGTCCATTTTTTTTCAAACCTCAAACAGTTGAGGTTGTGTGAATGCTCTGAGGTGAGAAGTAGAAAGTTCCCAGTTGTCATTAACGCAGCAATACATTCAAAATTAGCAGCATTTTCTGACGAGACCTTTTTTTTTTCCAACAACAATTCGGTGTCTATGTGCTTGTTAATTTACAGTAATTATTTTTCATTATTTTCGTTTGATTTCAGGTGGCATATAAAGTATTTAAAAAGCATTTTCCTATTTTTCCTTCTCATCACTTTTACATCATAGTTTATGTGAGAGCCTGGGAGCAACCGATTTGAAGATGGTGGCATCAACCAATTTGTGTTGTTAGCTCGTCATATTTTAGCGTTTATAGCATGTTGAGTCACACATTTACGACTCAGGTGATTAGCATAAATTATGTTCATAGGAAGTGAACTGAAGATGGCAACGCCTAGGAACAATGCACCTAATGCTAACCCCTTACTCCAGTTCTTGGTTGAAACAGTCATCCTTGAGTCAGCATGACGATCACGATGCTGATCAGATTTCCTTGTAGACGTGTGAGCATGCGTTCGTTCCGGCAAGGTGGGACTCAAGGCGGCCGGTGACGCAGGCAACACACGCAGATGTGTTCACAGGCATGTCAATGAGCTGATATTACATCAGACCCTCACGAATCCGCAGCTGTCAATGTGTGTGCTGTCCTATGTGGGCGCGTTGGTCCCCTGGGCATCATCTCAGGCGTGTTTAAGCTAGCCAGCAGCAAGAGAACATGAGAAGAGCTGTTAGCTCACCTCAACAGATTTACATGAGGGAATCTGCTTTCCTTATCATTTAACAACTATAAAAATCAGCAAACAAAAAAAATATCTAAATAAATTCACACAATTTCCAACTGTAGTCGATCAGCCAGGACTTGTTTGGGTTTGGTGTCCCAAAAGTTTGCTTCTTTTGTTTAGCACTGGAGCCACGAGGCTAATGTTGCTAACAAGTAAGGCAACCTTATAAACGCCAGTTTAACATCGTGCAAACTGCACGTCTAAATCATCACATGCTCGCCTCAAACCACATCAACTTGTTAAGTCATCTCATGGATTTATGCATTAAGTGGTTTCTGACACAATATGACACACTGTTATCTATAAAAATGGAGAAAAGTAGGCCGCATAGCTAAAAAGAGGCGTATGAGCCATCTTTAAGCCGAATCACTTCCTTTCTCAGCACATAGTTTGGTATCATTCCGCAACAATCATCAGACTCAGGCTTCCTTTCCAGAAAGCAGGATTTGCAAGTTAGCCAGATAATGTAACTCGAGATTCACTAAAATTGCATTCACAGAAGTTTTCTACTGTTTTCTGTTTTCTAAAAATCAACCATCATTCAATCATAATTAAGCATTATTTGAAATATGAAATATTTGCCATTTATAAAGCCACTTGAGTTGAGTTCTGTAATAAATAGTCTTCATAAGCAGGCACAAGAAAAATAGTTGCACGTGTTTTTTCTTTGCTGCAATGCATAATTGATCTATTTTCTGGGATCGACTGATGAAGGCTTTTAGCGGTTGCCATAAACACGCAGAATCCTGATTCAGCCTATCCGGGGATTAGTTAGCTGCAGGATTTGTCTAATTCAACTCAGGATTCGAGATGAAGTTTAGGATTTTTCAAGCCTTGGGACAGCCTCCAGGTAAGAGGTGTGGCAAAGTCTGAAGGCGGAATTCTACATTAGTTACATTTTCATTTGTATATTTCATTTTGGCTTAAATACTGACTTATGTTTGCTATTTTATGAGTAAAACAATGTCTTTTGAGGCGAGTGTACGCCTGATTTAGACCTGCAGTTTGACGGCTATAAGATTCTTACATCTATGTATTCTATTCATTCTACATACTTCTTAACAAAATTTGCTTTATGAAATGAAAGCTTCTTTATTGTCACATATACATATACAAGTACAGTACAGTGAAATTGATTCTTCCCATATCCCAGCATGTTGGTAAGCTGGGGTCAGAGCGCAGGGTCAGCCATGA
>JAOUQW010000023.1:19793443-19803508 GCA_028565825.1 Olivaichthys viedmensis | reverse complement strand
GACCTCTGACCCCAGCTTACCAACATGCTGGGATATGCGAAGAATCAATTTCACTGTACTGTACTTGTATATGTATACTGTATATGTATATGTGACAATAAAGGAGCAGTCTATTCTCTATTCTATTCTACAGTAACAAAGTCTTACTACACTCTAGAGCCAGATGTGTTAAAAACAACAGTGTGTATAGTTAAGGACAACCTATTTTGTCATAATACTCTTGTAACCTCATACTATGATGCTTTCTTAGTTTTACTGCAGTTACCAAAAAACATGTTTTAAGATGAATAACAGAATAAGATGAATAATAAGCTAAGACTTGGAGTTAAAAGAAAATCGGGCCACCCGGCCTATATTAAATATGTTAACACACTTTCACAGTAACACAAAATGGGTTGTCCTTCACTCGACACACTGTGTTGTTTTTGACGCAGCTGTTTTTAGAGTGCAGTAGCAAAGTCTTACTATAAACCACTGCAGACAACTTCTGTTTTAATCAGCTGGCTTTTTTTCCATTTTGCTTTGTTCATATGGGAGACTTCAGAATAGGTGGCACATTAAATTCATGAATGAATATTTCTCTTTTTATTTGACACAATTTTTAAGATAGCCTTTCAGCATGTGAGTCAGATGTGTTAAAACAGCATCCACACTCTAAAAACAGACATGTTAAAAACAACAGTGTTGCTCTGCACTTAAACACTTTCACTGCTGCAGAAATGTTCTTGTATCCTTACCCAGATCTGTGCCTTGAATCCAGTCTCGCAGGTCTGCGGCCAATTCTCTCGACCTCTTGGCTTGGTTTTCACTCTGACATGCACCATCAACTGTGAGACCTTATATAGACAGGTGTGTGCCTTTCCTAAGCATGTCCAATCAATTCAATTAGGCCCAGGTGGACACCAATGAAGTTGTAGAAGCATTTCAAGGACCATTGATAGAAGTGTCATAATAAAGGGTCTGAATACTTATGTAAATGCGATAATTCAGTCTTTTATTGTTAATAAATTTACAAAACATTGCAAAAACTTGTTTTTGCTGTCATTGTGGAGTATTGTGTGTAGATTGATGAGAAGAAACAAAAATAATGAGTTGAATCCAACTGAAACATACCAAAATGTGGAAAACGTTCCGTATGCACTGTACCTGCTTATGTGAAGAATCTGCAACGTTAGTGTCACTATGACGACATTCACAGCTTCTTCATACAGTTCTTATAAAATAATTTCATCTCTCTACCCATTTTTTCTAGCTGAGACTCAGACTGTCACGTGATGTCAACTGGTGTCTAGATGTTCTCTCCTGAAATGAGAATGAATCCACAAGGAACAAAAGCAGCACTCACAGCAACTTCTAATTTTATTTAGCACAACAAAAAAAAAAGTCCATGCTAACACTTGTTTTTTATCTCTCCATTATGAAAAGCAAAATACCATGGTTTATTTTTGTCCTAATACATTTGTTCCAATCAATCATCTTCGTTCGTTTCCTCCATACTATTGATAAAAGAAACCCAAAAGATAAAAGTCATAAAACTCTACTGCTTTAGGTGTGTGTCAAATCCACACTATGGCTTCAACTCAACATTTTCCGTATAAAACACTGAACCATTCCAGACAACATGTTTTGGTGAACCAGGTTTTTTTTTCCAGTACACACTTCATCAGACTGTGCAATTGCTTTCCTACGGCAGTAGAACTTTATGAGGAACTGACCATCACGAGTGCATTAGATTTCAACTTGGACTTTATTCAAATCTCTTACCAAAAAAACCCCCCATCATGTTCTGCATTTAAATACTTACCCTTGCATTTAAATGTCTCCACCCTTCCAACACACTCATGATTCATGCCACTCATGGTTCGCCCTCTCAGTATTTATCATTAGTGCCAGGAGCCATGGTCTGCACTCCGAGCTGTTAATATTTTTTATTGATATTTTGCTGTGTTACTTGTTATTTGTGTATTTACACAGGGCTTCTCTGTTGGCATTACAGTGACCAGGAATCACAGGCAGTTAGTGATGAAGCAGCAATCCATCAATTAGAAGAAAAAAAACATTAAAAGCAAAGGAAAAAAAAGGAAGAAAGAAAAAGAAAGATCTCTCTCTTACACTATGTACGACATCAATTCGTCAAACTGACCTGGAAATCAGTGACACACCGTCATGGCAATAACAAGACGGAATTAAAGGAGAGAGTTGAAGAGAGTGAAATAATGAAGAAAATTATTGACAGCAGCCCTTGTAATGTCCACTCTGGATTTTTATTACCTCATCTGCTTTTTGTTGTTTCTCTGTTTCAGGCATTTTCTAGTGTTTTTGATTGTTTTATTACAAACACCAAGCAAGGATGACAGAAAGTTCTCTTTTTTGTTTGTTTTTTTTTTTTGTTTGTTTTTTTTGCAAAAAAAACACCTCTCACATTTGGACGGGGTGAAAAAACAGCTGGACTGAGTCTGTCGACTGTGTGCTTACGTAAGCAGAATGTTCATGTTTCTGAGCGTCGTAGGAGTTTGCGTGAAGGAGCAGCGGCGGTTTCTGAGCGCAGTTTTGCACTCGCACCACAATCCACAATAGCAAACGGTTGTAGCAGTTTGATGATCGTAATTAATTACAGTGGCTTCAGATCCAAGTGCTGAGAGAAAAAGAAGAAGAAAAAAAAAATGACAGAGAAAGAGAGAGAGAGAAAAAAAGAGAGACAGCCTGGCAGCAGTAGTGCAGATCCAAAAGGTCGAAGTTCAACTGCAAAAAAAATGGGCGGTGGCTTTTTCTTCCTAAACCTGGAAGTCCTTCCGGAGCATCGGTCAGGTGGTCGGTGCGTGATGTCAGAATTTGGCTTCACTATGACACAAGGAAGGGCTTTGATGAGGCAAGAGGGTCACTGCAGAACCAAACCGACCTGAAAAAGATTAAAAGGAGAACTTGTTGAACTAAACCCTGGACACCAAAATACACACATCTGTGTACACACATTTTTTAAATAAATTTTTAAAAAATCCAAAAAAAATCTGAGAGTTATCATGTCTACAAAACTTTGGGACTTTCCTGTCTGAATAAATCTGACATTTATTTTTGACATGGCATTTTTTTTGGACTGATTTATTTTTTTAAATTATCCAAGAATTTTTACACAGATCAAACATTGACGCAGAAATTAGAACAACTAAAGGTGGCTCTGAATCTATGAAGTGAATGTACCTCCCATGTTATTAACCGAAGAGTGCCGTCACCTCTCATCTTAGATTATTCTGTTTGAATTTCTGACGTCTCAAAAAAACTACTTTATCGCATTCAGCATTTTTACAGTTTTAATAACCATTTAAAAATTAATAATTTATTTATTATTAATTAATCGTATTTTACACGATTATTGTTGTAATTTTCTTTTTATTTTACGTTTTGCTTCATATTAAATTGATTTCTTTTTTTGAGTTACTTAAAGCACATTGCGCTCCATTTTACACATGAAAGCTGCTATATAAACAAAGATGAAATTATTATAAGACGACGATGACGTACCTTTTCTGGGCCCATGCTGGGGCATTTCCAATTGTACAGATAATACTGTAGGTTTCCGTCACCGATACCGAACTTAAGCTTCTCCAGAAACGTCTTATTCTCCATCAGGTCCAGTGCATTAAAAACATCAAATCCTTTCTGCAGGGGGAGAGAAAGGAAAGCGAGAGGTAAGACAACTGATAAGCCCAGGCTTACTTTAAGAGGATTACTCCAACAATTAAAACTGAAATAATTGTATTTACTGACCGACTTGGCTAAGACGAGCGCGTCTCCCATCAGATCGATCAGTGGCGTGGTGGTGTGCACGTTGTAGAAGGAGTATGCTGCCTTTAGACTGCGGTGCACTGGGTGGTTCATGATGGTGGACGGCAAGGTGTAGAAACTCAAGAAGTCCGTCACCTTCCCCTCGGGAGTCTACCACGCCCGCAAACAATCGCACGCCAACAAATGATGAGGTAGGTTAAATGTAGAAGTGTGAATAAATGATTCTCATTCCCTGCACTCAGGCACCATTAAGACCCAACAAAATCTATTTGTGCTAAATAAATTATTAGAACTCTTCCACTAAAGGACAGGAAATGTTGAAATTTTACGTCATGGGTATTTATTGGCAGGTTGTAAAGCAAGTGTAGAGGCGAATAAATCACGTATTTAGAAAGACGTCAGATTATTGACTGACTCATGTAGATTCAGTGCACGTAATTGTGTTGGATGAATTATTGCCAAAATCTAATTTCTTCGCTGTTCTCAGATTATTTTGTACAACGTTTGAGGAAAGACCTCAACTAAACAGTCTAAGCAGTCATTAGAGGCCATTTAACCTCTTAAACGCCCTGTTTATTATTCAGATATTTATGTTAAAGCATATTATTCAGGTGAGGGCTCTGCAGGTGGCCTACCTCCACCAGGTAGGTGTCGATGATGCTCTCCTGAGGCAGGAGCCAGTGCTTCACCTCCTCTACACTCATGGCTGGAGACAGGTGGAACTGACGGAGATACTCCTGCAGCAGGCGGTGCACAGCCGGGATGTCCTTCACCGTCATCGGCCTCAAGCATGAACTCTTCGGCGCCTAGAGACAAGGAGACAGAGAAAGAAAGACGAGTGTACCGTGAGACGATGGACACGTTTCCATCCAGGCAGCCAATTAAAATTAAAGTGACAAATTAAAATAATGTATTGTAGGACGTTACTTATAAATATTACATTTTGCAATAGTAGTCATAGCTTTGTGCAATAGCTGCAGACTTTAAAAAACGTGTATAAGGTTTGAAAGGGGCTTGTTATTTAGGGCTGTTATTGTAACGCAGACCCGGTAAACCTACCAAACAGAACACAAAAAAAAACGCCAGAAGAACTGCTGTGGCTGTGGTGAAAGAGGCACAAATGCGACAGAGAGAGGAGATTGTTGTAGTATTACTTTATTTTGCAAAGAAGAAAAAGAAAAAATGAATAAACGGAGAAAGAGGTGGTGGTATGTCTCGAGTTTTTCCTCAAACATGTTAATGCTGAAGCTTCCACAATCGGGAAAATGAACTGCTGCTCGTGCAGTGACGCAATCAATCACACATATAAGGACCAATCACAGACAAAACCTGTGACTTTCTTCCTCAAAAAGTCACGTCTTTTTTTCCAATACCTCAGGCTTTAAAAAATCATGAGAAAACAATGCCCCCCCCAGTTACCTGGCATCACTACACTAGCTCCCCCTTGTGGAAAATAATCAGCTTACTATACAGGAGTGTGTGAGTGAATGAGGTCCATAAGGTGTTTTGCATCTGAATAGAATAGAGGCCTTATAAAAAGAAAATAATTAGGAGGCCGCAAGGTTACTCGTGCAGCACAACCCAGTCAGTCATTGATACGCAATACTCGGATTTCCGTCAAATTAACGCACCCTAAACTTGATCTCTGTTTACATGCACGTGACGTGTAATCTGAACCAAACGTATGCAGCGACAAGGACCGGCATTTAGAGTCAACCTTACCTTTACAAGAAACTCGTGAGTCCTGTCTTTAACAAGTTTAACAAGTCATTAAGTTCTGTTTGGAACAGATCTCAAATTAAGTTAGTCTCAGCAAAAAGGCCTCCAAATGTACTTGTTGAACAGAAAGCGCGAAGGAGAATTTGTGTCCTGCATCATTCAGCCTCGAAATGTTAGCTCAATGCCCATCCCAACCTCGCAATTATTTTTTTTAAACCTTTAACGTGAGCTTTGTTTCCTGACAGAAAGGTTTTGTTTTTTTTGCACCAGCCATGTTAGTCAGCGAACACATACATTGAATATTCAGAAGATTGTCCTTCTATTGAACAGATTATTAAATGAATCATCCACCTCCCTCAATCGGATAGACATTTCATTTCGATTGACCTCAAGCGGTTATTCAGATTTAGGTACTGCATATACATGAAAGTTTTTGTATTCCGATTGAGTCAAAAGTCAAATTATTAACCGAATATTAGGATCCATGTAAATATAGCTATTAAGATCTTAGTATTATAACAGCTGGAGATGCAAGAAGAAAAAGGAGAGGGTTAATAGGAAGGGACACAATGCTTCTGAGAACAGCAGGCACTCAAAAGCAGATGCAGTGTGGAAAACGAAATGTGTTTGTGTACCTCTGGCAGCCGGAAGAGCTTCATGGTGCGTTGCATAGTCATGTTCCGACTCAGGTGAGAAAACTTCACTTCGATCAGCTTACGTGGGTTCAGAGATCGGTGCCAGTATCTACACACACACACTTATGTGACCTTGTTCCAATATGGGAAATAATATAAATCTGACCTACAATCATGCTATGATGCTGAACCATTCAGTACGTGTGTGTGTGTGTGTGTGTGTGCATTACCTGCAGGTACCCACAGGTTTGGGCAGTACCACTCCGGCAGTGTAGACAGCCTGGAAGATGCCCTGCAGGTTGACCCGTCTGGTGATCTCTCGGATCAGCACCGGAGCCACGCGTTTGGAGCGCAGCTTCTTGTGCACACACAGGAAGTTAATCTCCACCATCTTCTTCTCCCTGGGGGATGAGCACACACAAGAAACATAGGATTTAGAGAAGAAATGTGCGCTTTTAGTGCAGTAACAATGCCGTGTCACACCGTTTATACTCCAACACAGCTGTTTTAACTGGACTACATCAGGAATAGTTCATTATTTAAATATTTTCAATTGTAAGTGTTGCAAATTTTTAAATTTTTTAAATAGTTACGTGAAATGGAAATCATCACATTTTTTTCCTTCAAACAGGACATTTAGGTGGGAAATGATATATGGCTGGACTTTAGTTTCATCCATCAGGACCTGATTGAAGTCAGACCAGGGCACTAGTGGGCAAACGTGAGGTGAAACATGCATGGTGACGTCGTCAAAAATCAGACGACGTTTAGGAGGTGGGCGGAAGTTATGGCATTTTGATGGAAGATCACAAAAAAAACAAGATCACCATCTTTTAAAGGATTAATTCTGATGGATTGTGGACAAACATGAGCAGGGGAGCGTACTAACAAGGTAAAACAAAAGTCTGATTAAAACGAACACCAATAGTTTAGTGAAACAAAATCCTATTCCGTGAGTTCTTAGTGCCCTACAGTTTATTTGGTTGTTAAACTGCATCAAATTCATGAATGCACTTTTTACTAAACAACACTTACAGAGATTTGTGCTTTATCAGAGTTATTTCCACCGATACCAATTAGTCTGTGGCTTATCTTAAATCGCCCAAGCCTTTAAGGTAGCCATTAATTTCCATTTATGAATGAAGAATACATATTACGATTGAGCAAGAGAGAGAGACCGAGCTTACACGTCATAGATGCGGATGTTGGCTGGGATGGCACTGATGAAGCCCACTAGTTTATGATTGGAGTTCACCCTCACGCCACAGTGCCACTGCGGCAACCAGCCAGGGGGACGCAGCGCCCTGAGAAAAAGAGACAGAGAGGGAGAGGGATATGCCGGGATGGAAGGATGGATAGAAAGAGATACAGTGGCTAGGTCAGTGATCAGGCTTAAAAGCAACTAATTTGTGGAGAGCACAATTCCCCCACGTGTCATGCTTTCCTCATCCTGTAGTGTAGATAACCTTTTATAGTGCTTTTCCACCAACATGGTGCTGGTGCCTAATCCGGAACCGTGATGTGCTTTTCCACCGCAAAAGAGCCACCACAGAATTTGCCCTGGAAAGCCATTGAGGCAACCCGAATACAATTTTTTTTGTTATGGCAAGTTGTAAAAGAATACAACCGGTGGGACTGAAGATTAGGATTCAGAGAATTATCTAAATTGCTCCTAGGTGTAAATGTGCGTGTTGTGCCCTGAGGTGCAAGATGAATGACTGAATATTACAATATCACAAATATTCTGCTCTTAAGCCAGTGGAAAAGGTTTGCCGGTTGCCAGAACGAGCACCTGCTCCAGCACCAGCGATGGCACAGTGTCGCTGTAAAAGGGGTGTATGATGGGAACACGTACCACAGGAGGAACTCGGGCGAGTAGTCAAAGCGGAACATGTTATCATCGTCCTCCACGTAGTTCTCGTTCAGGAGAGTGTACAGCTCCTTCAGCTGCGCACACGAGGGGCGGGAGAGAAGAAAAGCCAATTAAAGCAAGCCTTCACAACTTTCTAGTTCTCCTAAAATGAATACGAGGGGAAAGAAAGCCCACCTTGCCAATAAATCACCTAGACCCAGAGTCAACTCACGGTCATGTAGTGCATAACTGGGATGTACAATATTAAGCGGGATTGCTGGTTTGGGTCTGCGTTCAAATCAGACTCAATGTCTCAACAGTATGGTATTTTATGACACTTCGAGCCTCTGAAGTTAACCCTGAAACTAGGTTGCAGGTAACGTGCGAATGGGAAGTTAAAATGATCCTGAACCACCCAATATTTTGCAACATGCCATTTTTGCTCCAAGTCAGTTTTGCTTGGAGCAAAACTGGAAGGACTGGAATACAATTCACGTTGTTTGCAAAATTCACTCTAGTTCTAGACTTGAAGCAATCCTGGCCATGCAGGAATGCAGAATGTGCTTTTTGACCTACTTGCCTCATTTTAAGGGGGGAAAAATATCTAATAAAAATACTGAAACATGTTTGTGGAAGTGTTCAGTTATCCAGGTCATTTTGAATATTTTCTAGGTGGCTGGTCTGGTGCGTTTCCTGATAGCAAGCACGACTCGACTTGACCCGCCATCCCTCAAAACACAAGGAAGACTTGCATCAAGACACTCTGTCCTGGTACCCAGGTGGTGGAATGAACTTTCCCTGGCTGTCTGAACAGCTGAGTCACTGGATGTCTTCAAAAAAAGAACCGACTCGTACGGTTTTCTTTGCTGTCCTAACACTCATACTAACTCCTCTCTAACAGTGTTTCAGCTTGATGGTATGCTTAGACCATGGCCTATTTGTGCTAGCGTGAGGATATGTTTTTTCGATGGAGACCAAAAAGCACTTCTTGTAAGTCGCTCTGGATAAGGGCGTCTGATAAATGCTGTACATGTAAATGTTTTACCACTCATCTGAGGGACAACCATGCCTGAATAGACAGGGAGGTCTGTGACACCAACTATCGTCTACTTACAAAGTCATCCTAACATCTTCACTACAGCGGTTTCACACGCCAACACCCGTCTCATGACACCTCGGGTGTAAACCACACAGTGTTTGCTGTATGGCGGGGAGTTTCCTGCCTTTTAGAGGGCTCTCAGATGAGTGGAAAAAAGTCTTCAAGATCGAAAACAAGATTTCAAAACCACAAAAACCAGTCGCTTAGACTTGCTACCACGACGAACAAATGAATGAAGTCTGACTTTCAAATAAGGATCCCAAATAACCACATTCAAAACGGCATCACAGGATTTTTGGTCATCTTGTCAAAACAGACAATCAAACCCAATGGGAAAAAGAAAGGAACAAATCTGAGGATTAACACCTCTGCATGTGTAGTGTGTGCAGGTGTGTGTGTGTGTGTGTGTGTGTGTCAGTCTCACCACAGCGGGGCTGCCCAGGTCCAGTGCATCCCAGGTGAAACCATGAGGAAGGCTGTACGGCTCCTCTCGAATGTTATCTTTATCAGGCTCGATGCAGCCGTGCGTTGTCACCATCTCTCCTGCACAAGGAAACAATACACCAAATGAACGCGACGGCTCTTCCCTCAGGAGAAAGCCTTGTTTAGGCGTGCATATGATACGAAAGCATGCTAACACACAAAGAGCCTTCACCGGAGCTTAATAAAGCATGCTCTCTGAAAATAACAATTGCGACTGAATGCATGAGCATGCTTCTGTCAGGAAAAAAGATTGTTCAATGTTAATCAAATTAAATACTATCCCATCATTAATTTATGAGGTACCACTTGTATTCGATAAACATATATTTGACAAGTAGTAAGCATTAACACTCAACACACTGCTGGCCTCAAACACCCACCTGGTCTGATTAAGACCCCTTACCAACACACACCTTGGATAGTCACACACACCTCTTGACTGTCACTGCACTCCTGCACTTTATTGGAGCTTTTTCTCGTGGACAGTACTATGC
>JAOUQW010000023.1:19768741-19785990 GCA_028565825.1 Olivaichthys viedmensis | reverse complement strand
TTTGTTTTTTTAATATTGTTTGTACTTCAGTGACTAAAAAAAGCGTTCAGATAATAAAGTCATCTTATTTTAACCATTTTATTTTATTTTTTAATAAAAAATTAGACCAGCGTCCTATTTATCATCTATCTTTAATACTTCGGAACATACAATACCAGATACTTGAGACCTTGAGTAGTTGTCTGACTATATAAGTATGACTATTGTACTGTTCTACGTCAATGTACTCGAGGAGCGTTATTGATTTCAACAGCCAGCTAAACTCTTCCCATCACCAAGTCTTCCAAGGAACAGGCAAGTGTGTTACAATTGGCAGGTTTAGTGATGAAAAGTGTGAAACCGAAAGTACAGTATAGGATTTATACACATTAGGTATCTAGAATATTCAGAAAGTGTCTTAATGATTACAACAACGGCAGTTAAAACAATAAACTAGAAAATCACACGAACATACTTGCTACTATGTAATAGATAACATAGAGAATGTAATAATATATTAATAAGCTTACTGATCATGCTGTGTGGAGGGCTATGAGTCCCACCAAAAAAGGTGCAGATAGAGAACAAGCTGATGTTACTGTTATTCAGTTACATACTGGCACTCAAATCTAAGCAATAAACAGTAGGCTTGAATGTAAACACTAGAATGCCAAGCTACTATAGGATTTAGGACAAGATACATACCGGAATGTCTGCACACAGTGCCAATGTAGACGATTGAGTTCATTCAACAGGTCATAAGCCTTCCGTAACATCTATTATGGGCACTTTATACAACACTGATAAAGACTACTGGAATCAAGAAATGAGCACTTCATAGATATTAAGCATAAATTCAAGTTTAACGAGTTAAAAAGTTGTCTAAAATGTTTTTTTTCTTCTAAATAATGTTGTTTTACTGGCAACAAGGTGGCGCCACTCTTATGTGAAATTCACTTCAGCTGTAACACTTCACTTCCTCACTACATTTCTCTCTTTCTCACACACACACACACACACACACACACACACACAATCTCAGAGACACAAACATTAGCGGGGTTATAAAAACAGTTTATAAAATGTAAACATGCTTACGCTGTCATTAGCACATAAGAAAAAATAAAGGCCCAGAAATGTGGTTGTAACAATTCCAGATTGGGGTTTAAATCAGTCTGAAGTCCCTTTCAAACCTTTCTACAGCTGTGTATGTACAGCACATTTCATTTTAGTACATTTAATTACATTTAGAAGAGTACATTTACATTGCAGCAGTTTTACTGGAGTCCATATTTAACTTTAAACCACTTTAATCCACCACTCTGCCTAATCTTGTTATAAATAATGGTCATATCTGCACCCTGCCCTAATTTCACTTGCAGAATACGTTTTTTGCAGTCTCTTCATAGTTACCTAGATTTTAGTTCACAATGACGCCAGATCTGTCGACATGTACAATATTTTACAACAAGTAAAATAGGACGCAAATGTACCGTTATTTTTTTTAATGTATGGCTTTTTACTCTTATTTCAGCCCTTTATGTTTACTTCTGCTCATCTGGATCATTAAGTGCATTGTTTGACGGCAGATGAACATTTTACTCAGCAAAGAGTATTACTAGATCACATTAAAATGCTTAATACTCCACTGATTTAAAGGTGCAATGTGTAAAAAATGTTTCTAGACCTATAACTATCACATCACTTCAAAAAAATAAAATAAAATTCTAAGAAAAACTAAACTGTGATTTGCAAATTTGCCATGCAATGGATCAGACTAGTTTCTTAATTTCAAGCGTCTGTTTACATTTTTCCAGCCCAGAAATGAGCTCCGCCCGTATCCGGAACAACTGTTCAGCCCCGCCCCCTTCTCCCCTTAAAAGGCAACCCACATGGCATATGTAGTTTCAACAGAGAGCGTGGGGTTGGTTTGTGTGAATGAATTGCAATTCACCTCACAGACAGTAGGGGGCTTTAAAAATTACAAACTGCTCCTTTAAATATCATGTTTGTATAAGCTACATTTGGAATTAAAAAGTTTTGACAATTCTGTCATTGTAAGATATTTTAGTCATAAAGTTTTGACTCTCAATAAGGTCAAAGCAGATGCAAAATTTCAACTTAATATATATTTGAAATACCTTTAAGCAACATTTTGGTGTAAAACTTCTCATATATGTTCAGTGGCATGTAAATAACAGATTTATAACATTAACTCATTTTCGACCCAAAAAATTCGAACAGAACCTTATCATTTCAAGGTCTTGATTTATGTGTTATATTCTGCATTTTATTCATAACTATATGCATTGCTGTTGTCCATTATACAGCGCTGAAGCACTGCCTCTGTCTGTTTCGCAATCTAAAAACATTTCTGTGTGGTAATTCTGTTCATACTGTATATGACCCACATATCATTTTGCCACTTCATGCTCAACTGCATTTCAACACATTTCCAAAGCATTCTTTTTCCACATGCTAGTCTTTAGTCTGTCAGCATTTCTCTCAAGAAGCCCTAGAACCACTTACCCTATACACCACAAATTCTACAAAATGGCCAGAAGTGTAGTAACACTCTAAAGACATCCTATAATCAGTACATTATCAGGCACTTTATGACTATTTGAATTGGCAGTTAAATTAGATGTTAAATTACAAAAAACATTTAATTTGAAACAAAATCTCCATCTAAAAAGTATAAAATGTCAGACTTTAAGAATCTCAGTGTGGCAACACTGCTTCTACCTCAATGGAAACTTAAAACCACTGCTGACCACATAGTGCAGCCCTCATCTATGGAAACAGTAATAGTTCATAGTAATAGATGTCGATCGCTGCCAGCTCTACTCTAAAGCCCGTCTGGCAACCCTGGCTACGGAGACGCCACGTCCGCGCCGAGCTACAGGCCTGAAAAGCACACACTCTGTGGGATCCTCTGTGTGGGACAGAACATGGCTCGTGTGTGCCATCGGCGTGGTTCTTTGGGAGGGATTTTGGGAGCCAGGCTGCTCCTGTTCCTCTCTATCCGGCTCAATCACCTGGGCGGAGCGTCTTCAGAATCTGGGATCACTACGGCTCAGGGTCAGACTTTACCCATGCGCTCTGACACCGTTTTGATGGGGACTCCTCTGCGTGTGACCTTCACGTGGATGAAGAGCATGGCCGGAGAGAGGTTCGAGCCGTCCGCTTTCAGCAAGTGCACGTGACGGTAACCTGAAATTTAAGGCCCACAAAAACATATGTATATGTATATGTTGGAACATATATGTTATAAACAAGTAATATATGTTGTATATGTTATTGTGTGATATGTGGTATTAATGTTCCTGTGTTGAATTGCCAAGCCAAATTCCTCTTTACCCTGAACATATGGTAAATTTAAAAAAAAAAGTTACCTATTCAAACTACGTCAACACATTTTTAGAAAAGGAATACATGCAGTTGTTTATTAGTTTGGTGCAGTTTGTAATTTTTTAAAAGTCTTTCCTGACTATGCAATAGATCTGACTAGTTTCTTCATTTCATGCCTATGCTTAAATCTTTTCCAGCTTGGAAACAGGCTCCGCCCCCAGCCAAAATAGAGCTGCTCACCTCTGCCCCTTTTTCCTTAAAAGGCAACTTATGAAGTACATATAGGTTCAACAGAGGGGGTGGGGCTTGGTAAGGGAAAGGGAAAGGCTCAATGTTTTCATTGAAACTGCAATTTGCCTTGCAGCCAACCGCTCCTTTAAATCAGGTGAAAAACCATTACCTTATATGCAGCACAAAAACCAACAGGCCTGCTCATGTGTATATCCGTGTTGTTGTACATCACGAAACTCTCTCGAATGATCGAACACCTTGCAGTCGTTTTCTAACATTCAAACACACCGACAAAAGACAAACACAAACATAAGCACGTACCTGTGCGCAGGCTGGTGAAGGGTAAGGCGAACTGGCCAACAAAGTCATTCTTGCTCGTGTGGTCGTGGTCCTCCACCACAAAGCGCACCAGCGCCAGCTCTGGAACCTGCAGCTGGAAGCTCAGCGTGCAATCCCAGCGTGGGTTAAAACCTGCAGTGACAAAATACACATTGTGTTGTGTACTTTCTCAGAGGATATCTAAGAGTAAGAGGAATCAGACCTTGTTTATTCATTTTACCACAAAGGTTTGATGGACATTCAAAGGTGGCAGAGTAGATGTCTGGAATACGATACCAATGCTCTGAGATTTGGTTTCACTGCCACGTCATAGATGAGAACAGGCATCGTGACAGGACCCCCAACTTGGGGTGTGGCATAAGCAATATTGGCATAATCACTGACAAATGCCTGTGAAAGTGCCAGCTTTGCAGTACAGCATATAAGGACATATAAACATTTGTTACATTAAGCAAGAAGTTAAGAGGTGAATACGAGAATCACTGTCTGTTGTATAGTAGTCTCACAAGCCAGACTTCTAGTTTTCGCTAGAGAATCTGGTATTTTTCATCCCTAAACGTGGCCAAGAACCGCCCACTTTCACAGGAAGAGGCTGTTTGACTGCCATAGCAAACTTCCAACCACGTTTACTCGCCACTAACCGTTCAAACAAAACGCTCTAATAACGTTTAAAGACGTGATGCTGTGAACTTTTTTCAAGCAGTGACTATATATTGCTAAGAAAAATTTAAATGTTTTCCTTTTGGAATCTGGTGTACCGAAGTGCAGAGAGCCAATCAGATTGCAACCTTCAAGATTATGAAGCTTGTGGCCACCTTAAGTGTACAAAAGGTGTCAGACACTCAGTGGGCCGTGGTTGTAGTGTCTGAGGGTGAGACTAGATGTATAGGGACTGTATTAAATACATATGGTCCTACTACTATAGAAAATAGCTTCTTTATAAAACAGTATTTTTACACAAACATACAACTGTTCCTGTCATTATGTATTAATGATATCAGTGATAAATGACTGTTAGTTGATTATCATCTAATATGATTCAAGAATTTACATATTTTCATGTGCTGTTACAGAAAGCCCTGATAGTGGGTAGCGGGTTGATTTTTGGTAATGTAGTCATCAAAATTATATTCATCAATATTAAAGGTGTGGTCAGCAACTCTGGCAGACGTTAGCTGAAGTTAGTTGCTTTGAAACTCAAAACCCAAACAAATCCAGCCCCTCTTTCAGTATTCCCTGCAAAGCTACGCCCTTAAAACAAAAGGGGAGGTTTTCTGAATTGACAGGCAACATGATTGACAGGCAAGTAAAGACACCTCCTTATCCTGATTGGTTGGATGTTGGTGATCACAAAGACTGCAGTTTTTCCTCTGAGCAGATGATTTATTGACAGTTTCTGGAATGTGAGGAGAACTTCACCAACTATTACAAAAAGCATTCTGACTTAGAAAAATCGCTGACCCCACCTTTAACAGGCCACATGACCATGTAAATATATGTCCCAGCACAAAGAGCCTTGAGGGAAAGTGAGGGCCATACCATTGTTGTTGACGCGGTGAGTCTTGGCACGGGCCTTATCGATAGACACTCCATGGATCTCCACCCAAACTTGAGGGTCCACGATGGAGTTGGGCTTGTCTGTGTTAATCTTGGGTAACTGCTGAGCAGAAATCACCTGGACACAAAAAGGTTAGACAACCATATCAACCTCATAAAACCGGTTTCTTAAAGTATCCCTAAAGTCGTAATTTAACCCATTTAAAAATAATCTATGTTGAATAATCAATTGTTACATATTTTTATGAATGATTTTTATGCCCAAGAAACTATTAAAAATGCTATAGGAACATCTCTAAAACTAGACACTTATTAAGAATGCAAGGATATATGAATATGCATGATTATGCAAATTGCAAACACCCCCATGCCGTTGCACCATAAAAACTCCGTCCCCTCCCCCACTACTATGTTGGACCGTGATAGATTCAAGCTATTTCATGACGTACATAACTAAGCTGATATGTAGCCCACAAACCGCTTTTTTTTCTTCACAGAAGTCATCCAAGAGGAGTTAACAGTTTAAAAAGCTAATTTTTGAGTGCAGATGACCTTTAAAAGAGGCATGAAAATGATGAAGCATTTTAGAAAATTCTCTATAAAACACATCTTTAAAATAAAGAAAATTTTGAAAACTAAAAGCACCAGATATAGAATGACATATTGTATGACAATACTATGGCAATAATTATGATAGGCTTTTCTGAGAATATTGTGGGTATCATCAGTACTTCTGCATGTTTCATAAAAAAGATTTAGACCTATGGCATCACACTGTCAAATTTAAACTGCATAATAACAAGTAGCTGACTGGATGTTAGACCCTCCTTTTGTAAGAACTAAAATAACAAATCAATGAATCCATAGTTTTCCCGAGTTTATATCATAGTTTGCTGGTGCATTGTCTCCAACTTGTTAGCAAATCTCAGAAAAAACAAATGTCACGGTACATATCATATATCAAATGTTGCTAACCCGTATGGTGAGTTGAGTGGGTATATGTCCAGGTCCTCCACCGGTGTTCTCAGGGTTGAAGTTGGAATTTGGCTGACACAGGAAGTCCGGTTTCAGCACGTATCCACATCGCCCATTAGGCAGGAATCGGCCCCGGTTCAGATCCATCTGCTCTCCCGGGGTCTGGAAGTTCAGAGCCACTGTAAAGTAGAGAGAAAGAATCACCATGCAAGTCATCCTTTTCCTCCTCCAGACTGTCTGGCCTATAGCTAAGTAAGAGATAACACCTAACAAATTTTCCGATATCAGAAAATAACAAACAAGGCGGAGGCCAGTTATATAGTTACTATGAATTATTCAGTAACTACAGTGAAACTAATAGCAAAAGGTATGTAGTTACAAGAGGGAGAAATGTAAGTCTGGACTTCTGGGAGTTTAAGGAGTTGATTCTGTCACGCGCGCGGCTGTGCCGCCACGTGTGCTAGATGTGTTTGTGTATGTTAGTGTCTAATCCCGCCGTGTAGATTTGTGCTAAGTGTATCCACCTGTTTCCTGTTAGATAAGTGAGTGTTTAAGAAGCCCTCGTGTCCCAGTCTAGTTTGTCTGTAAATGTTAACCGTCACGCTGTTATATGTCATGCATATTTCTTTCCCGTTTTTTCCGTTTAATGTTTAGTCCGTTCAATAAATGTCCGTTATGTTGCTCAGCGGCTGTGCGTTTGTGTCGTGCCATCCGCCAGACCGTGACAGATTCCTTATTAAAATGACTAGGTTAATTGCAAAATCACGTCTATAACCTAAAAGGTGATCACAAATAATTGAGGAAAGCAAACAATAAAATGTATTATACTACAGCGTTGTTGAATTCTCGATTCTGCTTGGTCAGAAGGTGTCGATTAATTTTCTAGAACTTTGATGTTTTTCTAGAACTGCAGCTCTGACAGCAAATCCGCACGTTCTAATATGTTTGGTTTCTATAGTAACAACAAATTCACAGGGACATATCGATAATTGAAGCCTAACAGTAAACAGATTTTAAAGACAGTGTTGTTATTTAACAAAGAAAAGCGTATAATCATTGCTGTGGTGAAGCTTTCTGCAAGGAGAAGATTTATTTAACATTTATGGAAGGAGACGCCGGTGACAGCGCTTTGTAACACTCAGAGGTAAAGCTGTTCCTTTAAATTTTCCACTGGGAGAAAGTCTTCAGGACAGAGGAGTTTGTGATTTGCGGTTTATCAGTAACATGAAAAGCTGCATTTTTTGTCTTATTAACTTTAAGACAGAGAGAAAAACGAGAGAGGCTGGTGAAGGAAAGACTGTTTATAGCTGTTATAACATAAGTAATAACAGGAACTAACTTGTTTCGCGGACATTCCACAACATTAATTGTGACTATAAACAGATAAAAAGTACGACGTGTCTTTCTTTAATAAGTAAAAATGTATAATTGTTGGCAAATTGCTGTGGTATAAAAGGAATAAAACACTTTGGGACGTGCTGTTATGGGAAAATAATCAACAGCATCCTGGGTAGCTGCACGCCCCGTCGTGTTTTATTCCTTACTTGAAGAACAGTACGCAATAATCAGTATTCCCTGTCCGCATCAGGAAATAGAGAGGAGACTTTTTTGCTGTCAACATAAATTAGCCTTGGCTCGCTTGAGATAGATGGTTTAAGAGGTGTAGAGGTGAGACCTACCCATCTGACAGCCTCCATTCCACATGTCCTGCGGGTCGTAGTTGGAGGACTGCAGCCTCTGGCCTGATGGGTAAATCCGGCTCAGTTGCCTACTGTTGTGTCTCACAAAGAGCTTTCCTATAGAGGGCACACACACACACACAGATACACACACATAAAATAAGGCCATGGCCTGAATGAAAATAGATGCATGGATAGATACTTTTCCATAAGATCAGTAGTGCTGATACACTACACCTATTCTATAAACGCTCCTATATTTTTCATCACAGACATTCCCCAACCCCAACATAAATATCCCATTACACATCATAATTTGGGGACCCGAAGACAGTGTTTTGCTCCACATGTCTCACCTGAGTCTTTGATGTGTTTGAGCGCTTCATTCTCAGAGAAAGAGGACATCTCACTCGGGGGTCTCTGACCGGCCGCCTCGAATCCGGGGAACGGCACACTGCGACAGTACACCACCAGATCGGACAGCTCGGGACTTATCTTAGAAGAGGTCACCGGCTGAAAAGAGAGAAAGCATACACATTCACACACATACACGCACTTATTCATCACTTCCTTCACTTAGACATGACTTGGACACAAGGGTGTGGGAGTGAATCTTATATATACTATATATGTATAATGCCCAGAACAAAATCTTGATCAAGAACAATGTTCTTGATCAACATATTATGATCGAATAGGCCTATTTTACATGTTAATGGATCCCCTGGGCCCCCACCCGGCCCGGGCCTGGGGCAACAGATTGTAGTGCTGCTCAAAGGCTGCAAAAAAAAAAAAGCAAACCAGTTTGAGAGGACTGGCTAATGCAGATTTCATGCTGGCCTAGTTCAATAAGCTGACTAATTAAACAAATAATCATACCATTAGAGTGAAACACAGAGCGAGGAATTCTTTTTTTTTACTTCCAAGAGCCCTCTATCCTGTCTGCTTTTCATATTTTCGTTATTTCTCACTGTGTCTGTTTTGCATTATGGGAATGTGTTTTTTGGCAGGAACGTTATACAAGCAGCAGAATGAAAGTAGGCTCCTAATGTTTGGACGGCAAAACCTCCTTCATGCATTCCTTCATACACTTCTGAAATGTAGCCTAAATTATAGGCTTTGTATTTAAAACCACTAGGCTGCAGTGTCACGTCAGTTGGTGCATTAATGTGTTTGCATGTTTTGTTATAGGGTACCGAATTGCATGCATCAAAACGGCGATTTTTAAAACCCAAAAACGACACATTTGATGCAATCGGAATGAATAGGTCTATGTCAAAATGTTCGGGTTGATTTTAGCAAACCACAACAACAAAATATACAACGTTAAAAGGTGGGGGGTGGGACACATATTGGTTCCTACGCTCATGCTCCACACTTACTTTAAAAATAACTTTAAAATGATCTAATTCATGAAAAGGCTCAACCAAAAACAAATGAAACACTTTAACTGTTAAGAATACAGAATCATGTTTGACAGTTAGGAAATAGTGAGACAGCAAAGCCATACCATGCTCATGTAACCAGTGATCTTTACCCTGTAAAGTGAGTTCGACCCTGGCAAAGGCTACATACAGACATGTAGGCACAAAGATCTCCTCACACAAGAACGTCCAGAAACTACTAAGCATTCAGACCAAGGTGTCTTTGGACCACAGTAAGACCAGGGTAGGACTGACCTTCCCAGGATCCTTCTTGTTGGGGTTCTTGTTCCCGCCTCCTGTGTCCTCGTCTGAGCTGGACGAGAAACTGGCAGAGCTGCCCATCTTTTCCATCTGACCAGTCAGCTTCTTCGTCTTCACCAGGATCCGCCCCTTCAGTTCCTGAAAAACAAAGGGGAGGTTTAAGAGGCAATAGAGCAATCATTATTTCAGAATTGACAATAACTCACCAGGCGTTACTCTAATGCTTTTGACCAAGTGTGGGAAGTCAAATGACACTCAAGCTTAACTTGGCAGCAATACAAGAAACGACACCTCTAAAAGACTACTGCTGTCAGATCTTGGATCATAATCAAGGCATATTGAAAATAAAGGCGTCGGAAGATCAAAATGTGAAAATAACACTGGAAACTGACTGAGAAATTTTTCTGATAGGCTACGAAAGTTCAGAGGACAATACACTGGGACTGAAAACACCTTCTCAGAAAACTTCTCACTGTGTGTGTTATAAAAATAATGAGTGTTCCTGGAAAATATGCCTGTTTGTTTTGGGAACAATAGAAAGTCTGTTGTTGATATTCTACTGAGGACTAAGAAAGGAAGAAGCAAGAATATGGGAGAGAAAACATGCATTATAGGAAACTCCACAGAATGGATCAGAATGGAATAATGGTGTTGTTACAAAAGAGTCGACTTTAGTTCAAGAGATATGTTAACACATAACCTGGAAAAAAGTTATCCATATTCAGACTTGTGCTAAGTGTGAACTGGGCAGCCCATTCTGATTACTGAAATGACCTGTGTGTAGATTTGTATTAAGTTACACTCTCGAAGCAGGGGTTTTGCAGTTGCATCTAGACCACCCACTGTAAAACAAGTGTAATCCCCTTTAATCCCCCAAAAAATTGGGCAATAGAAAATGCGGACTGATAAAATAGATCACATTTTATGGGTAAAATATGATGTCAACTGTAATTCATGATGTAGCATAAAAGCAACAACAACAAAAAAGAAAATACATTTTTGACTAATAGGATAATAAACAAATGGGCAAGACTCAAATAAACATCTAATAGTAGCACAATATATTGAGAATATTTTGAGAATGATTGTCATGAATAATCCTAGTCGTGATTATCACGTTCATTTACTGTATCAATTTACCAATTTGGGTTCCACCCACATTATTTGGCTGCTAGCCGAGATCTGCAGTGATCACGCAATACTGTTTGGTACCTGTGGCTGCTGTTGGGAGTTACAGCAGAAGTGCGGAAAATTCATACAATTATTTAATTTATAATAATATTTCATAGTATATTTAATATTGCTCTCAAATATTTTTTGGTTACTACAAATTGTCAGACAGTTACGCCAGATATAATACAGCTCTTTGCTGGAGGGGATATCACACGAGAAGAAAGTTAAGTTTAAAGTGTGAATAGGGGACGACTGAGACACGCCTCTGTTTTGGGTAAACTCTGCACCGTGTGTGCAAGTGTCCGAACATCGCTTCATGAGGTCTGAATATCAATGTGCATAATTGCAATGTTAACTCTTCACGATGTGCTCTTTACTCAACTCTGAATACGCCCATAGCGCAGCGTAAGTAAATAAGTGAGAGGACAGACAGAACAAGAGAGAGAGAGAGAGAGAGAGAGCGAGAGAGAGGTGTAACCTCTGGTGAGGGGAGCTGATTGAGCGTCTGGTCGCTGAAAGGCTTGGTGAGTAGAGCCGAGCCGAGGATGGAGCGCAGGTGCTGAGCCATGATGGCCTGCTGCTCCACAGAGCAATGATTCTCCAGGGACAGGATTAGAGGATATGGAGACACCTAGACAGAGAGAGAGAGAGAGAGAGAGAGAGAGAGAGAGAGAGAGAGACAGTTCAGTACACTAATCTCTCTGTCTTGAGTCTCATGGCCATTGTAGTTGTAAATGCTGGTCTCACCTTGAAGGCATACTGAGCGATGGTTTCAATGACCTCCTTAAAGGTCACTTTAGAGGTGAGTGTGTGTCCATGGTAGATAACAGGCTCTCCCTTATCACCGTCCCAGCAGTCCAACTCGACACAGCGGCAGCCCTGATTCAGAGCCCTGAGCACACACATACACACACACACATACACACATACACAAACACACACATTTTCATATCTATTGCATTGAATGTTGTTTTTGAATGTGTGAGGTCCATTGATATGGCTCTGTGCTTATGTACTGCATGTACGGAGGGGAGGTGTTTGTGTGTGTGTCTGTGTGTGTGTGTGTATATATGTGTGCTTGTGTGTGTGTGTGTGTGTGTATGTGTGTGTGTGTACCCGATGTAGGGCTCAGTGCTGCTCTCGCCGGTCACCTGGTCTTTAGTAAGGTAGGTATAGTGTGTGTGTGTGTGTGTGTGTGTACCTGATGTAGGGCTCAGTGCTGCTCTCGCCGGTCACCTGGTCTTTAGTGAGGTAGGTGTTGTGAGAGGACGAGATGTAGTAGTGGGCCAGCGGCCGGCTCATGTCCTGATACACACGTGTGTGATCGGGATTAAACACGTCGTTTTCGTTCGACAGCATGTACATGGTGAAGCCGTTCTGAGTCATGAACAGGTTCTTCTGGGCTGAACGACACAAACACGAATATTCCTAACAATGCCATCAAAAGCTTCACACTCACACACACGGCTCACAGCTCCACCAGTTCCTCCAAAAGTCCCCTGTCACTTTCTAACCTGGAACATGTGTCTGAATTGTGCTTAATGTTATTACATAATTATTGAACGATAATCTGACGGGAAGTGCCGTAAAACACAACAAAGGTATAGTTGCATACTTTGAAGAAGGCAAGAAAGAAATATAATTATAGCAACAAGACATTTAGTGTTTTAAGTGTCACAGATGTTCTTTAAGTGTCATCAGGAACAAAATTGGTCAAATAGTGTTACTGACACATCTGTTTTGACCCTAGCAGAGGGTCAAGACAAAACTTAATTTAGCTTATGTTTTGGTTTGTTGTCTTTTTGGTAATGCTGACATGGAATGCTCTTCTTGGTCTGCACATGAGTTTAGGGTTAAAACAAAACAAATGTACGTTTGGAATCTACAGTTGGAACAAATTTATTTGCTTTGACGAACATACAGTATGTGCATGAAAACAGTGACGCATTTGCTCTAACAATCACTCTTTAGTGTGGAAAAGGTGTGTGTACAATAATTATTAGTTATTGTTATCTTCATAACAATCTTGATACATAATAATATGGACTCATATTGTTATTAGTGCACAATTTCATGCACCAAGATGGTATCCTTTGTAGTTTTAGTAGTCAGCCCTTGAGGTTAGTTGTGGCTCGCTCTGTTCCTCCTACAACTAATTTGGATTTGTTTCCGGTCATTTGGTGAAAACTTAAGTCTTGTGGCACTTGTATCACTGTCGGCTACTTAAACAGATCTGTGCTTGGATTGTATTCTGCCTCACTTGTAAGTCTTTTTAGATAAAAGCATTTGCCAAATTAATAAACATGTGCGTGTGTGTACCCCAGTCGTTGAACTCGTAGGTATGGATGAGTTTTTGCGCATGGCCCAGTGAGGCGCCCTCGCCCTGATCGCCCAGGAAGTCCCGCAGCTCCAATGAGGAGAGCACACAGCCATTACTGGAGTAATGGCGAAACACAGAGTCCAGCTCGGGCCGCCTCATTAACTCCCGACAGAACTCCTCGATCTCCACGTGATCCAAACGGTCATCACACGACCGATCACACTTCTACATGACACACAGAACGAGAAAGAGACTGAGGCATGAACTCTGAGGGTGAATATCACATGATTCGGAGGGCAGGTGATCTCTTAAGATCTGATACTAGAGGCCTCTTTAACCTCACAGAGAGAAAGAAAGAGAGAGAGAGAGAGAGAGAGAGAGATATATATATCTCCAAATTGAAGACAGATTGAAGACAAACATTCCAGCAGAAAGTTTCTGAAATCGAACACTATGTTCAATAATAACAGCAGCCATATGGACCAGCTGTGCTGCTCATACACACACATACTCACGGACAAACCTTAAAGAGGGTGCGTGCATACTGCTCATTCAGGTTTATGTTGATCATCTGGAGCAGGTGCTGGACCTCGTCATAACTCATTTTCCCATCCTGGTTCAGATCTGCTCGTCTCAGATAGCTTCGGATCCAAGTGGCAACAGTTAAGAATATAAACACATTTCATCACATTTTCTGAACATCATTAAAGCCTCACCTTGGTAGAACAAGTCGAATAAGGAATTGAACGTTCTAATAAGTTCTCTGTTAGCTGGGGAGATCCATTGCATGACAATATTGCAAATCACAGTTTTTCTAAGATATCTTTATATGCAACATTATGCAATTATTATAGGTCTAGAAATACTTTTAAAATGTATAAAATCATGCACCTTTAATGCACCTTTAATCATGTTCAACAACACAAGTGGAGTGGTTTATACGTGTCTTTAGGACGAGCCCCTGCTATGTCAGCTGTTGCTAAACCACAGTCTAAACCGACTCTAATGCACTACACTGCACACGTGGCAAGTCTCTGTGTGTGTTTAAAAGCCAGTGGTTGGACTACTGTCTTGCTGCAACATTAGTGCCAATTTCACAAACCAATCCATCTGATTGCAACATTGATCATGCAGACAAGAAAACTAGATAAACCTGCAGGTCACTGACCCACACACTTTCCCTCTCAGTCCACTGGTGTGAGCAGCTGCAAGATGACAGTGAAGCTAAAATGGATGAAGGATATTGGTCGAGCTTGTCCTTCTGGCTCATGTTGGCGACGCGGTCTTTGAGAGTGCAGATGCCCCGGACCCAGACCCCAGCCTCCTCCTGCGATGAGCAGCACAGGTCCAGACTCTTCCTTCCCCCGCGGAACACCAACGTAAAGCACTGAGACTCGGGAACCGAACCGGCGAGCTGACGCAGGCACTCTGACTGACAGCCTTCCCGCACACACTCCACCTCCGTCACACAGACTGAGAGAGCGAGAGAGAAGAGTTGTATGGAATTGAATTGAACTGAATCGAAATAAATTGAATTGAACTGAAATTAAGAGAGAAAATCAAGAAGGAAGATGATCATTTTGCATAAGTGTTACTCTATATGCGAGAAAGAGTTTAATAAAATAGAATGTTAATTTGGTAGATTCAATCTCCTGCAAATCAGTTTTTTACAGAACCATTTAAAAATCCAGTTTCTCAATCGCAAGTTAATTGCTACCATAGGAAGAAAGAAAGGGTATCAACATGAATCTTAAAATCTCCTAGGAGCAGCACGTCAGCATACATAGAACACAGAGAGGTGAGTAGCTCAGATAGTTCATGGATAAAAACAAGTGACACAGTAAACTAAAACATAGGCTTAGGTCCAGTGATTTTCAGAGCAAGACACTCAAACGACGTTACTGATACTGTGTGGGCGTGGCTTGGTTCAGAGAAAAGTGACCGTTAGGCTATTGCCAAGTTTCTGTCAGACACATAAAGTCAATGTTGTGGTCCATATTTATGTCGTTGATAAACGGCGCCTTATTGTTCAGAAGGGGGTCAGGATTTCACTGTGCATGTGTGTGTGTGTGTGTGTGTGTGCATGTGTGTGTCCTCATAGCTCATAATAGATGCCCCATATTCCACCAGCTCTGTTTAGCAGCTGAGTTTCAACTTTCCTCACACCACTGACTGCACTTGGACTCCATTACTGTTCCACAATCAGGCCAGACTTTCCTGCTGTGCTACACTGCTTCAGTTCATGCTTAATAAAGCTGGTCTCTAGTCTGTGGTAGGAGGGACTTTATCTTGTAGGTTTAAGCAGAAAAGACAGCTTTTGGAACAATGAACTCTTTGAACAATAAACTCTTTGAACAATGAACTCTTTGAACAAAAAACCCTTTGAACAATGAACTCTTTGATGCTCCATTACAGTATCACACTTGCACACACAGATGATTCTCTGTCCACCTTTATCTGAAGGCCTGATGGGCATGGCGTGTATGAAGAAAAAATGTGGAACCACTGTAAAGCAGACCACTAGTGTGTATATGTGTAGTGTGTGTGTGTGTGTGTGTGTGTGTGTGTGTTCTTTCTAAGGAGTTGGTGGCTGTAAATACTATGAAAAGATTTGGCAGTTCCAACTGTGGCCGAATGAGGTGCCAAGTGCCAACAAGTGCCTGCTGTGTCCCCAACATGCCACTGCAAATCCCTCAGCATGGCGACCCTGTCTTTCACGCCTGCAGTCTAGTGAGGAATCAAGAAGAGAGGCTTCTAGATTAAAGATACGCAGATGCAGCGTGTGGCATCAGCCTCCACCTCTCTAAATTCCAATAAATCATACAATAAGAACCACAAATTTTTTTTTACTTATAAAAACTTATAAAAGTTTATTAAAATGCGCCTGACCTTTAAAATTTGCACAAAGGAGAAGTCAAGTGATGAGTAGACTCTTGTATAGGGTAAAACATCAATGTTTAAGCGTGTATGCATGCAATAATGTTTTATTGATGTTTATTCAGTGTGTAATCACACCCTGTTGTGTATATGCAGATCCATTATGCCCAGTGACATGCGATAGAGCTGTGCAACAAGTGAAGTCGCTTTGAAGTTACGCTTCAGTAAGAAAGAGAATCTTATTTGGCAAATATATTTGTACCCTGTCCTTGCATCCTTTTCCTCAGAAGGAGGAGCTAAAAAGCGAGGAAGGGAAGCATAGAAAGGAAACAAAGAAAAATAATTAAAGAAATGAGAAGCACCCAAGCTTTTTCAGACTTTATCTGTTTCTGTTCATGCTCAGATATTAATTAAAAAAGACAAAACATACCATATTAACGGCATATATGCTCTGAATTACCCAATTATTTACCTAAAATCCAAGTGTCTTTATTAGATTTCTAAATATGATAATGGCTTTAATCTGATCTAATTTATTGTAGTATGCTGTTTATGATTTTGCATTGATAATACATTATTAATGTGAAATTAAACACACTCACGGTGACCTAAGCATTGTGAGCAAAGCTGATTCCCATTTGTAACAGTTTCCCCTTAAAGGTATCAGTGTACATTTTGAGAGAAAGGAATGAAGCAACTGTGCCAGCTGCCAGATTTGTGGCATGTCATAGCCTGAGGGACAGCCAGTAAGGCTAAACATAGCACTGCAATAAAATCCTTTTTTTGTCTTTCATTTTAGTGATTAAAAACTTTATTTAAATAGATTAACTCCTCTTGGTTACCCAGGTTTAGGTATTTGGGTCAAGTTTGTTAAAACAGTGCTAAATTCCCATGTTTCCATTTAAAACAGAAATTTTCTGAGTAGAAATGTGGAGAGAGTTACATTAGTGTTCAAAAGTTTGGAATCGCTGCTCAAAAGTTAGGAATTAATGATTTCAGTGATATAAACTCCATTTTGTTTCAGATCCATCTATAAAATGATTGTAATATGATTCTAGTGTTGATGCACTTTAGGTTTCAAAT
>JAOUQW010000023.1:19717595-19733798 GCA_028565825.1 Olivaichthys viedmensis | reverse complement strand
CCAACCCAGCACTCCCTCCCTCCCTACCTCCCTCCCTCTCACTCTCTCTCTCTCTCTCTCTTCTTCTCCACCCTTTAGGAGTGTGGGAGGGGCCACATCACTGATGATGTCATCTCTGGAATGCAGATGATGCGGGTGTAAGGAGGGGTGTGTGGTGCAGTGAGAGAGAGCAACAGATAGAGAAGGAGTGATATGAATAGAGGAAGAGGGACAGAGACGGAGAAGGGGGTGCTGAAGGAAACAACCTTCACAAGAATAAATATAGATAATGTGTTCAGTGAATGTGATCTAAAATGAACCAGTGTGTGTGTGTGTTGTTTGCGTGTTTTTTCGATCTGACTTTAGTGAGCGCTCTTGCATGTCTCATCATGTGAGCAACGGGGTAATTAAGAACCAATATGAATATGGGAACGCTGGCAGGTCCGAGTGTGTGCTGTTCGAGAGGAATGTGTTTCAGTGTGTGTGAGCATTTATCATATGACAGTTTTATAATCACGAATGAAATGGATGATTCTCTGTGTTGAAGTAATCCAATGAGTCACTGAAAGCCTGTTTATATCTGCATCGTCCGTTCCGAGAGAAGAACTTCCACATTCAACAAGTATTTGTAACTTTCTGAGAGGCTCCTGTTATTTATTGTGCATCTGTGCGTTCCAAAAATACCATGATGTACTCATGAAACAGCTGCACCACATAAGAATTTAACTTTCACAGTTTTCTTTACTTGCGCCTCTGTGTGTGGGTGTGTGGACGTGAGTGCGTGTATTAGGGATGTCAAATTCCTTTAAGAGGTGCATTCGAGTTTCAGTTACTATAAAGATTTAGTATTTGAATGCAGTTGGATTTTAAAGACCCTGTAATTTTATTATACCAAAGACATTAGCATTAGTGAACATTAGCAATTGCGCTACACTATGGGTTCGTATCGCATAAATCATGCAAAGGTGGAAGCGGTGTCACTTTCTTAAGCAAAGAAAATCACGAAGAGGCAAAATCAAAACTCTATCATGAACTTTAATGTTTCTGATTCGGTTTTAATGTTTTCTTGTTTCTGATATTTAGCTCGATTTTACTTTTTTTTTTTTTTTTGGGTGACCCCTCCAATACAATTAGGCCGAATCCCAACTGTTTTCCTATTCACTATATATACTCACTACATAGGGTATAGCATAATGCGCATTGTAGAACCTACGTAGTGCACTACATGCCCAATAAAACTTGAAATTTGTGATTCAGTCCTGTTGGGCACTGGAAACTACATACATGTTATATCACTTTTAGTACACACACTTTGTTTTTTATGTTGAATCAAAAAGTTAATACATAATTTAAAACAATAGATAAGTATGCCACATATATTATTCAGATCCCCTTTCCAACAAAGGTCATTTGGGCAAAAAAGTTTAATAAATGCATGTTTCGAGACACTTCAGAGAGACATTAGACGACTAAAAATTGAACATGGGATTAAATATTCAAATGTGGATTTTTTTTAAAAACTTTAAATACGTAAATATTATGAAAACGTGAATGGTATTCAAACAGTGAAATTCCTCCTGACAGCCCTAGTGTACGTGCTTGTGTTTGGGAGTGTGTGCGTGTGTGTTTGGGAGTGTGTGTGTGTGTGTGTGTGAGAGACGTGTAACACATACCAGCTGCAGTACGTCCTCATCCTTTGGCATTATGGAGAGCTCCAATACACTCTCGCTGGAGAGAGAAAACGGGGAGAGATTAAATGAGACTGTGCAGAGAAAAAAGGAAAAGCCAGCAGGGTTAAAAGGTTGACAGCACATGCCAATTTTTCACATTGTTGATTTTAAGCTTACACACAGCTTCAGACCTTTCTGTTGCCACTAAATGACAGATATACAGTATGTCTTAAACACAATATACATTTCTGCATATTTTACACCTTTGCTGCTGTTCTGTGCACATGATAAGGAGTAGGATTACAGTAATTACACCTCAGATATTCAGCCCTTATATTAAACGATGATCACTGTAGCAGCAATCGGATTGAATGTAGCATCACACAGATAAGTCTACAGACACAGCCACGGAAAACTGACTTTTCAGAAAGCGGAATGCATTTTGAATTTCACAATGCGCTTTAATGATATAATTGTGTAATTATAGCAATATACTGTATATATGAGCTCACCTATTCTGAATGAGTGCTATCACCTGGGAGTACGTCTTACCCAACACACTCTCCCCATTCACCTTCACCAGTCTGTCACCTACAACACACACACACACACACATAGCTTTCGTGAGTCTTGAATTAAAGGCATTAAAGAGAGCAAGTCAGTTTGTAGCCAGTTCAAAAAGGGTGAAAGACATTTTTACAGACATCGGGAACAGATAAATGTTACATGAGCAATATTACATGACATATAAGATGAGTAGAGATAAGAAAAAAAAACGCATGCCGAGAACGGCCACGTCTTTAAAGGCTCAATGATGGCCATTTGATCCCGCCATACAAGGTGCACTTGTGAGTGAATGCGTTACAGCCTGTCCCGATCATTAATGCGCCGAGAAAACGGCCATGTTTAAACCTTGAGTTGATTCATTCTTATCAAGCAACCATCCCAATAAAGTGTAGGTAGGAATTATAAATTATAAAAACTAGGACTTATTCCTAAAAAGTCCTAAAAACCTAGCCTCAGCTTCAACCTTCTTTTTTTTAACATCAAGTATATTTATATGACGAGGTATAAATGGGATAGTGTCTGGAATCTTCTTAGACAAGCTTAGATTGATGTAACGGACACTGTACAATATAGAAAGCAGACTGTAAACAAACTGACACTCATAAGCATAAGGGTGGAATTTTAAATTTAGGGCATTTTGACCAACATTATTGAAATAGATAAAGAATAATAAGGGGCCAAGGACAGAACTCTGAGACACGCACGTGTTCAACCGTGTTGTGTTAGTGCTACTACCACACATTCTCTCCGCAAGTCAATTTAAAAGCCTTCTAATAGCTTAAGCCTATACCAGAAAGCCAGGAAGTAGTCCCATAATGCAATGGTCAACTGGACCAAAGTCAACCACAAGTCAATAAAAAGAGCAAGAGAATTTCCTGCTGTGGACTGCTTTAATAATATCCTCTCCTAACTCAATGGCTGCAGTGACAGTGCTGGAATTCCGATAAAATACCATTTGATCCCAGAAACCCCTCCAGCTGCTCACTAACCAGTTTTTCTAGAATGTTTGCCAGAGCATATTAGAGATGGACTACAGTTATTAACCACGGTTGCATCACCTCGTTTTAAAAGAGGGACGACGTATACGCAGATTTCCTCATCTTTGGCATTTCGGTTTTGTGCGTATTTGAATGTGTGTTGTGATGAGTAGGACTGTGAATCCTTTGGCTTAACAAACAGAATGAAAATGCTGAGTGAAAGCAGCTAGTCCTAAGAGAACGCATGTGTGTTCGCATACACAGACACTCGTGCATGTGGCCATACACACATCAACACACGTACATTTTGGCCATGCTCCAACACGCCTGCATCTGCATGAGTTTTGTCCACCTGCAGTGCAGAGGAACATGTCTGCGTGCACGTGTGAGGGTATAAACATTTAAATGTAACTGAAGTGTCAACAGCATATCACCTTGAAAATGCTCTATCCTACTTTGCTATCATGTCCTGTCTCCCTCTCTCTCTTTTATAGCATCCAAATGCTGTCATCTTCAAGTATTACACGAGGTGATATCCATGGTAAGTTAACCAGACACACACTTCCTGTGTCTTCTGTTTCTTTCTCACCTGTGCACAAACCAGCCTGGTGGGCGGGGCCTTTCTCCCTCACATTCTTCACAAATATGGTGTCCATTGGCTCCAGCCGACTCTGCTGAAGGCCTACGTTAGCACACACACACACACGCACACACATACCACCATGCAATCACTGTAACATCAATCAAGTCACTCAAAACTGGAGCATCAATCAGCACATATGTATCTTGAACAAGAATGAACAGCATTGATACACTATTGACATACTAAAACAGACATGTTGTAAATCAGACGTAGAAACGCCTACCCATGGACTGCACATAGGCCAAAATAAAATGTGGTGATCCAACAGGCTGAGGCCGAAATACACAAGCTGTGTGTATTTCACACACATATACACACACACACACACACACACACACACTCTAATGATCTACCACACCGATTGCTTGTACTCACCTCAGTAGTATAAATCAAAACACACTGACATTGTCTCGATTAATGCTACATTACAGGTATGTACAGTACTGTTCAAAAAGTCTTAGCCACCCTACATTTTTTATATACATTTTGTCTTAATGTTTATTTGATATCTTCTGCATTCGTGTGTCATTAGAAAAGAGCAAACATTAGATTTCCAAACATTCATTTTCCAAAAAAAATTCAATGTTACAGAGAAATGTTTGTAAGTCATTAAAGAAAGTAAGATATTTAGTAATAGAGCATTTTTTAGATAAAAACATAATCAAGACTGTTCTGGGATTTTAGCTGCAGAGGCAGAAGCAAGTGAGAGCCAAAGTTCTGCAGAAGAACTGTGGCAAGTTCTCCAAGATTCTTGGAACAACCTACCAGCCCATTTCCTTATAAAAAGGCTGGTCCCACCAACAAATTGATTTGTTTTAGTTTTTAACTGTTTACTGCTTTTAGTACTTTTTTATATTCCGAAACGTTTAATTTCATAAATTTTAAAAGCATTTTCGCTTTACAGAATTTCTTTGCATGGGCCTAAGACGCTTGCACAGTACTGTATATGTGTGCAAAATCCTAAACAAGGACACACAGTGGCAGTGCTGCTGTTAAAAGCAATGTTGTATTGGAAGCCGTTAAATATTTCTGTTTAACGATGATTGACAGCTCTTTATCCATAATGCGAGAAACTAACTTTAAGTGATTAATGAGTGCAGGAAATTGCTGGTGTCACTCGGATCAGAATGAGTATTATATTCAAACGTGATCTGGGCCTGAACTACCGTACAGAAGTGAGGTCAACACTTTTATCATCAGACTGCTCTGATCGAGTAAACGTTTATGACATCAGTACAAAACGGTATGCAGAACTGAATGTAGCCTGCATTGGGGTAGGGTGTGTCTCAGGTTATTTTACTTCCTATACACAAAGGTTATGAGTGCAACCATATGTTCATTCGTCAGATACTGCTGGCGTGGGTTCATGTCAGTTTCCTCCCTTTTAACACTGACGCACACAAGAGCTTCTTGAGTAAGAGCCCACCGCCCCATGAAGAATCTTCAGTCCACGAGAGGCTTTGCATTTAAAAACCAACATCTGCTTGTAAAAAGTCCAATCTCTAAATTCAACCCTGTTTGTAAAGATCTGCCTTCCCACAAAATTCAGCTGTAACCCCAATCCAACACATCGACTCCACATGATCAGTCTGATCAGATGATCAGATCTCCAAGAACAGGGTTGGTCATCATTGCCACTACATTTGAACCCTGAGCGCTACCCCGGTGCACTAGCCCAGTGGTTCCCAACCCCGCTCTGCACATTTGAGTGTTTTTCCTAATCAGACATGCCCACATTGACTCAGCAAAGACCTGTCATTTATTTGATTAGTTAAATCAGGAGTGTTAGAGCAGAATTTTTATTTTTTTTAAAGATGCAGAGCAGGGGTTCTTCAAGACCAGGGTTGGGAACCACTGCACTAGCCCTCTCACAGTGCCCTCTGTTAAAAAATATTTAAAAAAAACAAGTGCTCCAATCAGCCCTTAGACACGATCAGCAACCTAAAGCCTACGTCCCCAAATATGAAGCTAAGGAGAAAAAGAAAAGGAAATGAAAGATAAAAGAACACTCACCCTTTCCGTTTCCATTTTCATCATCCTGATAAAAAAAAAGAGAATACAGTTAAGTCACAGCATCACAAAGTCATTTCAACACACCGAAATTAGCTATACATGCCATTTATCATTGTAATTAAATGATGCGTCGCAGTTAACCACATGATTTCATTACGTCAGCTGAGCAGTGCGAGAGAGGCTCATGACTGATGACTAGACTCCAAACTGGTCGTGAATGAAAATTGAAACTGATATTTCAAGTAAGCAACATTTAACTTGACTAACAATGAATGAAGATCAATGCTGAGCTCATTTAAGCAAAGGTTACTAATTTGCTATCATATTGTTACTCTACTTAAGGACACTGTTATTTAGGACACTGTTGCCAAACAAACGCTGGGCATTTTAATGAGATCTTTTATGTTAGTAGCAACAAAAAAAAGAAAAAAAAGACGAGAGCAGTTCAATCTGTTGGGATAGTGTCTGTAGATGGAGCTGTTGGAAAAGCTCTTTTTCTGCATACATACAAGCTTAACTGACAAAATTCAACCCACATTATTGATATAGTTGATGAATAATAAAGGGCCAAAGACGGAACCCTGAGGAACACCTGTGCAACACTGCCGAGTTAGTGCCATTAACATGCATTCTCTCAGCAAGCCTATACCAAGAAGGCTTTTGTCTCATAATGCAAAGTCAACCACAAGTCAATAAAATAAGCATATTAAGCACTTAGGCACTTAAGAGAGCACTAAATCTACACTTAAATATTTTTTTTTTTAATATAAAAATTTTTAAAACCTCGTCTTGTTTTTGTAGTAACACTCATACTAACCCTCTCTAACAGGATTCTAGATGATTAGACCATGGCCTATTTGTGCTAGAGTGAGGATGTTTTTCGACAGAGACTACAAAGCACACAAAGTAAGTCGCTCTGGATAAGGGCGCCTGACCAAATGCGGTAAATGTAAAATGTAAAGTTATGTAAGACACTGTTATGTAAAACACGAGGCATTTTAAGTAAATTAAAAAAACGCAGTAAAAATGTTAAGATATTACTTTGATTATTCCAAACAAAAGCACCTACAATCTTCTGTTTTTGATGCTAAACGAAACATGTTTGCTTCTAAGACACAGGAGTCAAACTCCCAAATACGGCTCGCTGCCTCATTTCATTTGGCCCGCGCAAACTTGCAAAAAAATATGCTGAAATGGCCCGTGGTATACTACTACCCAACATTTTCACACTGGAGCAGTAGAACCTAGAATTCACACCGGACGCGTGGAGTAAATGTATAGCGGCCATCCGTCCAATCCACATTGCATGCATGCCCGATGCTGCGCTTCATTTTTTTTTGCGTTGGCTTGCATTTTACGCCTCTTACAGAGCTCTTGTAAATTGAAGCGCTGGTTAAAACAGATGTGCGTCTAAAAACTCTTCAGAAACGCCTCCGGTGTTCCTTTGATGTAATGATCGACTCCAAATGCCCAAATGCATCAGCCAGTGTAGTAACCTTGAGGAGGGACACTGAGGACAAGTGTGCTCTTAGCAAAGATAAGCCCGTATGATTTCTTATTTACTGTTACAGTAAAGAACCTGTCGTATGAATGAATACAATTTTTTTGGCATAATTATGAAACAAAAATAAATATGGCAAGATGACTCACCATAATCAGATTAGAGAATAGATGCACTTATAATAATACATTTAAAACATAATAGCCTCAGCTTATGGCCCTTCAAGGCCTCACAAAAATGACGACGTGGCCCGGGAAGAAATTGAGTTCGACACCCCTGCTCTAAGATGTCTTCTGTGAGATAAATGAGTACCTTTGGTGTTACTATTTGTGCCACAGTGATCAGTGTACAGGATCTGGGTAGTCTCTTTGAAAGCAAATCAACGTCAAACTGCATAAAATCTGTAATTTGATTAAAAATTGTGTTTGAAATCTAACATTGGACAGTTTGAGGAGAAATCAAGATGGTCATTCACTTTTTTTCCAAAAATTCTTCTGTCGCTTCAGCCCAGGTAAAAGCTTTGATGGTTCCAGCATGTTATTCTAGTAGAGTAGCAGCTTCAATGTAACGCTAGAGGGCAGCATTGAGCAGAGAACCCCCAGCAGAGGAGGACTGGACATTCTGTTCATGCAGGCACTTACCGATAACTCTGCAGCTGGGACACAGAGTTAAGTAGGCCAACATTACGAACATTACCAACATTATCTGACAATCTGACCGCCTGAGACCCTCTCACAAACCGATAACACTCCAAATCAGGAAGCCAAATCAATCAGGCCACGCCAATACACACACACACGCAGCACTGATCAGGCAGTTTGTAGTGAGTGGAGCAGGGTTTAGCCTGTGCGGCGCTGACATAGCTCATTCCACACACACTCACACAATACTGAGGCTTTACCATTCTGGAGGTAGACCGTACGTCCAAAACCACTCCCTATTCACTATATAATGCACTATTTAGGGAGTAAATTATCATCATGTCTGAAAGCATAGTGTAGAATATTGGGAGTACTCCTAAAGTCCCACAATTACATTAAAATTATATAAGGGTTTCTTAGATCTTTTTGGAAAAATACATTTTCATGATAATCCATCATTCATGAGCGTATAGATCAGCCTACATTTTATTGTTGGTAGCTGGACTGAAGAGTAACACTTAAACTTTTTTTTTTTCTTTAAACCAGTAATATTATGGCACACAGTGATAATTTTGAGAAAATGTAGTGAGCAAATAGTGAAGCGTGGACAGTTAACCTAATATTCTCCCCCTGCTTGCTCCAGGCTTGTAGACCAACTGCTGCTGACTGACCTGAAGCTCATGAACTTGAAATGATATTTTGCGGCAAAATGCAGTCGTGTTTTTTTTTTTTAATGCAATGCATTAATTGCAACTTATGCATATCGCAGACCCTAATTTTTTTACCCAAGCTCAGTGATACTGTCCAATGAAAATTTAGCTCTGTGCTACAGAAAGGCTGACTAGTCCACAATGCGCAAACACACCTCACAATCAATGATTTCGGTGGTATACATATTTTAATAATAGTTAATGAGACATATTTGTTTGAATTCAAATGATTTCATAACCAGGTAATTATTTGAGATCGATTGCACTAAACTTCCTTTTCTTTTTATTTGAGGTCCGTTTGTGGTCCAATTTGCCCAATAATTCAAACTGATTTTTGATGACGCGTTTATTGTATTCTGGAAAATCAGAACATTTAGACAACCCCTGAACAAAACTGTTATTTAAGTAGAGGAAGTGTTAGAATTTAAAACTATGGCCTTCCCATTTAAGGACCAGTTAGCCAGCCAGATGTGGTTGTGGATCGGCAGATGTCTTTAATTTTAATGCTTTAATTGTTGGTCTGCAAAAATAAATTGTCGTAGAAATAAATATCCGTAACGATAATCCAGGTGGATCTAGTTTCCCTCTCTACCTTTTATAAATAGAGAGACTGGACATGTGCACACCTCTAATCTGACTCCTCATTTACCAACAGACAGACTGGCAGACATTCAATTCTAATAATATCCATTAATCACTAATACTGCTTCAAAGCCACAACTATGAACCACTCACATCCTTTAAGGTCAAACTGACTCACACAGACAACCTGGTGACTCTTACTGTTACTGGAAACCTCCAAAAAACCTGTAGTGCGTTCTCTTCCCATTTCTGTGACAAAATTGCTGGAGGCAGGATTGGCATGCTGCTGGGATTGACCAGCTTTAGCCTGCCGCTTTGTGTTCAGTGGCTGGTGGCAGCTCAGTCTAATGATACAACCAAGTCACATCAAACCACATTCAAGAAGTAACAGCCAGCTTGATTTCCTAGAAGAGACAATCATATGACCCGTCGTGACACTCGGGACCGAACAGAAGAGGATGAACCGGAGTGGGTCAGGACCTGGTACAGCCCAGCCCGGTGAGTGTGTACCAGTCAAGCACAACACAGGCCTTTTCACTGAGAGAACAAACTGCATCTGCTAGAGACATGCAGGGGTAATAATGGGACTTTGTTTCACTACACACATGCACACACACTTAACTTTTAACATCTGCAGCTTGTTCTCATCACCTCAGGCAGCAGGAGGTACACTCTGTTACAGTTATGCTGACACAGTGCCACGAATCTTATATTATGCACCGTGATAACTGAATAATCACGTCCTATGGGAACGTTGTATGGTAATAATTAATATTATGTGCAGCATCCTTAGACGGTTTGTTAGTCTGTTGGAGTATTGAAGTAGAAAAACACGTGGCAGTACAGAGGGTTCTCTAACACAATGAGCTCATCTGGGCAGAGTTACAACTTCACATTCACTGCTATGTCAGGATTCCTTTTCTATTTATTTCTTTGTTTCTTCTTTACCAATACAACCCAACCAAACCAAACCAAACAAATCCAATCTAACCAACCCAAACAAATCCAACCCCACCCAACCAACCCAATCCAACCAACCCAACCCAACCAAACCAATCCAACCAATCCAACCCAACCAAACCAAACCAAACAAATCCAATCTAACCAACCCAAACAAATCCAACCCCACCCAACCAACCCAACCAAACCAATCCAACCCAACCAAACCAAACAATTCCAATCTAACCAAACCAAACAACCCAAACAAATCCAACCCAACCCAACGAAACCAATCCAACCAACCAAATCGAACCAATACAACCAACCCAACCAAACCAATCCAACCCAACCAAATCCAATCTAACCAAACCAACCAACCCAAACAAATCCAACCCCACCCAACCAACCCAATCCAACCAACCCAACCCAACAAAACCAATCCAACCAACCCAACCCAACGAAACCAATCCAACCCAACCCAATCCAACAAAACCAATCCAACCAACCAGTAGCTACCCCTCAAAACAGCAAACCTGAAATCAACTTCATCATATATAGCAGCAAATATCATATAAAAGGCAGAAGTAATAATAATGAGCAGCATTAGCATCTTTTTAAGCTTAAATTCCATATCTTAATTGAATAAACATGAAGAAAACGAAAGTGCAGCAATACAACTTATTGAAGTATATCAACTAATTTGCTTCCCGTTTTGAAATCTTTGTTATTTATTTGCTCTCAAATGACCTATTTGGTAAGCTGCAGTTTATAGGAAGGGCAAAACAAACCTTTGGCTTGACAGTGTTAGGTCTTTTGATAATTTATTTAAAACAATTGCATTTCTTTTGGTACTAGAACTGTCAAGGTACTGGGTACTGGCTCTCATTAAGACCTTTTATTTAATATATCGTGACCTCGGTATTACATTTGGCATTTTGGTAAAAAAAGAGTTAACCACATAAACTTCATCACTGGGGGATACTTTATTCTCCTGTGGTGTTATTTTTAAATTTTGCAAAGTAATATTTGTAATATTATATAATATAAAGTAATATTTGAAAAAATAAAAGGTTCTATCTCCAAACTCACAGATAAACTTGGTTTTATAAGGTTCTATCTGCTAGCCAATCAGCATCCAGGATGAATACACAACACAGGCAGCTGGGGTCAATAAATATCCAGGTTTTATTTATACGCTAACAGAAAAGAGCAGACTCAAAACCTCAGTATGGCGAGTCAGAAGAGAAAGAAACTTTCAGCTGCAGATGTTTTACAGCGTAAGTGTACAAAACAGAATTGGTCTTGGTCTACCGTATTTGCTGGTCTTATGATGTGTAAACGATGTGGTACATTATAAAGTCTTCAGCTTAAAAATGTCTTTCTCCGCAGAATTATACCATTTATTAGTAATTTATTAAGATTGAGGGCTTGATTACTGAGAAACAGCCAGACAGAACCTTATAAAACCAAACAATATTTGAGTTTACAGAATAATAAAGTTCTATCTGTGTTTGGCCAGTGTTCAAAAATCCACTTTATAATTGTCTCAAAATTTTGATAATATAAATTTGAAGTAACCTTAAAGTGTCGACTTTGTTGAGATGTAAATGTAGATTTCAGTACTTTAGAGTTTTGCGAGCTAGAATGTCAAAACTTTGAAGCCCCGTAGCGCAGAGCGACTCTTCACCCAGATAGAACCTTATAATACTAAGGTCACGGTATGCTGACTAGAGCACCAGTAGTCATTATTAGCATGGGATATGTAAGCAATAACGCCCAACAAAGCATCCCAAAAAAAAAATGTATTAAAAAGGAAAATAACAAATGAGGCAGAGTCATTTCCAATGTCACTTATACCATGGCCACTTACCAGCATTTAAAAATGATAGCTTTGTGCATGTTTTGCTTCCTCATAACTGAAATAGCAACTCATTGTTATTTAATTTAGCTAACTTTCTCCCAATCCCACATGCCAATAGGCTCGCGCGTTACCATTTATACAATATATTATCAGAGGATGTTATGTCACTAAACATTTTCATGTTTGGCCTATAAATCATTCCTTTCAGTTTAAATCGATATCATTCATTTTTCTTGTTTTCGGATAGCAGTGTGATAGCAGTTTTTTTTTGCTTGTTACCAGGGTTACATTCCAATTTGGTTACATAATATTAGGAACAGTTGATTTAGGATTTTTAACCGGATCTACAAGAAAGGTGTCCCAATAAAAGAAAGTAATAGACATCTGCCAGCCAATCAGAAACGAGTATTTTCTGAGGACATGGTATAAAATAGCTTATGTTATGACAGTTTTCAGAAAGTATGTCATAACATAATTTCATAAAACTTATGCTAACTAGAGTAGACTTAGCAAACATTACCATGTGGCCTACGCTGTGATATAAGCTTCAAACATGGTCAGCTTTCTTGACAATTACCGGTAATGGTAACATAACACTCTTACATCACTGGATGTAAACTGTTACGACAGCGCGTGGCGGCATATACATGTATTTCATGACATGGTCATGTCAGTTTTATGATGCAGGAGTGATCAAATCAGTTTTGGTAGTAAATATATATATATATCTATGCTATAGGCTATTGAGATAAAATGAAAATGTCTCACAGGTCTGGACTATAAGAAGCTAACAGATGAAGACTCGGACCCTCTGAAAGCTCTGGAGCCGGTGCTGAGCAGCCAGAATGTTCTGTCCATCTCTAAACTGGCGTCTCGGATTCCTCTAAAGAGCGGCAGTGCCCTCACGCCCAGCGCTGTTCACTCCACATGGCTCCACAAGCTCTTCTGGCAGGGAGACGCCCACATCCTCAAGCGGTCCCCTCTAACGGATCAGGATTTCCTCCACATGTACGACACTTGCACCAAGTACTTCGACCGACTCCTGCCCTTTGATGCTATAAACTTCCTGGATTCCATCACCTTTTCCGCCGAAGCAGCCAATCAGGTGAGCGCTATTGGAAACAGAAGCTGGCCTTATTGAGGTTTCAGTTTGTTTGCTTGTCTCCCTGTTGATCCGTTTCCCTGCTCTTTTTAACTCTGCGCTTATTGATCCATCCCAGCGGGAACTTATTAAACTCCATATCCCAGCATGCATCTCTCAGGCGTCTTCCACTTCAAAGAAATGGGATTTTCACACACAGGCGCACACACACACACACACATTTGGGTTTATTTGCAGGATAGCATGGCATGGCTGATGCCATTGGTTTCTGATCTGTGTGATGTTTTCCCGGGGCATAATTGATACACCGCTGTGTGTGTGTGTGTGTGTGTGTGTGTGTATTTGTTCAGGTGGGTATTAAAACTTGTATTTAGTTAGTTCATGTGCATACATGAACTCTGATGACGTGTTTAACCCTTTTAACGGTCTTGCCAAGAAAAAAAAGCAATGGAAAAATTAATTCTTGGAATTTCTCAGTACTTTATGGAAATAGTAATAAAGTTTTTTTAATTTATTTATTTTATTTTTATTTTTTATTTTTATGAGCCTCTACCAAACGGTTTAGATGTCCGTTATTGGTAATGGTTATTTTTTTTATTTTTTTTCCTACATATTTCATATATTTGAAGTGTAAATTTAAGAGTAAATTATAATAATATAATAATATTTTAAAGCACAAAATATGTTAAAGCATAAAACATAACTATATAGTTATAAAAAAAAATACCTTTATGTGAAAAAAAAATCTCGTTTTTGTGTATTTGTATAAAAATACATCAAAAGATCTTTAAAATGAAATAAAAAAATCATTATAAATAATTCATTAAAGGACATTTTTAAATGTGTAAAATAACGTACCTCAAACGGCTGAGACCACCAATTTGTTTTAACAAAATATCCTTACCCTAAAAAAAAAATTTTTTTATATTATATATTTAGATTTATAAATTACACAAGGAAAAGCCCTTTTAAAAACACATATACTTTTTTAAACACATTTTATACTATAAAATGTCGTTCATATTGTCACCTGGTATCCCCATTAACCACACAGAATGGATTTGTCATGTGATCAACATTTCCATTCATAAGGTAGTAAAGGAGACAGTAGAACACTTTCAAAAAATCAAGAACTGTCATGTATAACTATATAATGTTCTAATATTGTGTGCGTGTGCGTGTGCGTGTGTGTGTGTGTGTGTGTGTGTGTGTGTGTGTGTGTAGCTTTCTGTGGAGGTCCGGACAGAGATCACCAGACGGGCTCTGAAGGCTCTGAAGAGCATCAGTGAGAAGAGCAGAAAAAGGGGCGGGGATGATGAGGCGGTGCACAGTGATAACCCCGCCTTTGATTTTGGCCACGCCCTCACTCACCTGCAGCAGTCCCTCGACCACCTCGGAACTCTCGGCCAGCCTTTCCCACTGTCACTCAGAAACAGCCAGGAGGTATCTCTCTTTCTTTCTCTTTGACTGACACACACACACACACAGTCAAAATATCTCTACCCACTAGACAGGTCATTCCCATAGTAACTGTCTCGACATGATGATGTCATGAGCATTCATTAAGTCATGATCACTCTGGCTGCCCCAAACCACCAGCAGCTCTCTCGCTCACACTCCCTCTCCCGGATTTATCCCTGTCCTCAGTATGAGTTGTTTGGGTTTGATTGGCAGGTGTGTAGCTGCATTGGAGAGGAGCAGGTGAACTCTAGCTGTCTCTGCTAGCTTAAGCACACACACACACACACACATACATGTATATGGAAATGCTCAGGCTCTCATTACTCTGTGTGTGTGTGTTTAACTTACACCAACTAAATTAAATTCAGAATGCATGTCCCTACTGCATAGAACTTTACCTCAGTGAGAGAGATAGATATTTTAATCAAATTTTAAACATAATCGACTGTAATATTGGTTAGCTCGGCTAAGGTTAGCTAATTGCCTATCGTTCGATATCGTTTTTTTATTGATTCTGGTGCAATGAATCATGAGCTCCCCATTCATATGTTTTAACTATCTGACCAATCACGGCACACACTGGCAATTTTCCAGTTTCTGCTTCCTAAACACGTTGAGACTGCAGGGAGAGGCCATTTCATTCGCCTACACAGGCAACACTAAAGAACACACAACACAAAGAGATGGTAGGCCAAACCTATGATAGCTATTATTGCATACCTTGGCGCTGTGTTTGTTTGTTTGTTTGTTTATTTATTTATTTCACATTTAATTGTGTTTATATTTAGCATTTACAAGATAGACAATTAATGACTTGGAAGCAGTTTTGTTTAAATTTACATATTTATACATTTTGATAGGCTGTTTTCTGTTAATTTGGTTGCAATAAAACCATTTTGTTCAATTGGCTAAATAATTGTGACCCTGTATTTATTCTGAAATCCCCCAGATGTCTGTTGTCTAATCAAATCAGAAGGTAAAATGTAGATATAGTACTTACAATAGATATGACCAAACCTTCTTTTTTTTTCCTAGTGTAAAAAAAAAAGAAAAAAAGATAATAGTCTGGAAAAGCTAACTAGATAATCTGAGAAATGTGATCTGCCTAATTTACGCAGATCAAGTTTTCCCAAAAACCTGACCTGCACTGTACGTGTTTTATTTAAATTCTCTTAATACCTGTAATTTAACTTCCAAAGGGCTAGAAGCTAAATGTATTCTCATTTTTAAATGAATTGAATCTGTATTGAATTGTAATGTACACTAGCATTCAACAGTTTGGAATCAATGTTGTCAGTGATATAAACTCCATTTAGTTTAAGATACCTCGATAAAATTATTGTAATATGTTTTTAGTGTTATGGACTTCATTAGTTTTCAAATCATTTGTAGAAAGCTGTAAAACATCATGCGTCCAGAATGATGACTCCAAAATGACTATAAAAGTTATATAGCATCGAGAGTGATGTTAATATAAAACTTAATACCCAGAATGCCTCTTTTTTTTGGAAAGCGGTGATCAAATCTTGAAGTGGAGACTTAAATAATATACTGGAA
>JAOUQW010000023.1:19702403-19713502 GCA_028565825.1 Olivaichthys viedmensis | reverse complement strand
TGCTTTTTGTCATACCCAAGGTCACGTTACAATAAGAAAAAAAATTTTTATAATAATTTTAAACAGAAATAAAAATCGTATGTGTTAAAGTATCGGGATATGATACCCACCTCCCTCTTAAGATAAAGAGATACGACGTCAGAAAGGCTAAAAAGTAAAGATAGGAGTGTGAATGAATGAATGAATGAATGAATGAATGAATGAGTGAGCGACTGAATAAATGAGGATAGCCAACAATAACGGTGAAATTCCTCAGAGTTCGCTGCTAGGTCCGGGCATGCTCAGATAAGAGGACAGACAAGCGAACGCTTTAAAAAACAAGAGCGCAAGACAGAGAGAGTTGAGCATGCTTGAGCATGCCAAGTTTCGACCACAAAGTTCCTCCCGTCACTGAGAATACCAAAGCCATGTTATTACCCCTAAAACACACATACACACACCCCTGCAGGCTCAAAAACTGCTCCTCTCCCCCTGCAGCAACATCCATCCATTCATGTCCTGCTTTATCCCGCTTTTCCAAACAATGCTTTCCTACCGCTGCATGTACCAGTTCGAGTGTGTGTATGTGTGTGGGATACGAGCAAGTGCCTCGCCTTTTAGCGGAATGGCAACGTTCTTTTCATCCTCCCCGAGCACACGCGATGCCAAGGATTTTTTCGTAACCTCACAGGAAAGTGACTTCATTTGTTACTGACATCGATGATACCGAGTGTCACAATCGGAAAATCCCACAATGCCACGGCGCGGTTATGATGTTGCAACAGTCACTTTTTGCACTGTGCGTAAGATCATAACAGTGCTGTGGTATTGTCTTTAACCTCGGCAGAGTTCACGCCGTCTTACCCGGAGTCTCCAGGGGCGTGCCTCAGCCTGTCGCTCAGCCACAGACCCACAAAGGCTTCCCCTCCAAATGCAAACATTGGATGAATTTCAAAACGGAAATTGTTGTGTGCTTCCATCGTCTACTGTGAATATTAAAGCTGGGGCCACTTATTGATAATTATTGTGAAAATGAAAGGTCAAATTTATGGTGGTTTTTTTTGTTTGTTTGTTTTTTGATAAACGTTCTGCGCACCAATCCAACATCCAGAAACTAAATTTTTCGTTTTTAGTTCATTGCCTTTGAGCTGCCATGCTAGACAAAAATGCTATCTGAAGCGTTGTGAACGCAATTCATTTTCCAGACAAATAGCAAAGATCGTAGATATGACAGCGTGACACTCTCTCTTTTTTAGTTATTTTTCGTTTTTATGAATGTACCTTTAGCTGAGAAAGAAAGTCGCGTAAAGACTTCTGTTTGTTCAGATCACAGTTTTCCATGGTATGTAGTTACTGCTGAAAAGAATCATTCTCTTTCAGTAAATAGGTCTGGATATGCTGTATATTGCTTCTTGCACTTTTAAGGATGTTTCGTCGTTTTACTTGAACGTTTACTAGTTCGCGACTAAGGCTCTGTTGCTCCCTTAGGCGCAAATGGAAACTCTCCTAGACACACTGTACATTAAACTGTAAAATAGCTCTGGTTTTAAATAATAAAACTATCGATATTTATTGACCATTTCTAGCGATTTTTCCAGAATTGCTCATCGCCCTCGTGAAGATTCTGAACAGGAGCAACAGGATGACGTGATCGAAAGAGTGCCAGCCATAACACCCACAGTTATAAAAAGAGTGAAACACACACACCCGCTACATCACCATTTATTGAGAATAAAATCTGTTTGAATCACGATTTCCTGCACCTGCTCTTTAGATATTGCTACAAAAACTATTTTTTGACCTTGGTTTGCTAACAAAGTGCCAGCAGTAAAAAAATCTGTGGTTTCAGTGATATTTTTATTTAAGATCTACAAACATAGTAGAGAAAAGGAGAAAAAAATTGAAACGATTGATACAGAAAAAGATTTGAACGTCCGATCAGCTACTAATTCTTGTGAACAATGGAGTCCATCAGTGTTAAACTGGTGATACTGTCAGAAAACGTGTTGTGATGGAATTTATCACAATATCGAAATCATATCGCCCAGCCCTACTTTCAGGCTTTTTTTTTTTTTGCTTTTTTTTTTACATTTCTGGTGTTGCCATTATTTATGCACAAATGTAACATCAGGAGGATGATTCAAGGCTTCTGTGCCACTCGTGTTGGGTTTTTCTCAGTGCCTGATCCTGCAAACCACAGTCTTCAGCATGCTGAGGAGATGAAAATATGGCTGAGGCTCTTCAGAAAGAAGGCATAAACCCTCAGCCGACCTGGTAGGGTTGCAAGATAATTGCAAAAATAGAATATTGCTATTCATATTGCTACAAATTGCGAGGGGGCAATATGCCTTGCACTGTATATTAAGGCAGTGGTGGATCAGTGGTTAAGCTTCTGAGGGTCGTGAGTTCAAATTCGAGGACTGCCAGAGAGACACTGTTGGGCCCCTGAGCAAGACCTCTTATAACCTTCAACTTTGGATGTAAAATGTAAACTGGAGAACCCTGATGTGTCACTGTTAAAGAGTGGCCTGCATTAATCTGACCAAAATACATTTGTTATTTTTTATCTTGAACCTCTGAGATTGGTCTGAATGCTCCCAGAACACAATATAAAACGTGGTTCATGAGAGCGTTCATTTCCATATTGCAGTCGGTGATATCAGTATTGCAAAGACCAATATTGCGATAATGTTTCAACGAATAATATATTGTGCAGCCCTACGACCAAAACTGCCATCCAAAACTGTAAAAAAAAAGTCCTGCTCGGTACGGCAGGAGTGAGGTCATACTGCGGCCTGGCCACTCTGGCCTAGCCATGCCTTCAGACCCCACACACACACACACACACACACACACACACACGCTCACATACACACCTACATCTGCTCCACACACTCACCCCACTGAAACAATGAGAGGCAAACGGCTGAGTGTGGCAATCCTGTTTCAAAAGTGGGGCTTTATTAGTGCTGACAAGACACACACACACAAACTCGCACACACACTCACACACAAAAGACTCAACAGACACCTCTACATCTTTAAAACAAGCACCTGCATCTCATCAAACACAAAAAAATAGATCCTCCTGCTTTAAATCCGCTCAAATCTGCTAAAAATGTCCTTTATTTACTTGAAAATAGTCATGAGCGTGTATCCAAGCACGTGCTTAAACCTGTTTGTTGCTCGAGACTGGTACTTCGGTTAAACTGGGTTTTCCACCTGTCCAACAGCGCTTTTACTGGAGAATCAAAATAATGAAACTAAAAGCACCACAGATGAGCTGACATCAGGTATGAAACAGAAGGCAAGAAAAGCAATACTTTAGCTACTATATAACCTGTATGGGACATGGGTGACCAAACTCTCATCAAATTTCATTCACACACACAAATAAAATAACCGGTACTGTTTTATAGTGCTGTCACTATTCAGATGCTACTAAAACTTTCATCATATTTATGCATTTGAAGACAAAAACCCAGATTTAATGTTTATGATCCAATGTTCTACTTTTAGTTGCCTAGCGTAAGTCTACCGAAACATGTGTTTCCTAAACTTTTTGGCTAAATGACATTTGTGTCTCATAATGTGGCACATCATTCATTTATATTTGAAATTATGTATAATTCTTTTTCATTAAATCTAAAAAAGAAATAAGTATGTGTCTTGAAAAGTGATATTACATGTAGGTAACAATTTCTGGCAGACACTTATCGGAGTCGCTATTGTCTGTAGCGTTCTATTGGGCATATAGCGCACTACGTGGGTTCTACAGCGCCACTGTGTTATACCCTATGTAGTGAGCATGTGGGATGCGACAGAGGCCTAGTCCACACTAACACGGGGAAATTTGAAAATGCTGTTTTAATGTTTTGGCCGCACTCACGCTTTCAGTCCATTTCCCAAAAGTTTTCCTTCCACAATGAAATGCTAAAATGACAGAAAACGGCATGCTGGGAATGCGCACTGGAATGCGAATGCAACTTGTAAGGGAATTTGATAGGCCTCGGAGTACATGGCAGAAAATGAAAGACATTTAAAAAAAGAAAGACAGATCAACTACAATTGTTTCTTGAGCAATTGGGTGCTTGGCCCCCTAAAGTCATGGCACTGTAGTGTTGTTAAAAACAAACGCACTGTTTGAGTGTGTGTATGTGCAGCTGTGTGTCTGAGGACGAAGAGTCTCTCTCGAAGGCCTGCCACCTGCTCACCCGTTAAAGACATGGCAACTCTTTCACAGTTACCTTCATAACCCAGCGTCTAAAGGCAGCGTCTTTTTATGATATAGGAGCTCTGACCATATTCAATACAGGACAGAAACTACATTTCTAGACTCCTCTTCTTCGCTGATGATAATCTGAAACGTTGGGTTGAAAGCAATAGAAAAGGGCAAATCGTTTTGGTCTGACCCAGAGGTTATAAGGGGTTTTTAGAGTGATCATAAAACCCATGCAGAATTGAAAGGACCTGAGATTGAGCATTCATGAAGGACACCGTATAAACACATACAAAAACCCAGCGTTACTACAGTAGTGCCTAGAGGCCAGCCATATAGATCCATTTAACAAACGCCAGCAATACACAGTGTGTGTGTACCAGCTGCGTCTGTGTTTACAGTGGTGAAGCCGACTCCCGCCCATACTGTCCTGTCCTGCATTCCAACGGCTGGCTTTTTATACGGGTCGGCAAGAAAGAGCAATCACACACACACACACACAGATTCCAGACCTTCTTTAAATGTTCAGTATAATGTGTTAAGTGTAAACAGTCCACCCCCACCTGCTCCTTCATTCACATACATACAGATTCATTAAAAGCCCCCATCTTTTCCCTTCACTTACTCATTAGACTCTTTAGCCTATCATCAGGGTTGCCAGATTGGAAAATTCAATACAAACCAGTCCAAAGCATAAGTGTGGTCCATTCTGGAGGAAGCTGGCCGAGTAGTCGCATCCGTTAAAAGGTACCTGTCTCGTTAGCCAGCATTTTAACTTTGGCACGCATAGCAATCGGCACATCCTTCATCATCATACATCATAACTTTTAGCTCACGTGACATTTGTTTATTCACTATCACTTGCTAGTTTATAGGCTTGCCTGAGGATGGATACCAAACTAGCAACTATTTTTCAGGTGCTGAACACAGAGTACTGTTCACTGAATTACGTAGCTAAGTAGGGCTAACTCGGGGCTGGTGAACGGAATTATGGGATTTCGTACAGCGAAAATGATACAATGCTTCCCTCAAATTTGGCCAAAATAAAAGTGCAGCTGCCTTTCGAATGGGACAGCCTTTATCTCATGAGCGCAAATGCTGCCTACCTAGGGAGCGCCTTCTGATTGGAACACAATATATACAGTACCCAACATCCAGAAGCCCTTTTCTATCCATTAATTTGATAGGCTAATAAATCAAAAACACACCAACCTGGCTGTAAATAACCCAATCTGGCAACGCTGGCCATCACTATTCCCATAAAGGTTTGTCCTCAAATGAGTGTGAGCAAATAAACATGCTATTACACTGGTAACAGCTTTCCCAAGGATTCAATTCAACTAGATTTCCAATGATTCATTCTGTTTAAACTTTGTTGCCACACACACACACACACACACACACACACACATGGCTTACCCTGTTCTCACACGGGGATGTTCTGGGTCGAGCCGGTGCGATCTCAGGTGTGCGTGTTTGAATGCTTGGAGTGTGTGTGATGGGAGAGTCGTCCCGTAACACGGCCACCCAGATGCAGCGCGGCTCGGGGGCGCTACAGTCCACCCCTACTGCGTCCCAAAAACTCCACTCCATAGCACCGAGTCGCGAGCACACAGCGGCAGCTGGCATCACCATGGGCATCCCACCCGCAGACATCACACAGCTACACACACACACACACACGCACAGGCAAGGCTTCCACGTTGGAGCGTCAGTTACAGAGAGCTCATCTCAGACTGCCAGACTCCACACAGAGAGGAGAAGGAAATGAAAAGCCAAAAAACCATCTATGGAGAAAGGAAAAAATTCCAAGCTCTTCAACATTCCTTAATATTCCACGGTTTTCCTCGACCGGAGTCACTCAACATTCCACGGCTAATCCAACGAGTTCCATTTCACCCCAGGGCGGGCTCCAAACGCTCACACACACACTCACATGTACACATGTACACACACACATACATGCACACGCACGAGCCAAACGTAAACCAGCGTGCTCCGACTGCGGTGGCACATCCGGAGATGAAAGCAGATCCAGCTGGCGGTGGCACATATGCGGGCGCGAACGTGTGTGTGTGTGTGTGTGTGTATGCAAGTGTGTGCTCTCTGACTCACTGACTGGATTAGGATAGCATCACACATTGACTGCCCCTCTCTCTATCTTTCTCTCTGTCTCTCACTTTCTTTCCTTCTTTTTATCTTACTCTCATCCTCTAAGCTTTCTGAATTAATCTTTACCCTCCGCTTTGCTTCTCTCCTGCCACACTGAGTCACTCTGTCAGCTCCACTGTGTTAACGGAGATCTGACCCCCCTCCCTCTCTCTCTCTCTCTCTCTCTCTGCTCTCAGGTTTCTCTCAGTGTGTAATCATTCCTTTCCACTGAAATCCCCCCACAGCGCAGAAAAACTCAGAACTGCTAATTAAACACCAAACTGTAAAGAAACAGAGCGCAGGCGCAACTGCAGTCCAACGGGAAAGTGACCGAGCAGCAGCTGACCACTGTGTGTGTGTGTGTGTGTGTGTGTGTGTGGGAAAACAAGACATCGTGGCACAACTGCTATCCCTACACTCCAAAACTCCACTGAGCAGCTGTGCCTAGTTAGAAGCCCAATAGATGAAGCAAACAGGGCGGGGCGATATAATGGTATGGTATCGATATTGTGAAAATTCTGTCACAGTACGCTCTTCTGAGAGTATGGTGGGTATAGTCAGGACTTTTATAACTCTGCCTTACTCCACTGTTACTCACAGCAACAAGTAGCTGGACATGTTAAAAGTTTTTACCAGTTTTTAAATGTTTCCCTCTTATTTCCTGTTAAATAATAGGAATGGGAAAAAGAATTGATTCATCGATTCTTAGATGCATCGTGATTCTTTCTTGAAAGAGTCTACATCAATGCACAAAAAAATCACAATCGAGCATTTACACAGGGTTACGCATAATGTTTTTTTTACTTTTATTGAAAAAGTATAAGACACGCCTGATGAACAATAAACAGCATTCAAATTTTAATTACTTAAAATACTTTTTGAATGCATTTGAATATTAATGAGCCGTACATTAGGTAACTAAAAGTATAACATGAAATCTTAGAGACTTGAATACTTTTTTTTTTGCCTATGAATATATAAATATTATGAGAAATTTAAATAGTCAACTTAGTTCTGACAGCGCTAATTGAAATATATTAAGCTTCGTGTTTTTCCTGATGAATGAAAATGATAATATGGTTTAAATGCCACAAGTGGCCATACAGGAAATAATCCTAATGTAGGCTATAGAAATAAATTAAAAAATCGATGCATCAATATGCATAAAGAATCAATCTATAATCATATTATGGCATACTGAATCTAAATCTAAATGAATCATGAGGTTCCTACTGTAGTTTTGTAAACATTTGCAATTAAAAAAATGAACAGTTTTTCTAAATGTAGTACTTTACTACTATGTCGTTTCACTACTAAACCTCAGGTGATGTGATTTTATATTTTTATCATTCACTCCTACAAGCAAATCGATCTTTCCTTCTTTATTCTCTCGCGGTCTCCGTCTCAACCTGTTCCTCACACTGAAAAGACAGAGGGAAAAATGGAGAGGGTCTGTTAAGTAAGCAAACGGAGTCGCAGCCGCAGACAGACACAGAAGAGAGACAGAGAAAAACTCAGGGCAGAAAGAAAACCACAAAAGAATGGTACCAGACAAACATGTCTTTACAGCTGCTCACTCTACCGGCCAACAGCTGCAGCAGACCATCTCACACACACACACACACACACGCGCGCGCGCCTACATGCATTAATGTGCTGCCTAACGAGCGCCGTCCGGAATTAGTGCTGAATAAACAGCGTTCGTTCTCGACACTGTGGCCACGCGCACGTATCACGCACGTATCACGCACGTGCCACGCGCGTGCGATGAAACAAAATAAACACTGACGTCAGCGTGGGAAATGGTGCACGCCACATTGATTTAGCGCAAATAAACGTCAGATCCTGGATGATCGGAGAGGCCAGGAGAGGACGCGCGCGGGCGCATTGATCCGGTATTGATCCGGCATTGATCCGGTATTGATCCGGCATTGATCCGGTCCGCGCGCGCGAACGAAGCGGCCGTGATGCGCTTTCGCTTTAAAGCATAACGAACATATCAAGAGTTGCGTGCGTGCAAGTGATGATGGCCAACGATCGCGTGTAGGCTAATTAACCAATAATAAAAAATAAAAATAAAATAAAAATGCTGTTTACATATGCAAAAAAAAAAAAAATGTCATTCCAGAAGAAAGCATTCGCAGCCCTTGGGCAGATCGTGGGCAGATCGTGGGAGTCAGCACGCCGCCTGTTACCTGGTAGCTCAGCATGCTCTGCTGGTCGCTGTTGTCTGCAGGCATGTTCATGTGAGCCAGCGGTGGTCGGGTCCGGATGCGAGGCAGCTGCAGGAGACGCGATGCGCTGCAGACGGTCCTCTCGTCAGTTCCTCGTCAGTTCCTTAAGACGGGCATTACGAGAGCGGTACACCGCGGAAGCCGTGCGGCTGAGAGGGGAAACGCGAAGGTGCTGAACTCACACGGCTTGTCTCTGGCTCGGGAGGCTGAGCGAGAGTGAGCCACGCGCAACGTCACGAGCTGCTCAGCCAATCCCACGGCTCGAACAGGAGCTAAATTACAGGGATGCGCATCTTGACAAGCGTCCGGCAGAAGCTGGCCAGCAATGCCAGGCGCTCTGAACGCAGGGGTGGGCGTGAAGGTTGGGGACGTGAGGATGAGTCCAAGGACCCCCCGAGCAGACAGTGGCCAGGAGAAGCTACGTCTTTTGTGCCCACTTGGAAAATTGTCAGGGAATGGGGGTCTCAGTGCATTTGCCAGGATGGGTCAACTGGCAGATGTAATCTCCATCCCTCAGTAATTTGATTAAGATTTGCTTTTCTCTGAATCAGTATTTCATTCGATAAATACTCTAGCACGTTTTAACCTAATCTCTATCCACCGCATCTGTAGTGTGTGTGCGATTACCACAGACAAGAATTGACACGTTTTCCTTTACTGAGAGAAGGACAAAAATGTTGTTTCCTTAAAAATCACTTATAATAGAAGGGCGGTTGTTGAATTATGTCAATAAATGTTTAAAATGCATAACAGCACATCCCAAATTCAAAACTACGACTGTTACACTGTAACAGTAAAGGTCTCAGGATGAGACAGGCATGAGAAAAAGACTTAGACCGATGACAACGTGCATTAGATGGACTGCACGTGATCTTCCTCTGGTTTAGTCGTTTAGTGGTTGATCCAAAGGCAAATCTTTTTTACAGTATTATGAATCCAAATAATCCTATCGCAATATGGCCCCCCAAAAATTGATATTTTGGTATGGCTGAGATAAAGTGATGTGTATGGCATAAAGGCCCAACATCTAATAAGACACATGCACAGACACAATATTCACAAACTTATTTTATCTACCTATATTTATTATTATTATTTTTTTTTTTATTACTATAATTATTATTATTACTGCTGTAGTTGATATAAAGTGTCTTAATTTGCACTCTCAATACTGATATATTGTACATTTTTAAAAATATTTTATATTTTTATTGTACTTTTTTTAACTCTATATTTATGTTCTTGACTTTTGCTTTTACGGTACTTACTTTTAATTTTTTTATTTTTCCTTCTATGTTGTTATGCACCAATATACCAAGGCAAATTCCTTGTATGTGAAAACTTACTTGGTAATAAACCTGATTCTGATTCTGATTCTCTTTTGCTTTTTCTATCTCTCTGTGTCTTGTTTTATTGGAAGTAGTAGTACTGTTTTATTTTAATCTTTATTTACATTTGTTCACACACTCTGTAACAAGCTTTGGCAATACAAATGTAACATTGTTTGTCATGCCAATAAAGCACCTTGAACTTGAAATTAATAAGGCTCATGAAGAGTGAAATACCTGTTATTGAAGTCAGGGGTGCAGTTACTTTTTCTGAAATTGTATTTCTATTTATTTTTGTTGTGTAAATGGTTGTAAAGTCTATTTGACTACTTCCTCAAATAAACTAAGATTACCAATCTGAAGTGACTTTTTAAAAGCAATTGATAGATTGGTAGTGAAATGATTACGTTTTTATATGGGTTCAAGATGTTTTAATCAAATGCCATTCTTCAAAAGTAAAAGCTTAAATCCCAATGCCTTTTTGCCTTAACTAAATTGTGTAAACTAACCAGAATTATCAATAAATATCCAATGAACACCCATGTAGATCACCTGTTATGTACCATTGCACTCCCACTTATTGGTGCCATCTAGTGCAAACTGGACATCAGACACACATTAGTTTATATTTGCTAACGGTTTTACATCAAACTGCATGTAGCACGTGATGAAATAAAACCGATTTATAGAAAACAATGTGCACCATGAGTACAGTAAACATTCCAGTTAAAAACAAAATAGAGTTACAATTTTATAAAAATGTAAAGTTTAGGTCTGCAATGGCGCATATTTTAGCACTTAAACTAAGCTCAATTAAATTTTACGCTAAGTACGAATGCTACTGTAGGCCTACCATAGGCCTTTTACTATATTTTACTGTGCTGCAAATGGTCACATGCTCTCATGTCCATGGGTCACCTCTACACTAATTCTTTACCGACCTGAATAAATAATTATTTCACCAGTTATTACTGCTTCCGTATATAATTGTTACATATGCACAGTTTTTGGGTAACTTGGGAAGTGTTAAGCCTATTAAAATGATTCATGAAGGTAACTATAGGCCATATAGTCTAATAGTGCAGTAAGACAACATAGGCCTAATAGAAACACTAAATGAGAAAGGGCTTGTTATTTTACACACACATGATTAAGATCCCCCCCCCCCCCCAAAAAAAAAAAAATCTC
>JAOUQW010000023.1:19668805-19682974 GCA_028565825.1 Olivaichthys viedmensis | reverse complement strand
TGCATAACAAAGGTTCCAGTTTAGTTCACTTTGATTTAGGCTGTATAGGCATATTTGCTTTCTTTGCACACATGTAAAATCTCTTTGTCATCCATTACCATGTGGAAAACCAAAGAACCTTTGACTTTTAGAGAATACAGATGATTGCCGACCTGCACAATTTAGGTAATGGATATAAAAAAGTACATTAGCAATTAAAAATACCATTAAGCACAATCAGGGCCATAATGAAAAAAATCAGAAAGTTAAAAAATTTGCCAGGAAGAGGACGCATGAGCATGCTGCATACTTTTATTGTAGCTTAATAGGACATTATTAGAATTTATAAATGTGCTTAACACATTGTCACCAAATTACAAAGTATTATTAGCACAGTTGTGATGAATTATGAACAAAGGCTTCATAGACGGTGTTACTAATGGATGGATGAATGAAACACTCATCTACAGCAGATGGGAGCTGATTCCACAGTCACGCCTCTGTTTGAACTGGCAGCATTGTTGCATGGATATGGAAAGTGCAAAGTGAAGTTTAGCGGAATATTTCAGGTCCACTGTCGTCGCTTGGGAACATCACACACACACTCCTGAACACACACAGAGCCACAATTAATTATATAGCCATTATATAAATACCATAGCATTATGAACATCAGCCATAGATGTTTCAGCATTAGAAGCATATAATGCAAGGAACAGGTCATGTAGTTGAGATGTACTGGGACCCACAGAGGCCTGTGGGAGAGCGTGAGAGAGAAAATGGAGAGGCTGATGCAGAGAAACAGGTGGGAAACACACACAAGGGGAAGACAACTAAATGTGTGTGTTTGTGTGGTGGAGGAGGGGGGTACTAGGAATAAATTGCCCTGTGGGAGCTATTTGTCTTCCTTAGTGCAGGGCCACAGTCGTCCCACCAGCACCCACTGAGCACGTGCAAGCCTCGATACAATGGAGACTTATTTATCTGTAGCACTTTGCTCTCAGTGTCACTGTGACATCTTCTCTCCCTCTCTCTCTCTCTCTCTCACCTTATCTCTCTCTCTCGCTCTCTCTCACCTTATACACACATACACACACACACACTTAATTCTGCTTACACACACAGTTGTGAGTTGTGTAACTCCCTTGATCAGGGTCTATTACTTGTCTACAAATTTGTATCTTTGTTTTGTCCTGTTCTGGAGGGCTGCAGGGTCAGGGGTCAGAGGTCACTGTCCTTGCACCGTGCTCTGCAGCGCTGAGTGAAATACTGAACCCCAAAACAGCTGCTACAACATGCCCATACCGATTTATAATTCACATGAATCCAAGCTACTCTCATAGAAAAAGCTCTTCTATTTAGAACCCTACAACAGAGGGTTTCCTTATTAGAGAAGGTTCCAAGTAGAACCGCTTTAAGACGCTGATAACCCTTAACCACCCAGACGAGAGGAGACAAGATGAGATGAGACAAGACGAGACAAGAGGAGAGAAGACGAGATCTTCTCTCTTACCACTGCAAGCACCACAGACATATTACCACTGTGGTATTTACTGTGAGGCCTACATTTATATTTATTCATTTGGGAGACACTTTTATCCAAAGCGACTTACAATTGAGGTCTTGATGGAGGGCCCAATAGTGGCTCTCTGGCAGTCCTGGGATTCAAACTCACAACCAGTGGTGTAATCTACGTGATACGCAGGTGTACGCAGTATACCCACTAGGAAACCACTCAGATTTGCGTATACCCACTTAAAAATGCACAATGATACGTATTGGCTGTTACTACTATTGTATGTGAAATTTTGATACAAGAAAGAAAAGTATTAACACTAAAACCCAATTCTGAACAGCTATGGAAATAAAACCCACTCTCACTTCTCATCTGCTGGCGAGTTAAAAACAAAATCTTATGGTATTTTACGAATGTGAGTCACATGGGCATTACAACAAATCACTGATCGGAGCGCTTCTACCTTCTTCTATAAAACGCTCTTTTTCCTGCTCATGAGAAAAGATCCTCGAGACGCTCATGCTCATCCTTCCGTCGTCCTTCACAGATCCTGGTGAGTAACATTTTAGCTACTAATTTATATTTTAAATGAAATTAGCGAATGTAACTGTAAATATAAATGTAGTTTGATTATGAATGTCACGCACACGTCACCTCGCGCTGCGGTGCGCGTCGCCAAAACGATGAGCGCCACACGCTCTTTGTTGACATTGTGTTTCCCCGTCACGTGAGTTATGTTCAGAGTTACCAGATGTTAAAGACAGTCCTACCCTGTCTTTCGTTGTTTCATGTTACTTGTAGAGTTTATGTGTGTTTAAGTGTTTAGTCTGTTGTTAATAAATGTTCGTTTAAAACGGCTTGCGTCTGTGTCCTGCCTCCACCGTGACAATGAAAAGTGTGCGTTCCAAAATGAACATGGAGTCAGACCTGCTAGTTTACAGGCAATTATAGAGGATCATTCTTATTGGTTAATGCTATTTTCCCCCGCCTGTGTGTGCGCTGTGACATAATCAAACAACATAAGACGTTTAGTGGCAGCAAAGCAAAAGTCATTGCATTTTGATGGAAGATTTTAAGGTACTGAAACTGATGAATTGTGGACAATATGACCAGGACATGATCATCTTTAACCTCTGAGTTATCTTACATATACACTTAAAAGTATCCCGTACATTAAAACAGAGCCACACTCATACCCCTACACACACACACACACACACACATACCAGAGACTCCGTCCTCAGCGATGGGACACAGGCAGCCGCAGTGTTGCAGACCCTGAGTGATTACCAGAGCGGGCGGAGATTGCAGAATCCATCATATGACTACTGCCACCATCCTGTGCTGCAGATTAGACCCCTCTACACACACACACACACACACACACGCACGCACACGCACACAGGGGAAGGCCATTTCCCCGTGTTTCCCACCGATCTCACTCACTGTCTGCCCCGCTCCATGAGCTCTGAGAGTATGAGGAAGCTGAAAGAGTGAGTGCACTCATCCACTCCTCAACAATGCGCAATGTCTCTCACTCTCAATAACCCCCCACACACACCCCTCCACCCTGAGTGTAACAGCTGACCCAGATTCTGGTGCTCAGCCTTTGTGCATTAATACATTCTCACCCTCTGTTTCACACATACACACTCACCTTCTCTTTCATGCACACACACACACACACACACACACACACACAGACTCCTTCACATAGTCAACCTGTTTCTTTCTCATACCCCTTCTCTCACACACACACCTCATTACGTGACTCCCGTTATTTAGATTGTTGAATAAACCCAATGTTAGTAAAAATAACCAGAGATGGAACAACAAATCTCTGTCAAACACACACATGTGCACTGAATCGTCTGCCTGTGTCTCTTTTTACAAAAACCCATATTTTCTATCACACACACACACACACACATACACATGCTGATCATATGATCCCAGTCTCAGAAGCAGCAATCTGTGAGGTAGAAATGTTCCCTGTGTGTGTCCTGAGATAAGAGCTAAAGCCGTCTTTAAATGCCACCTTTCTGTTTTTTACGCTTCAAGAAAAAACGGGACATTTTTTATCAACGATATTCATAGTGGTTGTGTTAAAAAAAACTAAAAAGTATTCAGTGATGTCTCTTGAGCTTTCTCTCCCTGTGTGTTTCTGCGAGCTGCTATTTTGCCTGAGCTTTTCTCAGAGCAGAGGTGAGAGGAAGCCCTTTAAGTTTTTTTTATGTTTGAAAAATAAAACAGATCAAGCAAGCCTTTTGTTCACATTTAGACCTCAGATATATTTGAATGCAAAAGTTTACATCCCCCTTAGTTTCTGGGTGAAAAATTTATTCTATTTTACAATCTACAAAACAGAACTCATGTTTTGTAGATTGTGTTCATTTACTGGCATTTTCCTCCCAAAAACACGAATGACTTAAAACAGTCAACATGTTTAACTTTGTTAAGTCTTATTTAAGGCATGAAAAGTTCCAACAGACTCAAACTCTCAAGCAGTTTGATTTGAGCAGACAATTTAAGAGTCAATAGGAATCAGGAAAACAGCTATTACAGACCTAAAACAGGAAATATTGACTGTAGAAGGGAATAAAAAGATATTAAAGTGTTTAGGGACACCATTACCAACAGTAAAAACGATATTTCAGAAATGAAAGAAACATAAACACATGATAAAAACACGATCAAAAAAGTGGAAGAAAAGTGACTAAAAAAACCCAACTGCCCAAGATCACAAAAATCTAAAACAAATAACAGAAGACCTCAAAATGTCCTTACATCAAATATCATTTTGATTGTTTTACTATTTATATCTTAACATACACTCATTTACTTTTTGTTAATTGTGATAACATCTGTAAAACCTAACACTTCTCAAATGTCTTGTTGGCTTTGTCATTTTAAAGTAAGGCTATGCAAACTTTTGCACCGAGTTTCCGGACCTTTCAAGGAACTAAAGAGCTCCGGAACTCGACTGAACGAGAACTACACAGTTCCTGGACGTGTTTATTTCCACCACATTGCAGGAGCTGTGACCTTTATGTAAAATAACAGAAGTGGCCAATACGCGGCAGAAGTACAGAAACACAGCGAACATGGAGGAGCTTGAGACTGAACTTGTGTTGTTCTTTATTGTTTGGCTTTGTTGTGCAAATATGATGTTAACTTAAATGTAGCCTTTTAAACCAGATGCACGTGCACAAAGCACAATTCATTTTTCCGCGAGCAGCATGCCGTTAGAAGCGTGTGCAAAATACACTCCTGCAACATTTTTGACTTGCTGCTTGTGTAAAAACAAAAGTGGCATGCAAACATTGTACTTTGCTGGTTGTGCCGAGCCACTTCTGATAAAACAAGCTTAACTAAACACGGTTTTTAAAAGCATGTAAGAGGGTTAGTCATTCTATGAAGCTTGAATTTGACCATGTTCAGTTCAGCAAGCTCCACCCCAGTAGTTCCTGGTCTGTGGAAAAGTACGTGCTCTGGAGCAGGAACAAAAAGTTTTTTGGAACTGCTGCCCAGTGGAAACGCACCTAAAGTTCCTAAGTCCCTGAAAAAGGTCCTGGGTTACTTACTAAAAAGGTTCCTGCGGTATAAATGCACCTATACTAGTCACAAAAAGTCCCAGTCATCTCATTTACACCTGGCTTTTTCATTCGTATCGAATGCGTCTCAGCTGACCACTTGTGTTCGGATTTCGTGACTACTTACATCACTTTAACTGCATCAGTCTCTCGCTGCATCTACTACACAAAATGTCCCACGAACTCTTGTTCATGTACCTGTACGGTCTTTTCCAAATGTTTAGATCGAGCGGACGAAGCCAACTAATACAACTTGTGAGAGAGGAGACGAAGAAGGAATGATGACGTATTTTCCATTTAGGGTTGTCTTTCAATGTTGTCTGGGACGCTTTGAGACGCATTATTGTTTACACTACAAATGCAGTGTGGCTATATGCGTCCATGACCACCTCCTAATTACAAATGCAAGATACTGTTACATGAAATAAATCCAGTGTGACTCGGACAGGTGTTTTGTGTGCAGTCTTGATCTAGAAGCCGTACATAATGTAGATGCCTGAGATTACACAGTTCTACACTAATAGTTGGTTTTAGAGGAGCCGACACGTACACACACACACAGGCTTTTTTTCCTCTATTGATTTATTTCATGTAACAGTATCTGTGACGGACGTGTAATCTCTTCATTTATTTAAGCATGGTGTATACATCCACATGTGTCCATTTCTAATTTTGACCTCTCTGTTTGTTGGTTGCAGGCATTAAATTTTCTACAGTGAAGATAAGCAAATATACTCAAAACACCAGATCGAAGAGCTAAGGTCTGCTCCATTTTTGCTCTTGAGATGTTCATAACAAGCTCAGACGCTGAAACAGTCTGATGCATCTGAGAATCCCTCTGCCTTTACACACAAGCAGCTGTGTGTGTCACTAGGACCCCCGCTGACCCGTCTGTGCTAGCTGCACTGTTTGTGTTATCAGCGACTGAAGGAATGTGTCCCACTGCCTTCCTCTCTAGAAGAAAGATTAGCGGCCTGTTGACAGTGTCTGGTTTCACACCAGCTAAACCAGATTTTACCAGCTGATGAATGGGTGAAGCTGCTCCTCCAGCTCCAATTTAAGATCAGTTAGAATGACTAAAGGTTTAAATTTATGTGGAAAAGAGCAGATCTGAGGTCAATAGGAAGGATGAAAGTCACATCACAGAGCAGCTTCTTCGGGCAGAGCAGAGCCGAGCTGGAGCAGAGACGAGGGTCAGAGTTACAGCGCTCTTTAAAAAGAAATTCCAGCGGCTAAATAAGGGCCAGACAGCTTTCTGTAACTAAAGCAGAGCGAGAGAGAGAGAGGGAGAGAGACTTTTGGCTTTTAAAAGTACCGTTATTGGTACAGCAAGTCTCTCTAAATATTTATATATGTCACGATTTGTTGGCGCAGGGGTGCGGACACATGCGCGAAGCCGCTTTCCACAAACATATTTATTTCACGTTTAACAGACATCGGGTAACACTCAAACACAAGCTCGCCGTGACAGGCGTGACGAACACACAAACATTCAAAGACAACACAGGACGGAAACAAGCGGGTATTTAAACAGTTAATAATTACTAACAAACAACATGCAGGTGGGGACAATCACATCACGAGACACTAACAACACAACATAAACAAACGCGCATGGTCGCGCACGTGGATGCCGTTGCCCTGGCAGCTGTGCGCGTGACACCATGATCACAAAAACAGGTCTAAAAACAATCTTGACTGAAAATCTTTAAACCAAATTCTTTGAAAACAAAGCAAAAATACAGTAAACTAATTTAACAGACAAGTATATATAAATCATATATAAATCAAATCAACAAAACTAATATGTGTGATTGAGTTTAACAACCAGGCATAGAGCTTTCATAGTGCCGGTGTGGGTTGGAAAAGGTTCAGAATCACACACAGCCACGGGTTAAACACACAACATACAAGTTAACAAACAGGGTCTTAATGAACAAGACAAACTGGAAATGATCAAGGCTCAGGCTGCACAGAAAACACACTGAGACATCACAAAGAATAATAATACAAGTGATGAGTGATAATACAAATAAGGAAGTAAAAGACCAAAATCAGTAGAGTTATACGCACACTCTTATGTTGGACCTGTTATCACACACTCGGCTATATTTAGATAATTATGAATGTCATATTAGTAATCTACTTTGTGAATTAAAATGCAAAGGATTTTTTTAGCAAAAAAAATAAAAAATAAAATATGAGGATCATTTGAAAAATGTTAAATAATGTAGAACTTTTATTTTGATCACTCTTCATTCTTTTCAATAAAAACAATAACATCTTATAACTTCTGCTAGCTGTTGGGTCTTTGTTAAAAATAATTTTAAAAAATACAATAAAATAAAAAACTTAAAGAACCCCACAACAGAGGGGTTTGTTTTTGGAGAAGGTTCCAAAGAGAAGTCCTTTAGGAAGCTTAGAACACTTAACTTTCCAAAGAACCCTTAAGGAACCCTTAAGAGTGTAGATGGACTGGACTCGAAATCACTGTGTCTATCGATAACCATTGTTGTAGTCACTTACTCTCAAGTCAAGTCAAGTCAAGTCAAAGTCATGATCTTGATCCCAGTCAAGTCAGAAGTGCATAAATTAATCTATTTTAAAGAGAGACTTAAAATTATTATGAGAATTTGCTTAATTTGCTATTAAAAAGTACCAAAGGGACGCAAGCTGGCTAATTAAATGTAAATGTAAACACTACTCTGCAACTCAATTGCCGAGGTCGATCAGAAAGTAGCAATTGCGTAGCTGAGCAGCCAACTAGTTAGCTATAGCTGTTAGTTAACCTTTATTAGTTCTAAGCTTAGCAAAGTGTCATAGATAACACTATTAGCCATAATGCTGCTCACAGCCACTGAAACGATTTGATTGGTTTACCCCAGTACTAAATCAAACCTTGCAGCTAGTTTTAAAATGCTAGTGTTGGTAGCTACAAATCATCGCCAGCCAACTAGCTAGAAAACCATGAAATTGACTTATCTCATGAGATGAATGGATACAGATGGATACATGAATGAGAATCATTAAACAACGCTTGAGGAATTAGTTTGTCTGAGTAATTAGTACTGTGTTACTAAACCGTATTAACATTAACTTTGTTTCTTATGTTCCAGGGTGCCACTCACAGCTGGGTGGTAAGTTTTTCTATTCATGAATTACAATAATAGAATAATAATAATGCAGGAATCACATGTTCTCGCATGTCCTGTGTCCTTGTGGGATTCCTCCAGGTACTCCGGTTTCCTCCCTCCTCCCAAAAACATGCAGATGGGTGGATAGGCTATTCTAAATTGCCCCTAGGTGTGAATGAGTGTGTGAGTGCCCCAGGGTGTATTCCTTTCTTACAGTCAGTGTACCCAGGATATGCTCCGGATCCACCGCGACCCTGACTAGGTTAAAGCGGCTACTGAAGATGAATGAATGAATGACTTACCGATTGAATGAACGAAAAATCAACTGTCACTTTCTCTTAATCCTTTGAGTAATAACCTTTGAGGTTATTATTTACTGGTTCTGGTGACATGCTGCATGTAAATAGTCCACTTGCAGCCTAGAACCACCGATATTTTAGACCTCCAAAAAAGACATCTAGTAACTCTACACTCTTATAAAAAAGTTAAATCCAGAACCCTAAAGCGTTCTTCAGGTTTGTCCCTCTGGGGGAATTCTTAAGGGTTCCTTGTAGAACCTACAACAGAGGGTTTCCCTTTCGCAAAAGGTTTCAAGTAGAATACCTTTAGGAAGCTAGAACCATTAACCATCCAAGGAACCCTTGAGGAACCCTTTTTACTAACGCTGCATTAACACCGGCAGCAATTTTTTGCCTTGCGTCACTCAAGTCACTCTACATTTCTCGCTAATAGACGTTCCTATTTTGACTTACTGCTGGTTGCCTGGCTAGTGCAATATGGAGGCACAAACTACATAGCTACAGAACGTATGCAAAATCACCCATATTCTACCCATCTTCTACTTGAGTAGGGCCCATGAAATTGACACTTGGGACAAAGACAGAGTGCACAAGGGATGCATTGAGACAGGGCCTGAAAAATATGACAAAGTCATCCACCTAACTGAAACATTGCTCTGCTATCTTTATCAGACTGTGGCAAGGCTACTCTGAACAAAAGGATAGTAGGAGGCGAGAATGCTACTCCTGGGGCTTGGCCTTGGCAAGTCAGCCTGCACAAACAAGGCGAACATTTCTGCGGTGGATCCCTCATCAATAATGGCTGGGTCCTCTCGGCAGCTCACTGCTTTTCAAGGTGTCGTATAGAATAAAAAATTACGCAGAGCAGCTCACAGTGCTTTGACAAGAAACATAATAGTGCTCAGGTGATTGTGACAGAAAGAACTCTCTGCTTTTTTCAGCACCTCTGCCTCCAGTGTGACCGTGTATCTGGGTTTGTATACTCAGGAAGGAAATAACCCTAACCAAGTGTCAAGATTGGTCTCTAAGGTCTTTGTACATCCTAACTACGTTTCAGAGACTAATGACAATGACCTCGCTCTACTGAATCTGGCCTCCGTTGTATCGTTCACTGACTATATCAGTCCTGTCTGCCTGGCTGCAACAGGAAGCACTTTCTTTAATGGCACTCCGACATGGGTCACTGGCTGGGGAAGAATCAGCACTGGAGGTAAGAATTATTAATAAGAATTATTAGTAGTTACAACTTTTAGAAAGTTGTTTAGCTTACCCAAAACATAGTTTAGTTTAATTGCTAAGGCAATCACAACTGATGCAGGACTCCTAACACAATCTTGCAAATAAAATCCTAACAAAATCAAAAAAGGAAAGAAAGAAAACAAAGGACAAAGGAACCAAAATTAGGGAAAACAACTGACAAGTTGTTTCTTTTAGAAGGAAGGTAGTATTAGATCATTGGTTCTGTGCTCGTGATCGGATGTTCAAATTATACACTGTACATTATAAGACTGCTAGAGTGTCGGTTAGCCCTTTGAGAAAGACCCTTTACCAACTGCTAAGCTGTATGCTTGGCTTGTATTCTCTTGTAAGACTCCCAGATAGTATACATGGTTACAAACAAGAATTTTGTTCTTTGCCAGTAGTTACTACATCACTATTCTTCAAAATAGAGTACTACAGTTTTGGCACATTTACCCTGAAACATCTCTATTCACATTCAGGCTTTTTTTATCTAGTTGTAATGATGTTCAATGTCTGTTTCCTCAGTAAATCTTCCTTCTCCTGGGCGCCTTCAGGAGGTACAAGTTCCAGTTGTTGGAAACAGGAAATGTAACTGTTTATATGGAGTTGGAAATATCACCAACAACATGGTGTGTGCTGGAGTCTTGGAAGGGGGCAAGGACTCGTGTCAGGTAATGTTGTCTTATTTGGCTCATTTCTTGTGTTGTAACTCTTTCCATTTAAGGGTTTGTTAAATTATAAGACATAAATGTTTGTCTGCTTTGCACAGGGTGACTCTGGGGGTCCACTGGTCAGCAAACAGGACTTTCGTTGGGTCCAGGCCGGCATTGTGAGCTTTGGTAATCAATGTGCACTCAAAAATTTTCCTGGTGTGTATACCAGAGTTTCTCAATACCAGAGTTGGATCAACGAGAAAATCACCACAAACCAGCCAGGCTTTGTCCTGTTTACCTCCAGTGGCACTAATAGTGATCTGCAGGTGTCCTGCAATGGCCTGCCTGCTGGTAACATGCCCACGACTGCTGCTCCACGTAAGCTTATCTGCATTTTCTCTATACTATTCCTGGTGAAGCTACCAGAATCATAGAGCTTAAAGCACTATGCTAAAGTAAAACCACTTAGTCCCCATTTCCACTCTTTAGCTGTCGTGTGTGGAAGCGCCAAGCTGAATAACCTTTCAGGAGCAGGCAGCCCCTTGGCGTCGGAAGGTGTGTGGCCATGGATGGCCAGCCTGCAGCGTAATGGTACTCACGTCTGTGGAGGAACACTGGTAGCCGAGCAGTTTGTCATGAGTTCGGCTGACTGCTTCTCTAGGTAAAAGAACTACAGGCAGAATAGCAAAGTGGCAGTCAAATGTTAAACGTTGAGCCAGCAACAAAAGCACATCAACATATACCAATATTTGATGTTCTGTACCTTTCCCTCCAGCTCCACCAAGCCCTCTGAGTGGACTGTGATTCTGGGTCGGCTCAAACAGAAAGGCTCCAACTCCAACGAGGTCTCTGTCAGTGTGATTAATATCACAATCAGCACTGGTGAGAACAATAACATAGCAATGCTGCAGTTGTCTCGCAAGCCAACGCTTTCCAACTTCATCCAGCCCATATGTGTGGACCTGGGAAATAACATCTTTAACACCGACACTCAGTGCTGGGCAGCTGGCTGGGGCTCAGGAGGAGGAGGTAAAGGTTTATTTGTGTCTCATTCTAAATCACACCAATTGATGTCAACACTTTATAGGATCTTGATGATCCGTTTGTTGTCTGTCTGCTGTAGCTGAGGAAACGCTTCAGCAGTTCAACACTACCATACTCAACTGTGGGAATTCATCCTCGTCAAACAGCATCTGCACAGGAGTCATGCCATTAGAACAGGTCTCTGAGTCTAAGTCTGATCCTAAACTGAAATGTTTTTTACAGTGGTGACTCCACAGTGTGGTTTTAGCCTAGGCACAATGTGGAAAACTGACCTGTGATCATTCTTTCTCTCCATCAGAGTAATATAGGAGGTCCTCTGATGTGTAAGATTGGGCAGTCGTGGATCCAGGCTGCAGTTTTGACCCTTCCCAGCAACAACTCAAACAGCACCACTGGATCCACAAACAGCGACACTGGATCCTCAAACAGCACCACTGGATCCACAAACTGCACCACTGGATCCACAAACTGCACCACTGGATCCTCAAACAGCACCAATGGCTCCAGCAACAGCTCAAACAGCACCAATGGCTTCAGCAACAGCTCAAACAGCACCAATGGCTCCAGCAACAGCTCAAACAGCAACAGCTCAAACAGCACCAATGGCTCCAGCAACATTTCAAACAGGACCACTGACTCCAGTAAAACCAAGTCAGATGTGTTACCTCGTTCCACAGACATGGCGGTCTTCACTAAGACATCCAGCTTCAGATCCTTCTTGCAATCTACAATGGGTTCCTTCCCTGACCCTCCAGCCAACAACACGTCTTCTACATCCTCTACCAACAATGCAAACCGTGAAGCATTTTCATTTCTCTCAGTCGCCTCAGTCCTTCTACTCTCCATTCTTGCCCTCATCCAAACCGTTTAGAATGAGCACCCATGATAAGCCAACATAAATAATCAGGAAAACCAAATTATCAACCCATTTAACTAAATACTGACACATGTGTGTTGGTTTATCTCTTACATTTGCCAGGAAACCTTTAAATCCAAGGAATAACCTCGCAGAGTGCATTTTGAAGCTACAATTCTTTCACTGATCATTTTTATGAAGGTAAACTAAAATGTAAACTAACCAAACCTTTTATATTGCTGTCTAGCTCGGCACTTTAAGTAATTGCACTTTTTATCAGCCGTGTTTACCTGGTTTGATGCACAAAGCTATCCTAATCAATGTTTACCGCTTACACATAATTTATGGACAGCAACCACAGGGTTAAATTCTATAGCAAACAGCACAGCATGCGGCTTCTAGGGCATTAGACCTATCGTTGGGAGGTCACCAGTTTAAATCCTTAGCCATCCGTGGACAGGAGTCTAAGAGAGAATAATTGGCCCTGCATTCTGGGTAGGAGAGATTGCATTCCTCTCTCCACTGTCGATCAGAACAACGCTAGCCAATAGTGTGCATCTGTGAGCTCATGAAGAGGGCAGTTAGTGCTCTCCTCCAAGCATGTTTAGATGCCCTATGAAGTTGCATGAGCTGCGGTTTAAAAAGAAATGTGGTGGCTGGGTTTATATGTAGCTGTCGTGACGAGCTAGTAGGTGGCAACTGGCATTGTCTAAATTGGGAGGAAAATGTGCTAAAAATTTTAAATAAATAAAAAACAGGGCAGCATAGTAATAAATGTTGTAGTTAAAATGTTAAACCAATCTGAGAAATTGATTGTGTTACTTTGTGCAATACTTACGTTTCATATGAAGTATGGCAGAATGAATAATGAGCTGTATTCAAAGATTTTGAAGTAATATGTAAAGAAATGGTTCTTGCTTACTAAACGTACTTTACTCGTTTGCTGTAAAAAAAAAAAAGTAAATGTTATTTGTAATGATGAAATTAGTTTAATGGTGAAAACTGTAAAAATACCTCAGTTGTTGTGAGTAGTATTTTCCAGGATGAATACCTTCTGTAAATATTTTTTATATGACTGCACATTGTACAGGTTGAGTACATGTTGAATGAAACTATGAAACTGTACAGTTTTTTGGGGGGATTTTTTTTGCCACAGTTCTATTTAACTTAGTGCACTCATTGCAAAAAAGGTACATAAATGCGATTGTAATGAGATTTTGGTGAAGATGGCACCCCATCAAAAAAGAAAAAGAATAAAACTTATGTCATTCGTTTGTGCTGATTTGTGCTGCAAAAAATATTGTTTGTGCTGGTTTGGTTTCTGAGATTATTATAATGGCTATATCCCCACAGCCCCAAACACATACACACATCCTGGATTAGCACGCTATTTTCCAGAAACTGATTCCCACGTCCACTCCCGCCATTACGGTAATATAAGACGAACCAAATTTCGCGTCTTTTTACGGTAGCAAAACCAAAACTAAAAAATATGCCCCTGTCTAGGGCTGCTTTCAAAGTACATTATTTTCATTCCCAAATGTATTGTAATATTTAAAAGTGCCATACATTGTTTTTTTTGTTTTTTTAAGCGGCAGGATTAAAAACACATTTTTCCACATCTTTATTATTACAGATATATTCATAAACACACAACCAGCTGTGGTCTTCGCACTAGGCAAAGGTAGGCGGCCACCTACGGCCCCCGTGAGCCAATGGCCCCATGGAAATACAAATGAGATATTTGTATTAATATTAATTAACCTATTCCGAAATACACACTCACCGAGCACTTTATTAGGTGCTAATATACTAATACTGGGTAGGGCCTCCCTTTGTAGCCCATCCGCCTC
>JAOUQW010000023.1:19655915-19666220 GCA_028565825.1 Olivaichthys viedmensis | reverse complement strand
AGTTGTAAGTTCAAGTTGTAAGTTCAAGTTGTAAGTTCAAGTTGTAAGTTCAAGTTGTAAGTTCAAGTTGTAAGTTCCCTAATCTGAGTTGTACTTGTGCAGCACCTTGTGATGTGATTATTATTATTATTTTTTTTTGTAATTGTTTTCTCACCCTCTCTCCATCAGTGACGTGCTGAGCGGATGGGGATCTGGTACAGGAGGAGCCGGAGTCGCTGGGGCTTTTCTTTACTCTGCCTTCACACAGGCTGGACTTTCACCCCGGAATACACTGCTGATCATGCTCCTCGTCCCTGTCCTTATGATGGTCAGGTCAGTGCAATTTAGCACTACCGCTAGCCCATTTGTCCTTGTTTTTCTACATCATACTATTTTCCGGGAGCTTGCTTTCTCACATCCTTTCTTTCTTTCTCTTCAGTTACTTCCTTCTTTTAGATTTCCCTCCCTCGTTCCCACAGTGGAGGCCTTGTCCTTGTTTGTCCTCTGCGGGAGACGGCTTTGAGGAACGACGGCCCTTAATAGCAGACGATAACGATGAAGGCTATGTTGAAGATGAGACTGAGAAAGGTGGGGTATAATACACCAGTTTTGTGGAATATCTTTTGCGTCGTAAGAGAATGATGCGCTTGTGTAATATGATTGTCATGGTAACTCGTTTAGATAACTGTGCTGGGCATGCTTTCTCAATCCTGACAGAGGACAAACGAACGGGACCTCTGACCTTCTCAGACAAACTACACATCCTAAAAGTAAGACGCACTCTGCGTGTGTGTGTGCGCGCCTGTGCTTGGTGCTTACGTTTGCATGTATGTGCGTTAGTTTTTTATCTCTGTATTGCAGTTAAAAGGTGTGGATTTGTAACTAGTAAAAATGCAGTGTCAGGGCTGTTGGTAGAGTGTATGGAGCTTGCATGCATGTTTGTCCATCTACTAATGTGGCTTACAATAACAGCTAGGCCCCATATTTTCATACTATGTGACAAAGTTTTTACATGGCCTCAAACGTCTTTTCCGAGACAATATTCTCTGTGCTGCGCACTGTCTCCGGCATGCCTAGTGTGGGATTACTAATCAACAGTTAATAACACACTTAATAGTTAATAATTGTGTAAATAAATGCATCATTGGCACAATGATTAGCCAATGATGCATCAGATACTGCCTGGGTAAATAAGACACGCCCCTCTGATTATCAGATAAGCGGTAAGGAGATTAGGAAATGTTGCATATAGAAAATAGATAAATGTAAAGAAACACAAATTAAATAAATAAGGGATGTACCTTTTGTCTCCCATTTCGCAAAGATTTCACACAGCAAAAGGGACATAAACAACATAACATTAAATTTGCGCAATCGATTCGTGGTTCAGAAGGAACAGATACAGACTATTGGCATAATGTTGATCAGGCCGCATTGTGTGTGTGTGTCACTGTTTCAGGGTCTGCTGAAGTTTACTGTGCCTCTATGTGTGGTCTACTTTGCTGAATATTTCATTAACCAGGGATTGGTAAGTGCCTGCATCAAGAAACTATTTATAAACTATGAGCATTATGTTTTATATACCAGCACTGCTGAGTTGGCAATTAAATGATAATTTCCTTCTCCCCCCATTATAAACCATTTTGGAAAGCTTTCTATTAAGGGATGATTACAAATAAAATACATTATTAATGTTATTATTGTACATTGCTCATGTTCTCTTGCTCTTGTCTTACTGCAGTTGGAGCTGCTTTACTTCCCTGATTTCAGTTTCTCCCATGCAGCGCAGTATCGCTGGTAGGACTCAGTTTTGTGCCCTGGTCCTTTCTAGGCTCCATTTCACGTAGTTAGAAATCCCTTACAGTTCCAAATGGCCGAGTGAAAACAACCCAGTACGTTGTACGTTTTTTTTCATTTATGTGTATGATTAGGAGTGATATTTAACTGTGTGTTTGTCTCAGGTATCAGACTCTGTACCAGATCGGTGTGTTCGTATCCCGCAGTTCCCTCTGCTGCTTCAAGATCAGGAGAATTTGGGTGCTTTCTGCATTGCAGGTGAGTAAAATCGACCGAGGGAATCGGTGAATAAGCGATTAGAGATATTTGTAGAGATATAGAATTAGAGATATTTGTGATCAGAAGCTTCCTTTTTTTTAGGCAGGCCATAAGTTGCCTGAAAATACAGTAAGAAGATTCTTTCGATTTCAGTTTGAGCTGTATAAATTCCAGGGTGCCGATTGAAAAGGATTTCCAGGCCTTCCAGGATTTATTGCTCTTTATAGTAAATGTTTTGATATTTAGAAACTTGTCATTTGTCTTATTTTAACCGTTGCTTTACAGAATTTATCTACATGCGCCTAAGACTTTTGCACAGTACTGTAGGACAATTATATGTGGGTTGGAGTTTTATCTTTTATAAAGGTATACTTTGTGGTTAACTTTTAAAACAGGTGAGTTGATGTGCGAAAAAAATATTTTTTTTGAAGATTGGATTAAACAGTGTCCCGGTGTGAATTGCCATTCAAGGCCCTTAACACTAGATTCCACAACAATATCATGGGAAGACTCTTTTAACATATTCCGTTAAGTTATAATATATCCAAGAATCTCGGAAACATCGAAGTCAAGGCGCGTTTGATCCAATCCAAGACTGGGTGCTAAAAGAGAGGCGAGGTCCAGGGAATCCCATATGCTTTTAGCACAGACTTTAACTGTAAATACAATAAGCAGATGCTGGCAGAGAGAATTTAGCTCTTAGAGCTTGAAATGAAAGAATTTAATTTAATCACCTCTTCTTTGTCTCTCTTTCAGTGTGTGAACGCAGTCGTGCTGCTCTTTTCAGTGTATTACCAGTTCTGGCCAAGTGTGTGGGTGGTGTTTGTAATAGTTGTGTACGAAGGTCTGCTGGGAGGAGCCGCCTATGTCAACATCTTCTACTTGATCAGGGTTGAGGTGTGTGCACTTTTTTTTTTGTTTATTTGAAATACAGCATTGGCATGGGAGTGTAATGGAGCATAAATCGTCACCAGGTAATGTGCTTTTTTTTTTTTTATTGCACCCTGCACTTTTTGACTAACTTTTTGGGTTTGTGTGTTAGACTGGGGACCGTGAGAGGGAATTTGCCATGGCTGCAGCGAGTGTGGGAGACAGTATAGGCATCGCTCTCTCTGCAGCACCAGCCATCCCTGTCCACAACTACTTCTGCTCTCTGTGAGAGACGACAGACAGACTGAAACGACTGTTGCGTGGACTGGAGCGAAAGATTGTTTGGCGGGAATTGCAAGATTCTTTCCCTTCATTTCTGAGCTCAGAGAAGCATTTTGTGATTTTAATTGTTTCCTTTTAAATGTGACGATTTTAAACACTGACTACAATTATGTGTCTGCGTTCTATTGTGAGACTAAGATTTCCACACAGACAATGCTGACTGTTCTCTGTCATTAATTATAATGGCTTAATTATCATAAATTATAGCTTTTAGATACTGATCTCCTCGCACCCTGGCGGTCTGCCACTGCTAAAATAAGGTCATAAGAAACTTTATTAAGTTATTGTACGTATTTGATCACTTGGAAAGTTTAAATGTGATTTGCACAAAATGAACCAGAATGTTTTCAAGAAGATTTAATTAGCCTAAAGGTTTAATTTTAAAACTTAAATCCTTAATACTTTAAAAGTACTAGCTGGTCATTCTTATTTTGAAAATGAATGATATATTTAATATTTTTTATAAAATGTAATTGCTATGCCCTTATTAACCTTGTGTCTTGTTGGCATGCAGATAATGAGACAGGAGTTCTCTGGTATAATTAAGTAGGTGAAGGTTGTGTTCAGGTCTCTGTTGTGCTCCTTCCTGCCCTTGAACATGTTTTATGGGGCAACGCCAAACATGTGCCACAGTCTTCCAGTTTTGGTGTTCTGTGTTCCAGACGGTGGCCCATTAGAAAATAAAGAAATGGAGCATGCAGCTGCTTTTGTAGCCAGCAATGTATGCTTTAGCCTCAGCAAACTGTTTCTGTAGCACTTTATACAGTGCGCTCCAGAATTATTGTCACGCTCCATGAAATTGAGCAAAAATGAACAACACATGCAAAAGTTATCGTAAGTAGTGCATTATTTTCTGCAAAACACTGCTTTGAAACTGATCGGCATCAATGTGATTATTTGGTGGAGCCCTTCTTGGAGAAAATAACAGCTCATTATCTGGAATAATAAAAGCTCCTCAGAGACCCCAATCACTTGTCTCCACTTTGTCAGCTAAAATAAATTAGGTGCTATCAAATATGATATTCAAAACACAAGCAAATGAATAGTGAGAGATCATCCTTAAAGCAACAACATTATTTTCACAAATGATGTAAAATACAGCAATTCACTAGAAGCACCTTAATGTTTGACTCCTTCTACATCAGAGCCTGTACCATCAGCTGCTAGAGATGTTCTGGACATCATTTTGAAGGACTTAAGAGTTCAACATAGCATCATCCTGTCCTTGTGCTCATGGCTCCAGTGTTGATAGTGTCCCAGACACTGAATTTACACAGTCAGACTCAAAGAAAACATGCTGTAGCCTAATTACACGTGACTGCTGTTAACCTTTTTGACTCAATTCACAGTCGACTGAACAAGTTTTTTTACTACCAGCATCCAAATATGCAACCTGAATCCACATTTTTTATTTTGACTGTAGAGGCTCCAACGGAGGATCGATTGATGAAAGACGTCATGGTCTCAGTTTAACGTTGATTATTCGAATAGTGTCTGAATTGATTGACATATCAGTCAATCGTCAATGCATTAACACAGACTGGCTCAAGCTGGGCCAGACAGATAAAATTTGGAGTGTCATCAGTCATGACAACCTGGAAAACTGTGCCCATTACCAGTAACAATAAAATAAGACCATTTGAACCAGAGGGAATTACAACTGTTCTAGCCTTAATGTCCAGTTCCTCCAGCCAGCACTTAAGAGTCTATTTTAACAGTCTCTGTTTATGATGTGCAAATGGAAGATAATACAAGGCATGTGACAGGACAAGAGAGAGGGAGAAGAATAACAAATAAATCAAATCTGGTTTACAATGGTGGAAAAAAAGAGTAGTTATGGCCCTTAATCCTTACTGACTTCCTTAAACACAATTGAAATTAATTACAATGTTTAATATTATGTGATTAAAACAACACCTCTCAAACCCTATAGCTTTAGAGTGAACAAGGATTTAAAAATTAGTCCCAGGAGACCACATGCACAATACTTTTTTGTGTTTTCCATACTATAAAACACACATAATTCAACCCATAATTAACTGATATTACAGCACTAGAAACAGAAATATTTGCAGTGTATGGGGTGGCCAGCATCTGAATGAAAAAAACATCACTTGGAACAGAGCAGAGACATTTATTAGTGAATTCAAATGAGACAAAAATCCACAGACTAGGACCTTAAGTAATTTTAAGTAATAGACGACCTTTAATAGTGGTTTAATATATTAATGACTCAATATTGAGTGATCATTTGTAGGTAGAGTTAAAAGAGCCTTATAAAAAGACACAGAACCAATAGGAATAGCACCAAGCCTAAAATAATGAATCGTCATTTCTTTTAAGTCTTTAATTTAGCTATAGAAATATATAATACATTGTAAATAGCATACACTTGCTAACTTGCAATGCATACAAGTGGTTACTGCGGTGTTATGAATAATGCATGCATGCTTTGGCAGCGGTTTCCACAGCGAGTATAAATTAAGAAGCAAGGCAAATCTTAAAATCCTGATAATCTTTTGATCCTTATGCAATTCACACTGAAACTGCTCACAGAGTCTGACACTAATGTCAAATTTCTTCAGTGAGAGTCCATCAGAGCATGTATCCATCCATTTATTCTATCTCAGTTTCTGGATCCAATCAATGGCCTGAAAGTACTTCAAAAAGAAATGCTGTTTCAGTCTGTATTGTCCAAAAGAACAGAACAATGCAGCATTAATTGCCACGATAGTTATGACCGACATCTCAATCTGCAAACACAATCATTAAAAAAAAAAATGTTCAAAACGTAGTTCTTTTTGGTCTTCAAAAGGGGCTCGTCACTGCCCTCGGTTACCAGTGGGCGTGCCTTTCCTTGGCAACTGTCTGGAGGAAATGTGAGTGACTGGCGTACAAAGGCTGAGAAGAGTCAACGTCAATCCAACTCACTTGGCCTGCATCATCACCTGCTTGCAGAGGCAGCTCACTCACACTGTCACCTAGTTAACAAGGTTTATTTATTAGCCATTTTATTTTCTTGCTGGTTCTATTTCATGTTGTTTTCCTTGCTAGGTTTTTTTAATGGCAAGGTTACTCGTCAATTAACCTCAATGGGCAGGATCTGTTATTATCATTGGTTTATGGAAAGATCTGTTGGACCAAAACAGTTCTTCAAACATAGACCTCATAGAGAGGCAGCCAATTGGCTAGATAGGGAGCTTAGTCAAGCACGAACAGAAGAGAGATTGATACCACAGTGGATCAAAACAACAGTGAAACATGCTGCTGGATTTTCAAAGTTTTCGCTAGGAATCTTTGGTGCCGGTCACGGTGTCCGTGAGCGATTCAGTTTACGGGACAAATGGGTAAAATTCCGGTCATATGCTATTACTGGTGTTACGCAAAACACTGAAATTTTGGGCTATATAAGAATAACACCATCAAGTAAAATCAATTATATCTGACTGGATTTTCTGCGTAAGCTGTCAGCAGAAAGTTCTGCCTGTACGATCACATCAGCAGCGATTTTTCACCTCGCGTCGCTCAAATCGCTTTACGTTGGTCGCTAGTGAGCGTTCCTACCTTTAGTTTACTGTCGCTTGCCATAGTTTAACTGGTAACCAGGCTAGTGCTACACAAATGACATCTATATACACTCACCGAGCACTTTATTAGGAATACTATACTAATGCTGGGTAGGGCCTCCCTCCCTTTGTAGCCCATCCGCCTCAAGGTTCGACGCATCGGGGTGTGTGTGTGTGTGTGATTATAATATATATTATATACACACATACACACACACACCTATTTTTTCCTATGTTCTATGAAATATTCCATGCAATTTGTCCATTACCTGTTTCATCATGGAAGTTAACAGCAACTGTTTCCATCCAGGAATTGTCTGTGTTTCTTGGGTCATCTACATAACCTTTAAACACCTAAGGAAAAGAGACACCACAAGTTTGTAGCACAGAGAAATTAAATTATGTTTATTCTCTTTCTTTTTGTTAAAAAAAATAAATAAAAATTCTAACCTGAAAACCTGGTGAACTGAAAAGCCGAGTGACTCGCTCGTGGAGCTTTTCGCGCTCTTGTGGAGAGGCCTGGAGAGAGTTCATAGCCTCCTCTGAGAACTCTCGCCTCAAAGTCAGAGACACCAACTCTCCTGGGTCGACCATACCCTAAACACATTACACATTAGCAACCACGCAAAGAACGTGTATGTAAATTGTGATTCTAAATATTTGGTACCATCTGTAGTTGTCAGAAGTGAACTTCATAAAAATGGGTTCCTGAAAGAACCCAAGAATACATACTGACCCCTGGGATAGCCCATTCTCCACAGTCTTTCCTCTTGATGGACACGAACTGCAGCACAGGACGTTTAGAGACAGCATGAGACACATGCCGGCCTGCAGAGTCCAGCTTCCACCTGTGACAGACCACAGGAGAGAGAAATTTACAGAACAGCCTATACATGAACCCTGAAGAGACAAGCCGTTGAAATTGAGAGATTTTGACAAAACACACAAACAACAGCACAATCATCTTCATATCATTCTGTGGTGCTTTACAGCCAACCTTGAATATGGTTTGCTGACCAATGAATCACAAAAGGAGTATTCTTAAACTGGTAAAACACAAGCACACAAAACTTAAGGGACTAGGAATGTTTTGCCTTCATGAGTGTCACTTAGAGACAGTTTCAGATTAAGTCTGATATTTGACTAAATTACATAGAATATAATTGTCTCATGCTCATATGTTCATTCAAGTAGTCACAGTAGAGTGTATTATAATAACAACAACAACATTTAAAAGACCCTCCCAAAAGTCACATGACAAAAAGATTAAAAGGTAAGACAAAAACAATAAAGAAATTGCAGAGAGAGAAATGGAAATTAAAAAAATATATATGAAAAAGATGAAAGATAAAACAAATAAAAAAAGATCTAAGAAACAGGTAACAAAGTACGATGCAAACAAATGACCTACAAGCCAGTTTAAAAAGATAAGTCTTGAGCTGGTTTTGCTTGTAAAAACGGAAGACTGCTTCAATGGATGTAATTTACTCCAATTACGTTTAGCAAGCTGGCACCCAATAATATTTACAATACTGTGCAAAGGTCTTAAGCACCCTAAAGTTCTTATAAATATTTCTCCTAAGTGTTTATTTTATGTCTTTTGCATTAGTGCGTCATTAGAAAAGAGCAAATTTTAGATTTCCAAACATTCATTTTCCAAAAAAATTAATAGAGCACTTTTTAGATAAAAACAAAATCAAGGCTGTCTGGCTCTCACTTGCTTCTGTCTCTGCAGGTAAAGCCCCAAAGTTCTGCAGAAGAACTGTGGTAAGTTATCCAAGTTTCTTGGAACAACCTACCAGTCGATTTCCTTATAAAACTGCACGACAGTGTGCCTAAGAGGACTGATGCAGTTTTAAAGACAAAGGCTGCTCACACCAACACACTGATTTGTTTTAGTTTTTTACTGTTTACTGCTCTTTATAGTATTTATTTATATTCAGGAACTTTCTAATTTTTAAAAGCATTTTCACTTTACAGAAAGACTTTTGCACAGTACTGTAATGTGTATAAAAATACAAAACTAGCAATAGAATTAAACGAAACCCTAAAAGACACAGGTAACAATGTAATAATAACAGCACAAGAATGAAACGCTCCCTGTGGATTCTTGTTAATGGCAGCTGCATTTTGTACAAGCTGTACTGAATCGGGTTTGCAGGCAGTCCAGTATTTACTGGCAGTCTAAAAGCTCTGTGCTGGAATAAGATCAATAAAAGCACATAGAGGACTTTAACTGGGAGATAATATGACCGACATCTATAAAGCATTCATAGTGTTTTGTGTGGAGAGCATAGATTCCAGTTCATGCACTGTGGAGTTTCTAATGGCAGATGTTCTTCTGGATACTATAGACAGAGCAAACTCCAGACAGGTCGATTAAGTTTGGGAAGAATGGAAGAATTTAACAATACAGATTCTAGAGAATAGTACGCTTATATAATTAGTGGTGTCGTTACTTAGTTTAAAAATATATATAAAAAATTAAATTCAGTTATCGCTTAATACTTATGCTTTTATTGTGTATAGCTTTGTAATTTCCAAAAATCTTGCAACAAGCTATTAACCCTTTCAGACCTATATTAAGACCTGCGCAAGTTGCAGACAGACAACATCGTCACAGAACCAACCAGACTAAGTTCCTCCTGTCAGTCAGAAGACACTCCAATTCACTATGATGCTCCTACATTTCGAATAAAAGGTACTAAACCTTACGTTTCAGGACACAAACATTTGCCATTGGGGTGGTACCTTTAAGGGTCAGTCTCTTTACAGGATATAGTGTACCTTTAGGTCACATAATTGGACCTTGAAGTCCAGTGTTGTACCTTTGCTCGGATATTACTGTTGTTTGTACTTTGTGGAACAGAAATGTACCTTTACGGTACCTTTTTACTGACATTGCACCAGAGATAATAAAATATTCCTGCAGGACACTGATTGGCTGTAGTGCAAACCCTACCAGAGCCAAATAAAGCCAGGTGGTCAATAAAAAAAATTAAAAAAATTATTCATGACATAACAGTGGAGAGCACCATCAGCTACTATTGTTTATACTACTACTTTGTTATAATTATTATTAAATTGTTCCAAGCCTAATTGACTGGTCACTTTTATTGAATGTGTTTTAAATGATTCGTTACAATGTGTTTCATGAAGGAAGTTGTTCATTTCCAAATCTAAAGCTAAATATCTTACAAGCATAAAAAATGGCGATTTGAACCTAACTGCAATTTTTACAGAACTATAAAAAGTTTATATGATACACTTTGTAACTGCTTTGGGCTCTGTTGGTGGAAAGTTCAGGGGAAAAGAAAAGAAAAAATAATTAACCATATATAGATATATAATGAGAAGGAGTACAAGTGTTCCTAATAAAGTCCTCGGTGAGTGTAATATGATATATATATATATATTAGAACCCAGCCGTGCAATTGGAAACAGCTGCACGCCGGTCCCAAGCCCGGATAAATGGGGAGGGGTGGAGAAAGCA
>JAOUQW010000023.1:19637178-19647310 GCA_028565825.1 Olivaichthys viedmensis | reverse complement strand
GCACGGGCCTCCGAGGACTTTCGTGAGGCAGGCTAACCAATAGAACCCGGTGCACGCTGGGCGCGGGGGGGGGGGGGGACGCCACTGTCTTTTTCATTTAGCTTTGCAGAAATCATTGCAACCTAAAAAAAAAAAAATAAAAAAAAATCCTTTGGTCGTCAATATGGGTTGAAACCGAAAAGGCTCCGAAATCATTTACGTGCACAACATCCGGCCTGCAATATCATAATGTCTAGCTGCATCCTATGGCGTGCACTACAGGGAGCCATTTGGCCTTTAGCCATGCAAACGATGTGGGTTTAAGCTGAGTTTTGACTCGGCATTTATATGAAATTAGTAACGCATTCACGCACACACAAAGCCCGAGAACGACATCACATGCTCCGTGACATCAAAACTAAATCAGGCAACAACGCTGCGAATCATAATCGTCAGCGTTACACATCTGGACGCGCGCGCCCTGCCCGATTTGCATCGCGCATGCGTAGTGTGGCGAATCACCTAGCCCCCCCCCTCCCCGAGTAGTGCGCGTTCGCGACGCGCGCCCCCGGGATATGCGTTTTCGAGCACGCGCTTCCCCGACGTAGTACGGGAGGAGAAATCCGCGTTCACGTACACACACACACACACACACACACACTCGTATAGACTCCATCGAAGCGGCGGCCTTGATCGACTCTTCTTCGACTTGTCAGTGCAGAAGAAACCGCGATAGATTATAGAAATAAACATTGTCATTTAAGCTAAAAAAAAGAAAAGAAAAGGAAAGAAAGATCGGTAGAAGGCCCCCCCCTTCCCCGAGCGAGCGAGCGAGCGACTGAGCCGAGCGGAGCGATGGCGGAGTCGGGCAGCAGCAGCAGCAGCAGCGCAGCGGCAGCAGTAGCCGGAGCCGGAGCCGGAGCCGCGGGTTCGAACAGCAGTGCCGCCGGGGCTGGAGGAACAGCCGCGCCCGGGGGAGCCACTGGAGCCGCGGGGTCCAAACCCGGCCTGGAGTCGGTGAAAGGGCAAAATTTCGACGTGGGCCCGCGCTACACCGACCTCCAGTACATCGGAGAGGGGGCCTATGGGATGGTCTGGTAAGGAGGAAATGAGTTTTGATTTATTTATTTTTGATTTATTTTATTTTTTTAAACCGCCACAAAAACAGGTAGACGAGCTTGCCATGCTAACCAGCGGGCTAGCTAGCGTAGCGTCTCTAGACCACATTAGCGTGCGGCGGTGTTGGTTCTCGGGGAGTAACCGGAGTAGATGCGTCTTCACGCCACCACGTCCTCCCCGTGTAAACCTTTCCAGCGCGGCGCTTGAACCCGTTCTTTACAGCGCGGCAGCATTTGGGCGGCTCCGCAAGTCCGCCCGCTGCGTGCGGCATCACGTTAAGCCACTTAAATCCAGCCGCTAGCAACACATTGCAAAAGAAAAAGAAAAGAAAAAACTCCCCAACGGTTACAAGCTCGCCTAATGGGAATGTAACGCTCGTGTTGCTAAGGGTTACGTTTTTTAAAACTCAACCGTGTGTAGCTGTAGAAAAGAATTAGCTAGAAATGAAGCCTAGCTTAACCGTTAACGGTTACTTTTCGCGGTCATTTGTAAATAAGACGTCATGTCTTTAAAAAAAAAATAATAATAATATATATATATATATATATATATAAATTTATAACCAGAAGGTCGGGTGTTTTTTTGTTTTGTTTTGTTTTGTAACAACTTTTTTTTCTCTTTCTTTTTTTTCTTTGCTCAAGATTTTAGCTAGTTAGCTAGCAAGCTAGCAAAACACAGGAAGCCAAAACCAGCGTTAGCATTTAGCTCGTTGACATGTCATTACGTCGAGCCTGTGATATAGGCGTGGTTGGGATGGCATTGATGCTGGGGTTGTTGTTTTTGTTAAAACCTATAAAGCACTGTTTAGGAGAGAAAAAAGGCCCTAATTAATTTTGACTTGAGGTATTTCATCAGATTACTACGTTGTAAAGTGTATTAGTGCAGTTATCCTGGTCTTTTGACCTCCATGAGCTCTGAATTAGGATGTGGTTTAGAAGATGAAGAGACTTTGAGTAACTTTGTCGAGTTAGCTGGATAACTTGAGCTTCTGATAAGTTGGGCCGTCTGTCATTTTTTTTGCCTTTAAGCTTAAGTCTTGCTTCTTACAATAATGTTAGTCTGTTGTGCACGGCTTGGCGTGGGTCTGCTTCTTTACTGTAATGCAGACCAGCATCTATGATCTTATTACACTTAATAAATTGTATCTGCTGTTTGGGTTTAAGATGGCCAGATCTTACTAAGCTTCTTCACATTTTCATTTGCCTTTGCGCTATTCCATGGATTATTTAAAATAAAATAAAAAGCATGATGCCACAAAGCAAAATTCCCTAAAGAGCCATATGTGTTTAATGCTACATTCTAGGTGCATAAAACACCCTCTTTTTCCAGAGTATGCTTGGTGAAATGTCGGACAACAGGATGCATTTCTTTACTCCCTCTCCTTTCTGCTTTGTCTAAGTAGTTATTGTAAACTGGATTTCTGGAGCTCATTTTCTAACCCATTTGAAGCACTCATTATCTCTTAATGCCCTCAGCTCCGCTTTTGACAATGTGAACAAGCTCCGAGTGGCCATTAAGAAGATCAGCCCGTTCGAGCACCAGACGTACTGCCAGCGCACGCTGAGGGAGATCAAGATCCTGCTCCGCTTCCGCCACGAGAACATCATCGGCATCAACGACATCCTGAGAGCGCGCCGCATTGACTACATGCGCGATGTGTATCCTTACACAAGCAGCTGGCCACGCCTGGAGAGCCAGACTGCACTGCGATGAGGAGTCAGGTTTCCAGCCATTGTCCTAAACAAGACTGAGGCCAGAGGGCTGTGCTTTCGAGATTTGTGTGATTTGAAAATGCCTGCATTAATCGAGTGTTCTCTAAAGCCACATAGCTATTCGCAAAAGAGCTGCTTTGCATTCTGTGATTCTGTTTCATTTGCATTCGCTTTCAACTCTCACCCAGCACTTTGAGCATTGATTTTAGAACACTAATTAGGCCGGCTGTGTCCCTGACTTTGTTCTGGGATTATCTCCGTTGTGCCTGTGAGCTGCTGTAAAGTCGATTAGTTTCCTTGACCGCCTGCAGCTACATCGTCCAGGACCTGATGGAGACGGACCTGTATAAGTTGCTCAAGACCCAGCAGCTCAGCAACGACCACATCTGTTACTTTCTGTACCAGATCCTGCGTGGGCTGAAGTACATCCACTCTGCCAACGTCCTCCACAGAGACCTGAAGCCCTCCAACCTGCTCATCAACACCACCTGCGACCTCAAGGTCAGAGTCATCCCGCGGGGAATATTTTCTCACTTTTAGGGGGTGGGTGGGTTGGTGGTTTTCAAGTCAGCACATCTTTTGTAATATTTGGCGCAGTTCTCCTCACAATTCCGCAGCTGTCAATGAAATGATACGCTCTGGTCTCTGTGGTGTAATAATGTGGACCAGTAAAATCCCACCTGGAGAGCCACACTTTTTCTCGAACGGGAGTGGTTGTGTTTGTTTGTCTCCTGGAAATTTATGACTTCACTTCCTACCTGCTTTTAGTTCCCATTCAACAGCGTTTGGTGCACAAAAATGAAAGAATATTATAGCCGTTGTAACCTTATAGTTTTACTACAACGTTACCATGCATTTTAAACAAAAGTAACATGGTGATGTGTACAAATTATGCATTAGACTCTACATTTTGGCTCCTACCATCTCATATCAAAACTTTATAAAAAGCTGGACAGGCCACACCCATAAGGGTCAAACTGGGATAAATTAGGGTTAAATTTGGAGCCAGTATTTGGCATGCACAGCAGGAACTGTTTGCTGGCCTAATTCCAAGAGATTTAAGATTAGGCATGTTATCAGACCTGATTCTCACACAATTTTTGGACATGCCGTAAATGTTTTCTTGTATGTCGCCGTGCATGGGCACTTTTTGCATTACAGCCTAGTCTTTCAAGATTTTTTTGGGGCCACATTTGTTCAATGTGAGACAGTGTTTCTGAGATAGAGACCCTGATTTTAGTATGTTATTATTATTTTTGTCTTCTCAGATCTGTGACTTTGGGCTGGCGCGGATAGCCGACCCAGAGCATGACCACACTGGATTCCTCACAGAGTATGTGGCTACTCGCTGGTACCGTGCTCCGGAGATCATGCTCAATTCCAAGGTGAAGATTCCTCTGTGCATGTGTTTTAGGCTCCTGCACACATCTGTGTGTATATATGTAGACATTTGAATCTGAGTTTGTGTGTATACTTAACCACTTTCTCCCACTCTCTCACTGTGTCAGGGCTACACAAAGTCCATTGATATCTGGTCGGTGGGTTGCATCCTGGCTGAGATGTTGTCCAATCGGCCCATTTTCCCAGGAAAGCACTACCTGGACCAACTCAACCACATACTCGGTGAGGCACTGCAACTGCACATGTCTTTATCATCATGGCCTACAGTTGAGTGCAAACGTTTGCACCCCCCCATTGTTTATGGGTTAAAAAGGGAAAATGTACACTAGCGTTCAAAAGTTTGGGGTCACCCGTCATATTTTACGAACAGTCATTATTCTAGTCACTAAACTCTTATACAATGTAGTAGATCTAATATATCAAATATAAACCACACACCTCAAGCTGTTTTTTAGAGGTTTTGTTTGGTATTTAAAGTATTTTGGTGGAAAAGTTATTTAGAAGTCATTAAAAAAAGTTAAATGATAAAATTTTATGATTCCAGTTTATTATTTAAGTTTCCACTTCAAGATTTGATCCCCGCTTTCCATTAAAAGGGACATTAATGTTTATATTAACATCACTCTTGATGCTATAAAACTTTCAGTCATTTTGGAGGCATCATTCTGGACACATGATGTTTCACAGCTTTCTACAAATGATTTGAAACCTAAAGTGCATCAACACTAGAATCATATTACAATCATTTTATAGATGGATCTGAAACTAAATGGTGTTTATATCACTGAAAGCATTGATTCCAAACTTTTGAACGCTAGTGTAAATCTATTTTACAATTTATCTACAAAATAAAGTAGAATTCCAAGCTGTTCAGAGGGCAGTTATAAAGGCAAAGGGTGGGCATACAAGTTATCAGAGAATATTTATATCACATTCGGGAAGGGTAAACTTTTAAACTGCTATTATTTTGTTTTTGTACATCCCATATTTGACCTTTTTGTTACTTGTAAAACCCAAACGCACGGAATGTCTATAAATATCTTCGTCGTCTTCATTTTGTCCTAAGGGTATGCAAACTTTCGCACTCAACTGCATGCGACACCCACTTTCACTTAGCTGTGAAATGAATGCAGTTGCTGTTGGCCTGCCACTGTTGCTTTTAAAGTAATAGATCAATTATAATCGATTAGCCAAGACATGTTGGTGTCCAGATTTTGCTTTGCTAGTTTTTAGCTTAGAAAAAAACTAGCAAAGTCGTTTTTAGCACTTAGGCTACAAGCCTAATGTAGCTATCAAGTAATGGAATCTAAAGACCACACACTACTGTTTTGCAAACTGCATGCTGAAATTCACACATTTCTCTCAAGCCACATTAAATAACCTCAAGCAGGCGTGTGGGTTCTATAAAAGGGAACAAAACTGTAATGGCTGGAATGATTTTCTATGGTCTTTACATTTAAAATCGTATATATGAAATTTAGAACTTTTAGAATCTTGTGTATGATTCAGATTTTTTCATTTTTAATGTAAAACAATGACAATGTTTTGGTCATTTCTTTCAGAAGATGGGGCGTGTAAAACGTTTCGCATGTTCTTTAGACAATGTTCTTGCACATGTCTGATAAGTCAAAGTGGAAAAGTATGGAAAATAAAGCCACTTGTGTCCAGACCGAGAAAAGTGTGTAAATTCAGAGAACTTTTTTTATTTTATTTTTTTATTTTTTCTTGCACTAAAACCCTACATCTCACGGTAACGTTGTCAAGTCGCCTTAAATGTGTGACTGGCTGTTGAAAATTTACCTCCGGAACACAAATAATACTCAACATCTGCCTTTGACGACACATTTGAAATCCTCCAGAATAGTGGCTCTGGTATGTTTGATGGTTTTCGTTTAGCCCCAGTGATACCCAGTGACCCTAAAATTGACCCGACTTTGACATGACATGAGCTATGCGCCGTTCGTATAATGCTTGTGTATTTGTGTGTGTGTGTGTGTGTTGGTGAATGTTGGTGTTGGATGGAGAATGTTGGTGTAGGATGGAGAATGTTGGTGTTTGTTGGTGAATGTTGGTGTGTGTTGGAGAATGTTGGTGTTGGATGGAGAACGTTGGTGTCTGGTGGTGAATGTTGGTATGTGTTGGTGAATGTTGGTGTTGGATGGAGAATGTTCTTGTTTGATGGAGAATGTCGGTGTATGATGGTGAATGTTGGTGTGTGATGGTGGCTGTTGGTGTATGATGGTGAATGTTGGTGTGTGATGTGAATGTTGGTGTGTGTTGGTGAATGTTGGTGTGTGATGGTCAATGTTGGTGTGTGATGGTCAATGTTTGTGTTTGTTGGTGAATGTTGGTGTGTGATGGTGAATGTTGGTGTGTGATGGTGAATGTTGGTGTTTGTTGGTGAATGTTGGTGTGTGATGGTGAATGTTGGTGTTGGTTGGAGAATGTTGGTGTTTTCTGGTGAATGTTTTGTACTGGACTTCAGAATTAAAAAGAATGTTGAATTGTGTAAACTGTATCCAGCTGTAAACCACAACATCTTGAGTAAACATGCAAATAAGCGCATGATTTCAGCTGGGTTTGTACATTTATTTAGAAAGCTTACTTGAACAGTTGAGAGAGTTGGAAAGTGGTTTTCTGACATATTCAGTCAATCTTCCAAATAATTGGTAGCTCAGGAGTTCCGTTAGTGACCAGAAGGTTGTGACTTCAAATCCTAGGGCTGTCAGAGAGCCACTCATTGGCCATTGAGCCCTAATGCTCAGCTCTGTGCTTGGATTGGATTCTGCCTCACTGGTAAATTTTTGGATAAAAGCATCTGAATTATGAATGAATAAATGTAAGTAGATCTCGGTTCTTAATGATACTCCATGGAATGAGTCAAAGCAGATTTATTTTTAAAAAGTCTGGTTTCTTCAGGTAGGGTGAATGTTCACTGCTCCATCCTCTCCACATGCAGTAACGAATGCTGTCCCACTCAGCACCTACTCAGACAGAATGCAAAAATGAGACCTCCAATCCTCATCCTTAGTGGCTGAGTTTTTCAGCTGACCTAGATGCAAGATTACTGGGGTTCAGAGAGCAACAATTGCTCATGAGTTACCTCCTCCACCAGCATGCACTCTCACACACACACACACTCATGGAAATTAGAATAAGAGCACACTACCACATGGTGTACACCTACTACTAATAAAAGTTGGGTTTCTAACCTGTGACTTATTACTGTGTATGAAATTTCTTCTGCTAGGAAAACAGCAAAGCAATCGATAAATAGACAAAAATAGCTTCTGATAGAGGTAATTTATTGGAATACTGTAGTATAACCAAACAATACATAAAGAAAAAAATATTCTAACCGAATATTGAACATTGTACATGATTCAAAGCAGGCCTTATACATGAATCTGCTTTTGATTGGCTTTTAAAATGCATTGGTATATTGAAAATGTTTTAAATTTGTAACTTGTGGCAAACTCACGGAAGATGTCGCCCCTTTTTATAAACTCTAGAGAGCTCTTTTGTGTACAGCCGAGTAAAACGGCTAAACGCACAGCAGGAATTGAGTCACGACTGCAAGAGCCTCTTGTTTTAGCTCGTGTTCTCTGAAGGGTGGTGAGTCAGGGGTTGTTGCATCAATTGACCTCTGGATTAAGGGAAATAATTTGATGCTATGACATGCTGACATTTTCCATGTGCCATTATTTACGCTTAATTGAACTTCAGTTATATAACTGAAGATTTCAGGTTTGGCCGGTTTCTTGAGTTTACCTAGAAGGTTTAGGGAAAGTGATATCCTTTACATGTTTATGGATGTTTCTCATTTTTCAGTGTTCTTATTGGTTCTTCATTTCTTTCATTTTCCACCACTCAAGTTCATTTCCAATACTGAAGAATACAAGCACTTAGATACTGGTTAAAATACCTGGAAGTGTTCTTGATGGTACTCAAATATCAAGAATGCATCGGTCGCCTGACTCACCATTGTAACAACATAGTAATGGCAGACAAGGCGACTCATAATCGTACTGTAAGTTTCATGTTCTTTTATTTTATAAAATGCTAAAATGTTCAAATTAAATTCTGATAAAAATGACAAGTGGAAGTGGGAGAAATGGATATCCAGCTAACAGAGAACGTTATCAGAACTTTCAGTAACGTGTTTGACAGGTTCTAAGAAGATTAGGCTGTAACGTTACAAACATAACGTTCTTGCAATGTTCTGAAAACGTGTTGTAACACTAGGTGCATTCAAATTGAACTCATGAATTTGAGCTTTTGACATGGGAAGGTAAGCATGCAACACGCTCACCATTCAAGAATATTGTTGCAAGGCAACTGGAAAAGATGGCTAACAATTTAGCTAGCTAGCACGTAGCATGTGTATGTAAGTCATTAATATGAACAGTGTAAAGGCATAATGTCAGTGGAAACGAAACAGAACCATTGGGAACATCAACATTTTCCTCAAGAGGAGGATACGGTTGGCGAAGTTAGCTAGCTAGCATTAACCTTCTGCAGTTTCTCTAGCATCATTGGTTAATGTAACTTATGGGCACATTGTTACTGCTGTTGCTAGAAGCTGTTAGCACTCAAACTAAACTTTAATATGCAGCATTTCTCAATTTCTTAAAGAAGGGTTCTCTATTCTCATGTCCTTGTGAGTTCATTCTTGCAAGGTAACTTGACAAGAACATTCTTCCCAGGAACGCAAGTCTGTTCTTTGCAATACATGCCGTGTTAATCCGCCACAGAAGTGGTGCCACGGGGTCATTTTTCTCTAAACTCTCGGAGTAAACTGGGCTTTTAAAGTGCACATGATCTCCTGAAGCTCTGTACAGATCCAGTTACCATCGGTGTAGGCGTGTCACACTCTCACTGACGGATCTTTTACAGATCAGAGGCGTTTAGTGCTTAAAGAACAAAAGGAAATGAAGCAGGAGGCCAGAAAAAGAACACACTGCTGCGGTCACAGTGCTTAAGTCTTATCCATTACAGGGAGCTCGAAGCAAAACTGCACATTTATGAACAATATAAAGAGATTCAGGGGGGTCTAAACTTTTGGAGTCTGAACAACTTGTGCATTGTTCAGTCACTTTTGGACTGAAAAGTGGTTTTCGTCATTGTGTCCAATCATCCACCCATTTGAGAGTTAACACCGTTTTTCCCCCAATGATAACACTTCCTAACAATCCTGTATTCATCATGCATTATAAATGTGTTTATAACATGTTACATATCATACATGATACTTTACAATTCTTGGCATAAGCCTGTATAAATGCACATAGTTACCTGCATTACATTTTATAAAGCATGAGTATGTGACTTCCTAATGTCAGGTTGATTTAACGCATTATAATGTCTGTTCATAGGAACAATGTAGACACTCTGCACTCTGGTGTTGTATCTGTACTGCAAGTGCATTACAGCAGTGGTGTTTACAATCTTCATATAAACAGATATTATAATACGTTATGTAGCCTGACATTATGAAATCATATATTCATGCTTTATAAAGTGCTATGAATGTAACAATAACTATTTATAAGCAATTATAAAAGCTTTTTAATGTACATTAGGCATTAAAATGTATTATGTATGCTATCTAACACATTAAAAATGCATTATAAATACAGGATTCATAAGCAGTCTTACCAAAAATACAGTCCTGGACCCAGTTTCTCAAAAGCATCATAAAAGTTAAGATCATCTTAACTTTTGGGAGAGAGAGAGAGAGAGAGTGAGAGAGAGAGTGAGAGAGAGAGAGAGAGAGAGAGAGAGTGAGTGAGAGAGAGTGAGAGAGGGAGAGAGAGAGAGAGAGGGAGAGAGAGAGAGAGAGAGTGAGAGAGAGAGAGAGAGAGAGAGAGAGAGAGAGGGAGAGAGAGAGAGAGAGAGAGAGAGAGAGAGAGAGAGAGAGA
>JAOUQW010000023.1:19604242-19617549 GCA_028565825.1 Olivaichthys viedmensis | reverse complement strand
AGAGCATGATGTTATCATCATATCTATCTCTCTCTCTCTCTCTCTCTCTCTCTCTCTCTCTCCCTCTCAGACGGGGCTGCAGAATCAGTGTTTAGAGCTGCGCAGTCAGATGATCAGTCTGCGCACTCAGCTGGACACCAGCCAGGCTGTACAGATGGACTTCGTGCAGCTCTCGCAGTCACTACAGGTGCACAGAACTAAGATGTGCCCCTCTCGCCAGATGTTCACACACAGATTAATTTTAATACCAGTGCTTTTATTTAGAGCTGAAATACAAACAGATCGCTGAATCCTTTTCGGCTCAATTTGCTGTGTGCTGCTGTGCGATATAGGAAGGAAATCTGTCTTTTGTCTTACAATATGTAAACTATTGTAATCTGCTCTAATATATAAGCTGCCCTTCACTCTTCCTTTCAGGTGAAAATGGAGCAGATTCGTCAGGCAGAATCTTTGGACCAAGTTAGACACATCCTTGGAGAAGGACTTGATGAAGACAGTCACCAGCCCAACAATGCCACATGAGCCAGTAGGAGATTATCACCCTTTTTCTGAACCAAAGTGAAAGGACTGCTTTCTTTTACGGGCACAGAAATGAACCAGGATCAAGCTGAGAGTCTAGCAACCTTAGATTAGGGTTATTATCCCAACCCTAATAACTGGTAAAATAAGGTGATATAATAACCTACATTACTGTTTCAGTGCACGTTGTTTTGTAACTGAAGCTAGGCAAACATTTAACAATATAGGACTAAGCTTAATACGTTGTGTAATTAGACTAACAACTGGTTTTACTTGAATTTTAAGCAAATCTAACAGATGATGAACTTTAACAAGTCTTGGATGACACAGTGCCCACTAACCAGACATCAACTCGGAGTAACCGTACTTTAATGACGGTTGTGAATCTCTTGTGGCCAGTATCCATGATAACTCCTGCTAGCTTTATTCTCATACATACTATCGCATATGTACATTCCTCGTTTTTATCTCAGCCCCCAACCAAATGATCATAACTGTGAGATACTCTGGATGAAAGTGCCACACTATTTTTGATAGCATTTGATGCTACAGAAAAGCTCAATAATGCTAAATTGGCACAAACACTCACAGGAACAATATGCCATGAGTTTCCCAGTTATGACATATAATCTCTGTCTGTCATGGCATACTACAAATACTTTACAATAGTTCTTTTTTATTTTACAGCAGTGTGCAGTTCAAATATAAAACAGTAATTCCCATTTAGATGTCAAATGTTGTATTTTGGCATGCGGAAAATCCAAGTTCTTGAGTTGCACTTGGGAACAGCATTAATAGTTATGTACCAGTCTGTCAGCTACAGGTCGAAGCCTACATAAAGAAATGATATGTGGGCACTTCAATGCATAAGACCGCCCAAAGTAAGACACTGGAAAACTCCCCAGAAAGGCATGTTTAATAGGGAATAAAACACACATTTTTAATGTTGGTATCCTTTACAGTAATTTTTTCTTACATAAATATCTGTCCTAGACTATGACCCTGTGTTATCTTATGACTCTGTGTAATCAGCAGTGATTGTTAGACAACAAAACATTAACTTCAACACTAGGCTTAATCTGTGTCTGGGACACCAGCCTTATGGGTGCATTGGCCATGTGTTCAGTGTCATGATAATATTTATCACGTTGTGTGCCATTATTGGCTTTATACATCATACGACTGTATATTAACGGTTGGCTTCACAATGAGCATTTTCTGTTTGGTTTTGTGCTCCATTTGGACGTCTTTTATTAAAATGATCCTTTGCCCAAAAGCTGAATGCTTGGTTTGTCTCCATTTATCTTTCTGCATGCAGAGAAGAGCCTTCATTTTAGTGAAACACGTGTCATGAGAGCATGCCGGACGTATAAAGTTAAGTGCAGCTGTTTGCACACGCTTAGGACTAATTAAAGAAGACAAAGAAATGTAATTTATACCAACAAGTGTTACGTTTCAGTTCCTTCATTATCATTAGTAACAAAAATGGCCAAATCCTGTATGTTAAGATATTAATGGTGAGAAAAGAAATTAAAATGATAAAAGTTTGCATATCCCTTTTTGAATGTGATATAAATATTTTCTAATAACCTGTATGCCCACCATTTGCCTTTTATAACTGCCTCTAACTACTTTCATATCCTTTGAGCAGCTTTTACATCCTCTCTGTTGTAAACTTTGACTTCTTTCTTTTGGTTCTATTTATCTGTTGGTTTTGCCTTACAGTATATTTTGGATTGTTGCCTTGTTGCATGATACTTCCACATTTTTTTAACATGCCGGAATTTATTTTTTATTTTTTTCTTCTCTCTCTTCTCGTAGATTAATTGTGAAACAGAGGTACATTTTCCTTTTTTCACTCAGAAACCATGGGGGGGGTAATGCAAACTTTTGCAGTCAACTGCACGTGTTTGAGTGTTCAGCTTTTAGCACACACCAACATCTCCAATGTTGAATTAACACACATACAGTATTCATGTATATCCAGGTGGACACAAGTGAACACTGTAACAATTAATTAAACATTAGAGATTTTTAATGTTCATGTTTTCAATTCAGGTCTTTTTTTTTTCTGAAAGTCATATAAAAAGCATTTAACCACTTTTAAGGAGACACAGAGCACAGACAGATTTTTAAAAAAATATATGTCTTTATTAAGACATATATTTTTATTTTTTAGGAATTGTTAACTAGTTATAATGTTAATCTATTTAAATATATAAACTTATCACATTCATATTCACATTCACATGGCACATTTTCTGTTTTTATGCATTTTTTTCTTTTTTTTTTTTTTTTTTTTTTTTTTTGTATTTTCAAGTTTTCTGACTTGTTCACTGTTAGTTTCTTGAATGGTTGTTGTAATTCCTTTCGTGATGGTTAAGTGTACTCATTCTTTAAAGTGTGTTCTTTCTCATCTCATCTGCTTCTCAGCTTCCTCCTCTTAGTCCCATTTCTTAGACACCAGATTCTCTTCTTTCTCTGTAGGGGCAGAAGACACACAGTTAGACACTAAGTGTAGAGGAGGTTTAGCGCAGCGCTAGTGACCATCATCATCATATACTTTAGTCAACCATGATGTAAAAAACGAATATTTCAGTTGACTTGCGGCACTGACTCGTGTCCCATTGTTATGCTTTTCAAACCATTCATACCAGTTAAAATGAAGCCTTTTGCATTTTGCTGAATCCATGCAAACTGCATAATTGGAATCTAAATCTAATATTAGGAGCCTTAGTCATACGTATATTCACTCAAACACAATCTCGTATCCTGTTGTATGCTGGATATCAATTCAGTGTTAAAATTTACACTTAAAGTTCGCATCAACCAGACTAAATTATGAAAACGCAACATGAGCAACACAATTATGTGAGATATTTGGTGGAGGCTTAGTTGAATAAAGCACCAAGAAAAGAAGCAACACATACCTACACACTCATACCAGCGTTTGTTTGTTTTTGTTTTTTGTTTTTTGGATAAGAAAAGGACAGAGAGGATTGTGGGATACCTTGCTTTGTTACAGGAATTGTGAAGGGAACAGGATTAGGCTGGAATAAAATTGTGAGGGAGGGAGAGGGTAAGGAAGAAAAGTGAGGTAGTTCAGGTAAGATAGTGGGTGAAGTTTGGTTCAGGAAAGGAAAAAGGAAAGGCTTGTTCAGGGGAATACAGAGTTTTAAAGGTAGGAAGGGATCATCATAGTAAATTAGCATTTATTAACATTTTAGTGCAAGTCTGATTAGGGAAATTGTTCCAGGATCTTTAAACTATGAACCCTTAAAAACTCAAATAATATGTATAATACAGTATCTTACACAATTTAGTATAAATAAATGTCAGAACCTACAGTATTATCATGTTTTATTGATTGATATAAACATTTCGAAGGTGGATATGTGTTCACTTACGTTCCAAGTAGGTGCGAGCTATGTACTTGAGCACCTCATCGATGAGGATGACTGGGAGAGAGAGCTTCAGCACCATGATCCACTGTTCCAAAGTCAGATGAGTCAACTTGAAAATCATCTGTAGTGCGATAGAGAAATAGATTAGAAATGGAGACGAAGGAAAAATGTTGAGAGAAAAAAACAAGTGATGAAATTGGTCCGTTTAAAGGAATGAATTAGCAGTGGGACTCACGGGCAGAGGATCGACATAGATGATCATAAAGTGCAGGGACATGGACAGGGACATTGCGGCCACCAGCCAGTTGTTGCTCCAGGGAGGCATCCGCACCAGGGACTGGTTCTCTGACAAGCTACACACACATACACACGCACTCGGGTTACACGAGATACCAAGGTACTAGGGTACAAATTTAAGTTTATATCAGATTTGATTACAATATAATTGCTCTGCCATTGTATTTTAATTGCAATTACAATTTTTGGTATCCTGAATGCACTAATGCGCACACACACAAAAGTTTGCATACTCTTGGGACAAAATAAAGAATACAAAATAAATGTAATTTATACCAACAAGACATTGAGTGTGTTTGGTTTCACAGAGGTTCCTTTTTTGGAACATTGAACAAAAATAGTCAAACAGTGTGCGTGAAGATGTTAATAGTGAAAAATTCAAAATGATATCATGTCTATTATATTGCTTCTACATATCAGGTCTGAAGACACAGAGTCATGGTAAAACTTTGTCTTCTTTTATTTGGTTTTCTGTTGATTTTGACTTATGTTTTGGATTGTTATCTTGTTGCAGAATATACTCACTTTTATAATTTCTTTTTTTTTTTGTATATAAATTGTTAATGTTCCTTTTTTCACTCAGAAACCATTGGGATGCAAACTTTTGCAAATGACAGCTATATTGGCGATAACATGGATTTCTGCCTGAATAATGCTACTTTTGTATGACGTGATTTCCTTCAAGGTTAATATTAATGTTTAGCAGTTTTGTTGAGGTGGTAGGAAATAGTGTCAAGGGGTCGTTGCAGTCTGACCTGTTGAGGGCGTTGCACATCTCGATGGTGACCAGCACAGACAGGGCCATGGTCATGGGGGGAGCGGCCTCGAACACCTCACAGTGGATGCCAGCGAAGTCCTCATTGTCAGGAGTGCACTGCATGAAATGTGACTGAGGGACAGAACCAGCCAATGAGCACTATTCGAGTTGACCATCCAATTAAACAATTAGGTAAAATTTATGAGCTAATTCATTTCTTATATTACTTGTTCTTAATTCACCATCCTCCACAGTGCTTTCCAATCTTCGTCAATCTTTAGGAAGTATTTTCCCTTCTCCAAACTTGCTCAGCTCCTTGCTCAGCTCATTACCAAGCCAATACATGAGTTCAAAACTCTAATTTGCCATGAAGGGTTACTTGAGGAACAGGATTAGGAAGCACTGTTTGAGGCTACTTTGTTTTTTTTTGGGGGGGGGGCATTGCAGGTGCTGGACTCACCAGCTGGTAGAAGGTCACCATAGGGCCTTCGTCAAAGTAGATGAACCACCAGGCAGCAGCAGCCACAGTAGCAGCTCCAACATAACCTGAGGCAGAGCAATAAGAGATGTACCGACACCCAAAGATAAGTTCATGAAGTATAATATTACTTAATACATGAAGATGGGTGGTTAAGGTTCTGCACTAGCAACTGGAAGGGTTGTGAGTTTACTCCCAGGACTGCTAGAGAGACACTGTTGGACCCTTGAGTAAGGCCTTTAACCCTAAACTGCTCATCTATGCTTGGATTGGATTCTGCTGCTTTTGTAAATCTCTTTGGATAAAAGTGTGTGGTAAATGAATAAATGCAAATGAGAAAGAACCTAAACAAATACAAAGTGAAAATGGAGAGAGGCACTTCACACATATTGAAGCCTAGGTTACGATTAGACATCGCTCTGTAATGCTCAGTTTAGATTTATTTTTATTTTTTCTTTCCTGCTTGATGTTTACTTGTCTGTATGTATAGATAGAATATCAGCATGAAATGATTTGCAGAAATGGCAGTGTCTATGTATGACTGTAGTACTAATTAGAAACCAAAAGATCTTACTTAACATGATTTAAAAAAGGTCAGAAGCATGTCAGATGTGTTTTAAAAATTCAGATTTAATTGTCTAGTCAAAGCTAGAGGAATGGTAACTGTGTTATCTGTCCATAGATTCATCATGGTAGGTGCATTACGGTATCAAAGGTAAACGTACTTCCAATGACCAGGTATCTAAAGAAGAGCCAGCCGGAAATAAGTGGTTCTTTGGGAGAGCGAGGAGCCTTTCCCATGATATCCAGGTCAGGGGGGTTAAAACCCAGAGCAGTGGCAGGAAGACCATCAGTGACCAGGTTCACCCACAACAACTGCACTGGGATCAGAGCCTCAGGCAGACCAAGAGCAGCAGTCAGGAAGATACTTAGACAGAAAGAAGATGTTTATTTAAAGTCCAGTAGGGCAAAAATTATTTGTCTCAGTTTTAAATGATGGTGTGGAAACTTTGTGTTAGTTTATGAGAAATTAGGAAATAAAAATTGTATCGTACGTGTCATTGGGGAATAAATTAGGATAATACAAAAACTGCTCTGGGTTGATGGAGTGAAAAAAGAGGTTGCAGTGTTGCTCACCAGACGACCTCTCCAACGTTGGAGGAGATGAGGTAGCGGATGAACTGCTTCATGTTGTTGTAGATGGCTCTGCCTTCCTCCACGGCAGCCACGATGGAGGAGAAGTTGTCATCGGCCAGAACCATCTCAGAGGCTGACTTGGCAACGGCTGTGCCAGAGCCCATGGCAATGCCAATCTCTGCCTTCTTTAAAGCAGGGGCATCATTCACACCATCACCTGTCTGTTGATGGGAATGGAGTATGTTTTAATTTCTTTATTTATGTATTCTTTTCAAAATGTATTTTAAAAAAAGCCAAGCATGCTGAATATTGCAGTATTGTCAGGACTATCAGGACAGCAATGGGCATTTGAAGAGAAACCAACAGGTTCCTTACCAGTTGACAGTCTATATCTTAGATAAAGTTGTTAGCAATATTATATAAGTAAAAGGGGCTAAATCCTGTTTAAGCAGCATGAAGATAGCTATGGCTTAAAGTATTATAATTGTAAACTAGTAAATATCCATTGCTGAAGATGCCATGGTCGTGTATGATAGAGTTTTGTAGCTCTCTCACCATGGCTGTGATCTCATCATAACTCTGCAAGTATTCCACAATCTTGCTCTTGTGGGAGGGCTCAACACGGGCATAGCAGCAGGCCTTGCGTACCGCCTCTCTCTGTTGCACCAGGGGCAGGTCATCGAACTCACGACCTGTGAAAGCCCGGCCAGTGACATTTTCATCCTCACCAAAGATGCCGATACGACGGCAGATAGCCACAGCAGTGCCCTTGTTATCACCTGGAAGAGAGGGAGAAGATGTTGTTGTTATTCAGAGTTTATAATGGAATGAAAGAGGGTGGGGTAGAGGTGCTTTCTAGGACAACAGAAGAAGGAAAAAGAAGCCGATCTGGAACAATAAAGACATTTAAAACAGAAAGCACATAATACAGATGTAGATTTTTTTTTTAAAGTAGGAAGTTATGACATGGACATGGAGAGCGTTGATGCCTCTCACCAGTGATCATAATGACCCGGATACCAGCAGCCTTGCACAGCTGGATGGAGCCCATGACCTCCTTACGAGGGGGATCCAACATGCCAACACAGCCCACGAAGGTGAGATCAGTCTGAGGAGTAGAGAAGAGCATGGTGAGGTTTGTGGAGCTTAGAGCTTTACAGCCTCTGAGGATACAATCTTAGTTTTTTGGATGGCTAACGGTTCTAGCTTTCTAAAGAGGTTCTACTTGGAATGTTTTCTGAAATAGAAACTCTGTTGTAGGGTTGTACCTTTAACCTTTAAGGGTTCCCACAGAGGGACAACATAAAGACTCTTTTTGGCTGCTAGAAAGAAAAAAAAATTCTTAGAGTGTAGCAGAAGATCAGAGTTCTGTTATGCCTTGTCATAAAAAACATAGATATTCTATCGGTAGCATTCATCAGGTTCTACCCCTTTTTTCTTCCAGAACCTACGGTACATATCCATCCATCCAGCCATCCATCCATCCGTCCCTTTCTCTCACTCACCTCGTACTCAACAAACTTGGTGGCGTCCTGCAGGTTCATCTCCTCCTTCTTCAGAGGGGAGTCTCGGGTGGCCAGAGCCAGGCAGCGCAAGGTGTCACGGCCAGTTCCCCACTCCTTAATTACAGCCATGATCTTTTCTTTAACAAGGCCAGTCAGGGGTATGCGGTTGGTTCCCACACGCACATAGGCACATCTTTCAATCACACCCTCAGGAGCACCCTGCATGAAGATATGCTTTTGTTAAGAGTAGGTTCATTAACTGCAAGTTTCTTCTTAGGTGAAGTTTTAACTGTAAATGTCCACCGAAAGAAGCACTGACCTTGACAAACATCTTATTGCCGAGGGGCGCCTTGGAGGGCTTGGAGGGAGTGCAGTAGACGGACATGGACTTCCTGTCACGGGAGAACTCCAATGTGAAATCCTTCTTCATCAGCTGCTTGACTACCTAGAGGAGTAGGCAGAGGTAACACAGTTAGACAAAGAGGCCATCAAGGTCTACCCACAGGTACACTCTTAGAACAAATGGTTCCATCTAGCACCCTAAAGGGTTTTTCGATTTGTCCCACTGGGGAAACTTTTTAAAGGTTCTGTGCAGAACCTTACAGCAGAGGATTTTCCTTTAGGAAATGGAAATTAGCATCCTTTTAGGAAGCAAGAACCGTTAACCATCTTAAGAACCCTTGAGGAACCTTTTTTTCTAAGAGTGCGTAGGGATTTTAGACAAACAAACTCCATTAAGTATTATTCTGTGGATTTTTTAAAATTGTGATTATAGAATTTTGACATGGCGAAAGGTGTAAAAGAGAAACTGTGGAGTTCACAAAGATAGATTGTTGGAATTTAGGCTTTCTGGCATTTGGCATTGTTAGAAGCCTTGAGGAGGTAAAGTATAGTAAAATAGTACAGTGAGTATACTTACAGAGCAACAGGTATTGGCTCTCTCCACCTTGGACAGGCCACGAACATCAGTGTTGAACACGTTCATCTTTTCCACCAGGCAGCACAGTGCAGTCTCAGTGGCTTCACCCACCTTCTCATAGATACCTTTAGACTGTCAGACAGAAATAATGAATTTTTATAGAGGTCTAGAGAGAGAGCTTGAGTAAAAAAATTAAAAAAAGAGTAGGAGAGACCAAAAAATAAAGACATTACTGCTATAGAGACACTTCATATGAAAATTATTGAGGAAAGGAGGGAGAGGTACACAAGAAAGACAGAGAGTGAGTAGAGGAACATACTGACCTCATTGTAGTCCAGAGAGGAGTCGTTGCACAGGGCACAGATGGTGGCCAGCTCGACCAGACCGTCGTACTGACCGCACTTCATTGGAAATCCACCCTTAGTTCTGCACAAAAGAGAAAATATGTCCATATTCAGTATGTGTGTATAGTTTTTGTTTTGTTCATGGCTGCTCAGTAATTAGTTGTCTACTTACACGTCTCCTTCAGGAGTGTATTTGGAGCCAGAGATATCATACTGGTCAAGAGTCACATTGTCACCTTCCACCTTCTCAATGATGAACATCTAAATACACAGAAAAACACAGTCTTTTGTTATAGTGTATGTGAAGTGTGTTTATACTTTATAGACTGTAACTAATTTGAAAAAAGAGACAGCAGTTTTCTCACAGCGTGTCTGCAAAAACAAGAGAACTGACCCAAGTCACATTGTTCTGCTCTGAACCCTACTCTAATTAACAGAGTGGCCGTATAGATGGTGGAGCCTCAAGTATCTTGGACTAAAATCATTTTTTGTTTAGCACACAACCGATGTCTATAAATACTGTTAACAACTGTCTATAATCTGCAAACTCGAGCACTTTATGTTGCCCCCATCTCCTATTGTCACTATACAAAGGTGTAACCCATTTTAATTTACTGTTCAATCTTTACCATGCTACCAGCCACCAACAGGAACCAACTCACCAGGGTTACAGTTGTTAAAGGTCTCCCCATTCATAATATTGTGGACCTTAACAACCAAACCATCTTGCAAATTGCATTTGTAATATCTCAAGACCCTGACCATCCCTTAAATCCATACTTTATTCTACTCCTGTCAGGTCGCCGATACAGGACATAAGCTTGGCCCAATTCAGTAAGAGATTTGTTCTCTCAGTAATGTTAGCTCTCAACTGAGCCTAACCGAACCAGGCCTAACTTTAACGAACCTAATCTGAGTCTAACCTAACAAAGTCTTCCCTAATCTAACGTAACCTAAAGGAACCAAATTTAACCGTGCCTTGCCTGAAAGGTTCCATCTAGCAATGTAAAGGGCTCTTTGCTTGTCTATCTGGGGAAAACCCTTAAAGGTTCTATGTAGAACACTATAACAGAAAGTTTTCCTTTCAAAAAAAGGTTCCAAACATCCAAACAGAATGTTGTTAGAAATCTTGAACCATCCAAAGAGGCCTTCAGGAACCTTTTTTCAGAACCCAACCTAACGGATATAACCTAACTTAACAGAACCTAACCTAACCAAGCTCAACCTGAAGGAACCTAAGCTAACTGAGCCTATCCTAACCAAACCTAATCCAACGGAACCTAACCTAACTGAGCCTAACCTATACTTTTAGAAAAAAAGATTTCTTCTAGCACCCTGAAGGGTTCTTTAGTTTGTCCCTTTGGGAAAACCCTTAAAGACTCTATGTAGAACCTTACAACAGAAAAGGTTCAGAAAAAGTTCCAAGTAGAACCCTTTTAGAAAGCTAGAACCGTTAACCATCCAAAGAACCCTTGAGGAACCCTTTTTTCTAAGAGTGTAACGGAAACCTAACATAACCAAACCTAACCTAACCCAATGGAACCTAACCCAACTGAGCCTAACCTATACTTAAAAAAGAAAACGATTTCATCTAGCACCCTAAAGGTTTTTTTTTGTTTGTCTCTTTGGAGGAACCCTTAAGAACCTTACAACAAAGGGTTTTCCTTTTATAAAATGTTCTAAGTACAGAAAGTACAGAAAGTCTCTTCAGAAAGCTAGAACCGTTAACAATCCAAAAAATCCTTGAGAACCCCTTTTTTCTAAGAGTGTAAAGGAACCTAACATAACCAAGCCTAACCTAATTAAACCTAACCTTACCAAACCTAACCTTCTGTGTGTGTGTGTGTGTGTGTTTGCACACACACACATATGAGTATGGACTCATATCTCTTGCGCACCTTGGTCACACACATCTGGTTGGTGGTCAAGGTGCCGGTCTTGTCGGAGCAGATGACCGAGGTGCAGCCTAGAGTCTCCACAGAGGGCAGAGAGCGCACAATGGCGTTCTTCTTGGCCATACGGCGTGTGCCCAAAGCCAGGCACGTTGTAATCACAGCGGGCAGACCTACCAACACCGAGTCAGATCAGTGTGTATTAACACAGTGCACACAAACAACACAGACACAAGAACCCACCAGACTAAACTGTACTCTTCGCCTCAGTCTTTATTAATCCCTCACCCTCGGGGATGGCAGCCACAGCCAGCGCCACTGCGATTTTGAAATAGTAGACGGCGCCGCGGATCCAGGAGCCGCCATGTACAGGGTCGTTAAAGTGGCCGATGTTGATGAGCCACACAGCCACACAGATGAGAGAGATGACCTTGGAGAGCTGCTCGCTGAACTCGTCCAGCTTCTGCTGCAGCGGCGTCTTCTCCTGTTCAGTGGCTGCCATCTGGTCACGGATCTTGCCAATCTCAGTGGAGATGCCTGTGGACACAGCCACACCGATGGCCTTCCCGGCGGCGATGTTGGTGCCCTGTACAGGACAGACAGAAAAGGGTGAGGAGGAATGTGAAGACTGAAAGGACTGGATATAACATTGCAGTGACATTTTGACAGAAGAGATACACAGATTAATAAATTGATGAATGGGTGAGTGAAAAGCTTTGCATTAAAATCAATAAGCAGTGTATAGTTAAAAAAGTTCAGGGAGAGATGGATAAAAAGATTATATGAATATTTAAAAAGAGAGTAGTGTATAAAATGATAACGTGATGGAGGAATGGTAATCAAGGAGAGACTCACAGAGAAAAGCATGTTCTTCTTGTCCTGGTTGACGGCCCTCATGTCCGGCACAGACTCTGTATGCTTAATCACGCTCACAGACTCACCTGAAAGAGACGAAACAATATTTTAAGTTATTATGTTATTTCTATATTTAAGCATTTCTATATTTAAGTCTTTAGTGTTATTTCTAGGGGCTTGTACCAGTAAGGATGGACTGGTCAACACGCAGAGTTGTGGATTTGATGGAAGTGAGTCTGATATCAGCGGGGACTTTATCACCAACTGCAGGAAAGAAAATACACACGCACACACACACACACACACACACACACACACACATACACACACAGAGCACGAAATCTGTGTTGAAAACTGAAACAACAATAATAATAATAATAATAATAATCGTTTTTATTGATAGTTTTTTACACAGGTAGATCAAAAGATTAATGTTTACATGATAAATCTCGATGTAACTGAAAACAAAAATGTAATTATTTTAAGGTATAAATTTTTTTTCTAAAGAACATTTTTCAAGTGATCATTGGATCTATTGAATCAGTTTCTCCATTTTACACATGTCAATTTTGTATGTTCAGTAATGTTTAAAAAAAAAATACAACCTATGGTAACACTTTATCTTGATAGTCTGCTTTAGAGGCTATAAACAGTCAACAAAAATCTATAGACTGTCAAATGACTGCCATGAACCAACTGATTCTCAACATGTCAACAGTTTATAGTTGTTGATGTTTAGTAATCTATAGACTATCTATCAACTGGTCCCTTTTTCTTTTACTTCATTTGGATGGCCTAGTCTAGCTATTAATTATGAGTTGATGATCTGTAGACTTTTAACAGGAATATACACTAGCGTTCAAAAGTTTGGAATCACCCGTCATATTTTATGAACAGCCATTGTTCTATTCACTAAACTATTCGACAATGTAGTAGATCTAATATATCTAATATAAACCACACACCTAAAGCTATTTTTTTTAGAGGTTTTGTTTGGTATTTAAAGTATTTTGGGAAAAAGTCATTAAAAAAGTTAAATGATACAAATTTAATGATAAAGGAGAAATGCCTATACATAAATAATTCCAGTATATTATTTAAGTGTCCACTTCAAGATTTGATTACCGCTTTCCAAAAAAAGAGGCATTCTGGATATTAATGTTTATATTAACATCACTCTTGATGCTATAAAACTTTCAT
>JAOUQW010000023.1:19590513-19602765 GCA_028565825.1 Olivaichthys viedmensis | reverse complement strand
GTGTGTGTGTGTGTGTGTGTGTGTGTGTGTGTGTGTGTGTGTGTGTGTGTGTGTGTGTGTGTGCGTGTGCGTGTGCGTGCGCGTGCGTGTGCGTGTGTGTACCTGACACTTCCACGATGTCTCCAGGGACAATCTCCCTGGCCTTGATCCTCTGCACGCTCTTCCTGTCAGCGCGGTAAACCTTGCCCATCTCTGGCTCGTACTCCTTCAGAGCCTCGATGGCGCTCTCGGCATTGCGCTCCTGTAGGAGGAAGCATCCATCCCAAATCAGTTCCTATTTTCCACCCCTCTTTTTACAGCTCAGAGCCCTTTCTCCTTCCCCTGGCGTGCATAGTTTCCAGATGAGCATTGTTGTGTCGATATGGACCTTGCTGAAATCTGACCAGCCTTCTGTAACATGATGATAAGGCTGCATAGATACGCCATTCCCTAGCCATTCACTGCGCATGTACAGTCAACTCCAGAATCATTGGCACCCTTCATGAGCAAAAATAAATATATACAATAAATAACACATTCAATGAGGGATATTTGGAGCATAAACATATCAGAACGCTGTATAGTTTTATTTAACACTAAAAAAGTTTTGCTTTGTTTTTTTTAAAAAAGGAATGCATTTTTTCCCCTGAAACTACAAAAATCTAAAACAATTTGCTCCCCACAATTAATATTCAGTATGGTCTAACAGGGTTGGAGACATTTGTAGATGGATCTTGGACCACTCCTTCAAGTAGAATATTTCAAGATCCTTGTATTTTATATCCATTATCTGACTTGAGCAGGGCAACAACTATTTGTCTCTGCGTTGAAAGCTCCTCGGTTTCCCCCATGGTGATGGGGAACTATATATATTTATACCCCAGAGAAACAGGAAACGACCAAAGGGAACAATGGAGTTCCTGATTTTTCCCCAAGGGTGACATTTTGTTTGAATTTATTTTGGATATCATTTAGGGGTGCCAATAATTTTGTCATATTTGTGAGGTGTGTGTTTTTGCGTCATCTCACCTGCCAAACTCCGACCGCCGCATTGGCGATAAGTGTGAGAGTGTGTGTGTTTGCGTCATCTCACCTGCCAAACTCCGACCACAGCATTGGTGATGTGTGTGAGCGTATGTGAGAGTGTGTGTGTGAGAATGTGTGTGTTTGCGTCATCTCACCTGCCAAACTCCGACCACAGCATTGGCGATAAGAATGAGCAGAATAACAAAAGGCTCGACGAAGGCCGTGACAGTTTCCTCACCCTCCTCAAACCAGGCCAGAACCTGAGGGTGCAACGGGGGAACTCATCAAAACAACTTCATAACAGCAAACATCTGTGTGTGTTTGTGTGTATCAGTGTAAAGTGTTAGCATTTCTATGAATACACTCTCAGTGCCACCCTAGTGGAGCAAGGAGAGAAGAAAGACATACTTTATCAGAATCGCAACCATTATTCCTTTATTTTTTTATTATCTTCTTGGCCCCAGTTGTCAAACCCTTCACGCCATAAACAGATCTTGCATCTGATGGTCTCTTCCAATTCTTCCCTCCCTCCCTCTGTTTCTCTGTGATGAAGAGCTGAAACAGCTGACTTGGCCTCAGTCTGCTCATTGTCTCTCAAACACAGCTCTTGCTTTATGGCACATTAACACCAGCTCTCTGTCAATCTTTTTCTCCTCTGCTCTCTTTCTTTCTTTTTCTATCTCTGTCTCTTTGCCAAGTAATCCTCCTGACCTTTTTGTGGCTTGAAATAATGCCCTCTCTTTTTTCCTTTACCTCTCTGTCTGCACTCTGCATGGTCAGTCTGATTGGCAACTCCCCTGATGGGATTTATGGGTAAAGTAGTTTTGCAACAAATCAAACTTCTACCAGATTTATACCACCGTCATCTTTATGAGGAGTCATAAAGGATCATTACGACTTAGGACTGTGGTTATGCCACTGATGATTGTATGACATATACTATATACAATTCCCAAAATACATTTGAGTACACCAGTTCACCAGCTTTCCAGTCCCCCATTAGATGTAGACGCACACAATTCTACAAACTGAGTTTGGTACAATGAAGTAAAGTTGCTTTATAAACATCTTTAAGGTTCTGTTTAAAATGTTAAACTTTCTAAAGACAATAAAGCTTTACAGGCACTAGTAGCTTCTGGAATAATCACAGTTACCTAACAGGCAAACCAGATCTGTTTGAATGAGTATGTTGGCATGTGTGAAACCATCCCTGTGAGGTCTAACACTTCTGCTACTTATCACGTCTCTGGGTAGACGACTGAAATTACAGTTCACCCACAATGCATTGCTCAGGGTTAAACAATGAAGAGGTCACTTTTTGATTGACAGGAGGGCATGGGCATGTGACGAATGTGTCCCTGCCATTCACGTCGGTGTTAATGATGACTATCTGTGCCTCGTAATGAAGTCCTGCTTCCTTTTAAGCGCACTACGTACCACATTTGGCACCACACTTGCAACAATAGTCCCTACCCCCTACCCTTTTATTTCCTGTAAAGGATGAGTAAAAATAGTTCCTAGTTTATCCAAGGGGAAAAAGAGGGAGGAAAACTAATGGTTGTTTTGTAAAATCAGGCATCGTAAATCAGACAATATAGCTCATGGTGCATTGTTGCTTTCCCACTTTAATAATGTGATTTTGATTTACTTACAAAAGAGATACAGGCAGCCAGCAGCAGGATCCTGACCAACAAATCCTCAAACTGCTCCATCACCAGCTCCCAGACTGACTTACCTGAGAGAGAGACAGACAGACAGAGAGAGCATGCATGCATAGTTTGCATTTGTGAATGCTGCCAGCAGGACAAGAACTACTGAACACTTTTTTGTGCTTTGTCTGTAATATGGCTACAGTATATTATGACAGTATAAAGGCTTCTTTTTTGCCATTTTCAAAATATTACAACCTGCAGGTGAAACTTTTAATCTCAAGGTAGACCAGAATGTAACGCCAGTTAATTTTGTTTAGATAATACTTTTCTTAAGGCATCTTCAGCGTGTTTATTTATGTATTTCGTCAACGTATATATATAAACTATTAATTTTGAAAATAGCTGTCAAGAAGGAGCGCAGTGAACACACACAAATCTTACAAAAACTGAACAAGGAAAGAAAGAGCATTCACCTTCCTCAGCAGGCAGCTCTGTGATTGGTCAGTTGAGTCAAGGAGGCAGGATCAGGGGAAAATGGACAGGGAAAGTTATTAAAGTCTACATAATCATAGTCATAATGATTAATGTCTTGAGTACTTATTATGGTTGGTATTTGTAGTTGATACAGCATTTATATAATCTTATAGTTCTTGTATACAGCAATGTGGACGTGAGCCCTTGCCCTTCAGTGTGACCTTTCATCCGGCAGTCTTCATACGTAGCGGAAGATGGGCATTGGTTTCTCTAGATGTCTATATCTGTCCTTTCCATTTCCTTATTTTCTTTGCATCACTGGCTAATATCTCACATTTTCTTTTTTTATCAACAAGGCCTATTTTCCCTTCCACAATGAAACTTCAATGAACTTTATAACCACACACAAAGTTTGCACACACAAATTGGTGGAAATAGTATAATGATAGATTGGAAAGAAGATGTCAATATAAGTAAGCTAGAATTACTCAGAACCTACAAGTCTGAGAGTAAAATGATCTCTATCTAAAAACTATGTTCTTCTTCCTGGTCCTCTTCAGTGACTTTTGAGTCAATCCAGTTACATGACCTCTTTCTCCTCATTTAAACCTCAATCCATCCATCCATCCAGCCATCCATCCATCCATCCATCCATCCACGCGTTCATGCTTCCCTCACCGTTATAGCCGAACTTGTCCAGGTTTTTCTTGACCTGGTCAGGTGAGAGGCCTGTTTCCTCACTGACACTGAAGTAGGTCAGGCACGCGGCCGTCTCATGAGTGTGAGCGTTCTCCATCCTCTCGGCTCAAGGGGAGGCTTTGCAAAAAAAAGAATACAACCACAAAAAACCACAATAGTACAGTGTGAATGGAAGAAAAGGCAGATCCCAACTCAGAGCTCAGAAACGTCCACACTCAGGTCTTTACCAAGAATTGGGGGGAAAAAATAGGTCTAATTCCATGAGGGGACAGAAAGTAAAAAAGAATTGTACCCACCAACACTTTCTGAAAGTGTGGAAATTGGGACAAAATCAATGGCCCCGATCTTTCTCTCTCTCCCCTCTCTTTTGCCTCCTCTCCTCCCTGTGATGACAGAAAGTGCTAACTGTTGCTCATCTCCATATGGTTTTATAAAGAAACCCTAAAGCCCCTTGGCTACAGGCACACCCTCGCAAGGCCCCCTATTGGCTGATGGGGCACGTATATGGAGGGAAGAGGCAGGGCTTGGGACGGAGAGAGGTGGCTGGAGTAATTTGGCAGCAACTGCGGCAGTCTGAGTGTATTTGTGTGGGAGGGGGTTAGCCTTGAAGCGGGGGTCTGAAAATGGGGTCTGTTTTTGGAACATGCATGGTCAGTATAGGATGGAAGGCATGGAGTTAGGGATTGGGGTATTGCGTGGGGAGGGATAGGAGACATAATGAGTGATGGCTCAAGTGTCTTACTGGTCTAGCAGGGGCAGGAAGAGGTCACCTTCGCTCAACGTGAGGGTGCTAGTATGTAATAACTGTAACTACTGGGTGAGAGAAAGAGAGATGGTCTGAGAATAAGTAAGGACATTCTGTTCATGAGATTAACTAGACATGGAAAAAGTGTGTGTGTGTGTGAGGGAAAGAGGGAAGCCTTGAGAGATCACATCAGTATCTCAAAAACAATAAGACATAAAAGTCTGAATAATGAGTTGTTAAGGGAGAAAGAGGAAGGGAGGGAGCATGAAGTGGACACAGAAGTCTGAGTGCACTGTTAAGTTACCGTGAACCCGCAGGACCAGGGCCTTCAAATGCAGACACGTCCAAAGACCCAACCACAAGCCGAATGCAAAGCCAGATGCAGGTTATTTCCTATTCTCCAGCTATTAAATACAGGTTACTATGATGACAGGTTTAGTCTTTAACATTACAGGCAATAGAGAGAAACAAAGTGGAACCTTTCAAGTTGCACCTTCTAGTGAACAGGAGACATCACAGGTGTCTCAAGACGGTTTTTATATATATACATTTATATATTTTATTTATAGAGCACACGTTTAAGACAGTCATCTCAAGGTGCTTCACAGGACGTCATTGTAAAATGACAAAATGAATGATAAAGAAAAGGACAAACTTTTAAACAGCTCTCTCTTTAAAACAAAACGCAGAACCGTGACAAGAGAGCATCAAAGGACAGTATGTGAATGGAAAAGTCACCTTAGTGTTCTTTCTTTCTTTTTCTGCCTTCCTTTCTTTCTTTCTTCCTTTCTTTCTCCAAGTTACAGACGGGTTCAGCTGTTGTTCGGTGCTTTGACCTTTGACCTTAACACGGCCTGATCTGTCATCGTGGACCTCACGGTGGCTCAATGACATTTAACTCAATATCCCCCAAGATCAGCTTACAGACCCACAACACACATACGTACACACACTGATCACTGTTAATACGCCCTACACACTCCATAGAAACCTTAAGGCCATACACAGAAACTAGCATACGCAGGCTACATAACACACTCCTGCACTACACGTGTAGTGATCTCCAAGCACGTTTACTCCAAGTTTATCCCATGTTCCTCAAGACTATTTATATTTCTATACTTAGTCTATTCTTATTCTGTATGTATACTGTATATATTTTTGTTCATGCTATACTTTTACCATATCAATTAATTTACCATCTATGTTCTCTACATACTAAATGCTGTGTTGTTTTTTCTGTAGCACTTTACTTTTTCTGTCTCCCACCTACATCTCTTAAAAGTTTAGGTGATTATCACTCCTCGAGTTGGTGCAATTGTGTGTATGACAATGAGTATTAGGTGCAGGTACTTCAGCCTGGACCTTGTGTCACTATTTGTTGAGCAGCAGTTGTGTTGTCTGTCCAGTATAAATAGATTATGTGTGATGCAGGCCGACAACAGCTCAGCCCAATTGTCAGATTTTTTTGTGTTCATTTTAGGGACGGCAGGTGGGCAGTGATCCGAAGCCATACAAAATCCTTGAAATTCCAATATGAGTGTACAATATTGCAATATTAGTAGAATAATGTGCTTTCTGGCTAGATTTAATCGACAAGAATTTGAGTAAAATAGTGTGTTTTCTGGCTTTTTCTGTGCTAAAAAATATTCAGCATGACTTCAATTGTTATTGACAGAGTTGGCACTGAAATAAATAATAATAATAAAAAAATCTCCTAAATGAGTTCTGCAAGTTTTATTGTTACAGACTTCCAAGTCCACTTTGCTTGCTCGCATATCTTCAACTAATTTATAAAAAACATAATGATCAGTAAATAACATGAAATTTGCATTTCTTTATCACTTTTGATTCCCCATATTTTTACTTTTACAAAAACAAACAAAAAAAAAATCGGAATTCGGTGCTTTTTGGAACAATGCTTTCTTGTTTTTCATTGTTACCTCCTCATAACCTTTAACCTGTAAACCTTTACACTCTTGGTGAACCCTGGCACCACAGATAGACCCTCATGTTCTTGCTCTCACACCGGTGTCATCCACCGCTGTGCTTCACTGATCTGCTCTGTGACTGTTTATCACTTGGACTGGAAAAATAGACCAAGGCTTTTAACCTTCATTCTGCTAGTCTCCTCTGATTATGAGATGAGTATTTATGGACCCTAGTTGCATCTCTGCGCTCTTAAGCCTTAAATGCTAATGAGCCCTGAATTTGATTCCCCTCCTTTACTTAGTCGCGGTTCTCAGTTAGGCCTCTACCTTTCTAGTATTCCTCAACCTTATTGATTTGAACAATTTACCAACACCGAAATGCCAAAACTAATGGTGGTGTATGTACCATTAGTTGTGAACAGCAATTTGTAATGTGTAGCTCCAAATATGTTTCATAGATCTTAGTGCCTGACAAAATATAGCACTTATGAACCATTTTGTTATTGACAGGTTTACACTATTATGGCTTTTGTAGATTTTGTAGATCAGTTAGTGTTAGGTATAACTAACAACCCAAGGTATGTCTGAATGGTTGGTGAAACGCGCATATATTTAATGGCTAAATAGTGATTGTGTTTAGGAGTATCTCGTCCAGCAAGGATGTAATTTCTACAGTGCATACAGATGTACCTCTATGAACTGAGTTTAAGCCCTTGTCATGCTACATGCTGTTTGTGATCGAGTCCACAAATATGCTTTTGCTATGTTTTCATTAGTAGAAAGAACGACTGAGCTCGTCTCTCCTGTCAATGTTGCTTATATACCAGCCAATCAGAATGTCATTGTGCAATCTGAGTCATCCTAAATGTGGAGCTTTATCTCAGTCTCTGATGATTTCAGCATCCTGTAGCACTGGGCACAAACATTTAATTCTACACTGCATGAGCAATTGTTAATTCAGACCAATAAAGAAGCAGGAGCATCTTTTTCCAGCAGAGTGTGGTATGGCAGCTAGTTGCGATAATGAATGAAAATAGAAAATAGCTAGAGACACAAAAGTAAGGGACTGTGCCTAAATTTCCAAACAAAAAATTGAAAGCGAGCATAGAAAACTTTGATGTAAAGCAACAGAGTGCAATGTTCCACTGGATAGTGTGTATAAAACATGTTTTTTATGATTAAATCTTTTTGTGGGAATTAAATTAAGTGCACAGATTCTGTTGTCAATGCAGTAGTTTTGCTGCATTCTTTCAAGAAAGTTAGGGAGCTGAAAATCTCATTGAGAAATTTGAGTTAGTGTTGAATACGTGACAGGCAAGTGTTATTGTGGTGTAAAATATAAGAGCAAATCAGGTTACAATATGCAAATGAAAGCCATGAACACCAGTTTACCGGGGAAAGCCCCAACGCTTGTAGAATTGGGGCTGCTTCCAATTTGCAAATGTATAAAACCTAGATTTTTTGATGAGGGCAAAAGTGTAGGCGTCTTGTTATCTCATGATGTGGAACTGAAAATTGCATGTCAAGCAATTCATTATTATTAAAAATGTTATGGTCTTTAAAACAGGTTTTAGGTGACTTTATTAAACACAGGGTGTAGATGTGGATGCGTGTGCGTGTTCACTGAGCCCCATTTAGTAAAACCCAGCTGACAGATGAGGGAGAAAGAAAGACATATGAACGAATTGAGAAATGGAGAGAGCAGTGACACCAAGGCAGAAGCATAACGCAGAGGATGCTGATCATGTCGGAGCGGCAATGAGAAAGGAGGAGGGGATGAAAGGATGAGGTGATGAATAAAGTAAGTAATAGTGATGGATAAATGAGAACGGTGAAAGATCAAGAGGGTAAGATAGGACATACGAACTAATGAAATGGACGGGTAGAGAGACACAGGGAGAGTGAAAAAGAGAGAGCGATGATGCGCTTTTCTCATATTTCATAGTGATCTGTTGTCCCCTGGTGTTTAAGTGGCTATGAAAGACATGCTCCGGACAAGGGTTCCCTCTTGATGCTATAAAACTTTCATAGTCATTTTGGAGTCATCATTCTGAACACATCATGTTTTACAGCTTTCTACAAATCATTTGCATAAACACTAAAATCATATTACAATCATTTTATAGATGGATCTGAAACTAAATTTATATTACTGAAAACTCTGATACCAAACATTTGAACGCTAGTGTACATATATTTCAGTCAAATGTTTAGTTTACCTGTCCAGGTGTCAGTGCTCTCAGTGGCTGCTTTGTCATTATCCAGACTGATCCATCCAGATTTAGAGTAACGGAACATGGAGCTGAGATATAAACACACACACAGGGCACTATAACATTTTCATATCGCAGTTTGCTGATTCCCTGAGCCGACTCCAGCACCGGCACTTTGGTAGTGGAAAAGGAGTACCATAGAGCTACTATTGGCCGCTTAAGCAAGGCCTTTAACCCTGAACCTCTCAGCTTGATCCTTGGATTGAATCCTCAGTCACTTTGGATAAAAGCATCTGGCAAATGAATCAATGCAAAGCTAATGTGTTACTAAATTAAATTATTATTGTTGTGATACTTTATACTATTATTATGACTCACTTAAAGGCATCTGGTGGATGAACCTGAAGTGACACTCCATCATCTGAGTACGCACTAGTTCAGCAGGAGGCTCTTCACTTATCCAGTGGAAGCGATTGGTCTGTAGTGTGTCCCGTAACAGTGCAGGATGGTTGGTGGTAGGACCCTAAAAAGAGGAACAGGCTACATAAAACATCATTGTTTTAGCTTTGAATAACAAAAAAGTCCCAGGAGTTTTAATTTATGTCGAACTCACAACAAATATTTCTCCAGTCGTGATGTCTTTATCCACCACAAACCAAGGATCTATTTGGCCTCCTATCCTGGCTCTCTGTCCTAAAGTAAACGTGAACCAACCTGTGGGGAAAACACACAATACGACAATACACCAGGACCAACCCGATGATATATAGGTTGGCCGATATTAAGGTTCCACAAACTTATCAGCATTGGTGGAAATCACACAAATAAAGCACCGATAATGTCCTTTTAAATGTTCTAAAGGAAAACCGCATTCATGAATGTGATGATATTTTGTACAACCACCAAATCAGCTGTAGGGCTCTAGGGGGCGCTATTTACTTGCAGAAATGATTTTGTGTGTTTGTATGTGAACACGGTTTATTTGTAAGGTGCAATTATGCTCTCTTGGATGGCTGTGCCATCATCAGGATTCAAACTCGCAATCTCTCAACGACAGAGCGAAACAATATACAGTTCTAATATTCACTTGTTTTGAACTTACGTTATATGTACTTATATTCATAGGTGGCTCGTTTTATATTTATATTGCGGTTTATTTGAGTTTGCCCTGTTTAACCTATCTATCTGCTTAGTTTTTGACCATATAAATTATATCAGCCAATGTTATCCGTATAGGCGAAAAATCTTTCATACAATACACAATATATGAAAATCAAATACCTTTATGCTCGCCCATTATCTTTCCGTCTTCAATGGAAACGAAATGTCCAGGTTTGGGCTCTAAATACTGTCACAGGGAGATTTCCACATTCAGTCACACACTGCCGCAGGCCACATGACTGTACGGGGTATTGTACTGCTCTACAGTGTGTATAAAGACACATACCTGGAGGATAAAATCCTCAAAATGTCGCTCGCCAATGAAGCAGATTCCCATGCTCTATAGGAAAGAGGACAGCATGTACAGGTTCCGTATAAAAAACTGTGGCAATTCAGGTCACACGGTAAAACTCTAAGACAAAATGTCTATAACAACCATAACGTTATAGTAAGCATGCTGTATTACCTCTTTCTTCTTCAATACATGGTGGAAACCTGCCTCGGCTGCCATCTTCTTTACAAAATCTTTAGTGAGTCCGGCCAGTGGGAAGATGGTCCGCTGCATGGCATCCTGGGAGATTTGACTGAGGAAGAAGGTTTGGTCTTTAAGGCGATCGGCACCTTGGTACAGCCTCACAGCTAGAAATCAGGAGATCAAAACAAACTCACAAATTTAGACTCAGCCACGTATGCTAAATAAAACAGTGAATAATTTGCCAACAATCAGGAGGAGCCCAAAGCATTGGAAGGGATTATATGGCTCCATTTTTATCAATGTTGTTCATCTTACTAATATCTGAGATCAAGCTGGGTTATTGGGTATTTAAATTAAATGTTACAACTGCATTGCTAAGTAGTGAACAGAAGTGTCATAACAACACGCTAGATTGGCCTTTCAATAATCTGCAAGGCCCAAATCCCAACACGCTGAGGGCACACAACTGAGACTTACGATTTCTGATCTCAAAACGATCTCTGAAGAGAGACTGTGGTGCTGCTTTGCCGGTCTGCTGGAAAACCTCGTCGTCTTCCTGAGAAGTCCTTGCATAGTGTCCAGTTGCCATGGCATTAGCACCTGCATGACATGCAGAACAGTGTTTTCACCACTAAACATCAACACTACCACTAAACATGACGACGCAAAGCATTATAGTATTCAGCCTTACCTAAAATATTAACTGCATACTGATAGAAGTGTTTGAATTTGATATGTTTGTTGCACACTATGTCTGGATTTGGTGTCCTGCCTTTCTGGTACTCCCCAAGAAGATTGCTTTACAAAGAAGAAAAAAAAAAGAAAAGACAGCTACTGTATGTTAAGGTGAAAAAATATTCAATCACTGGACTATGGGTATCCATCTGCAGAGTGCAGCACAGTTTGGGGATTGCCCAGCTCTAACACACTTGGTCATAAACTTATGAGTAAAAAAAACACTGATAAAAATAAATAAATAATTATGAATAATAATAACAATAATAATAATATTGTTATTATTATTATTACATTCATAATAATTTTAAAATGCAAAGTGAACAAAAGTGATGAAAATATAAAGAGTGAAAAGGGAAGGGCAAAAAGACAGAATTAAATCAAATCTAAAAAACAAAACAAAACAAAAACTAAATTCAATGTAGAATAAATGTGTTTTAGGAAAGGAAATATCTGCACTGTGCTGAACCCCTGATATACAGGACCACAGTTGGGTTCCCCCGTCAAGAAGAGACCAATGCAGTACCATACCTAAACACTTCGTTCCAGTACTCTTTAACATAGGACACCTGATGAAAGGGCATGTCCAGAATGCGGCACACTTTATAGGCATCGTCACAGTCTCTCTCCGAGCTGCACACCCCCCTCTCATCCAGAGAGTCCCAGTTCTTCATGAAAACCCCCGTAACCTGGTAGCCTAAGAGGTGGGGGGAAAAATGGCTGAAATGCAGTGTAGCACATGACGATATGACGATATCTTCATCATGAGTAATTATATTAGCAAAGACTTTTCTGGCGTATCACAGGTACTTCTAGCACAGAGTGACATTTAGCGATTTGTTAAGAGTGCTCATTTCCAAAATATAGTTTGCGAAGGAAAACATCGAAATAATGCTGAACAAATGATATATTGTGTCGACCCTAATTTGGGCACCCTTTAAAATGAAAACTGTATTTCAAGTAGGTTTTTATTGTCATTCCTCCATATACCTCGTATATATTGAAATGAAATGAGGTTTCTACAGGACCATGGTGCAACACGCAACGATACAGCAGCACGCTATACAGGACTACATAAAGTGTAGATACACGACAGTGAGGACGAGTGCAAATATACACTATACAATAAATACACAGAACAATAAATACACAGGACAATAAA
>JAOUQW010000023.1:19530692-19543034 GCA_028565825.1 Olivaichthys viedmensis | reverse complement strand
GTAAGGAGACGAACAGAAGAGAGATTGATACCACAGTGGATCAAAACAACAGTGAAACATGCTGCTGGATTTTTAATGTGCTCTCAGACTTTTGGACCCCACTGTATATAATATCACATTAAGTCATTTATCAGAGGCTCTTATCCAGAGTGACTTAGAAAAACGTGCAAACTGTTGAAGGCAATTTTACATTCATGTTATCCAGCCCGAGAAGACTAAAAGTACATACACAGAGAATCTGAAAGGACTAATCAGGTAAAAAGCAAGGGCCTCGTCCTTGTTTGAATGAATCTGGAAAGGATTTGAGGCTATATGATTATGGTAAAAATTGTAATTGCAGTAATTATTAAATTATAATGCGATTGTGTTCTGCAATTATGGCCGATTTGTTATTTTTTAATAGTCTCATTAACGCACTTGGAAATTCATATCATTTCTCAACCTGGATGAGCACTTGTGACCCATCAGCATTTTGACAAAACACTGAGTGGAATTATCGGAGAGTCGGTTAGTGCATTCACAGTGTACATAATTTTTTAAAAAGCCAATAATTATGGAGTTGTGACGCTTACTTTTAGAAAGGCTTTAACATGGTGAAGAAGGCCTATGTCACTGATAAATTAAATGCATTTACTCCAGCCATCTATTGATGGACAATTGCGGAAAATCTCTGTTTTAATCCAATCGACTGTTAACCCCCACACACACTGTATAGCAAGTGCACTTTTTAAACAAACATACCGCAACAGTGTTAATACAGGTCGTAAAAAGCTGTCTTTTCAGGACAGAACTGTCAGACTATTTCTTCAGAAGTACTCACTGCCCACAGAGTTGTTGATGGCCTCCTCAGCTTTCTGTATGCCCAGTCTGAACTCCTGCAGCTCTGGTCGCAGCTTGTGGCCTCGGTGGTAGAAGACCAGCGCAAACTCAAAATCCCCCATGGTGTACAGGGCCTGCGCCTTCTGATACAAACCCTGGGCAAGACGAGAAAAATCTTTCAGTCATGACTAAATAAAATCCTAATAACCACGCAACAGAGTCCAAATCTCAGAATTTGAGAACCTCTGAACCTTTTTGTGCCCCTTACGTTCATAATAACAGAACGCCGTTTTCATATAAACAAAACAATTATATGCAATAAAGTGGATACGACTAAAACACACGTAGGTGGACATCCATGTTTTTATGGCGTTGGACCTCATCTGGCTAATGGTGCGCGTTGCTGGTTAAAGCAGGTAATTTTTTTTTGGAACACTGGGCTTATTTTTATGATCTTCCAACATGCAAATGTTCATAATCGTGAAAAACCTGCAGTTTCTATGTAGCCAATTCCAAACGATTGGATAAAAATAAACATTACACAAACCGATTCAAATTTTTTCAGAAATACCTTCTCTAACAAAAAAAAAAATCGTTCTCATAAGAACTACTTTTTTTCTTTTATTTTAAATAATGGGTATTTTCTCTCAAAAAACACGTGTGGCAAAACCATTGATATTAAAAATAAATGCAAACTAATTGTCAGTGTAAATTCCCCTTGATTGCCCCATAGTGATGGATGACGGAAAGCCTCCAACACAGACACACACACTGTTGTTGACCAATAATTGATGTATACAAAATTACAGTTGAAAATATAAAGTACAATAAAGAAAATAAAGGTTTCGAGTGTGAAAAAAAAGTAACATTTGATGGGAAGATGCTGCTCAAGGAGCTTGAAATCCTCTACAAGTGTCTCCAACCTTGTTACAAGTGTTTCTCTCTCCTGAGGAGGATTCACCTAATATTAACTGTAGGGGTGCTAATACTTTTAAAACCAGTGTTTTGCAGAAAACAAATTGCACTAGTTAAGAACCTAAAAACTTATGTTTGAAAAAAAAAAAAAAAAAAGTGTTAAAACAAAACTGTACACCATCTCCATATGTTTAAGCTCCAAATATGACTAAAGTGCACGTGTTAGCTCATTTTCATGACTAAGAGTGGAGCACTCTGAAATCAACATGGTCTTCCATCGACAGTTTAAAATAAAATAAAATAAAATAAATAAATAAAGGTTACAAAGAAGAAGAAGAAAAAAAATAACCCCACCTTGAAGAACTTTTTGTCATCTTTGAGAGAACTTTCGGCGTCCTCCAGGGCGCTTTCAGCATCCCCCATTTTCACATAACACCTCGATCTGGCAACCAGACAGTTCCGGTCTCCCGGCTGTAACAGCAGCGCCTGAGGCAAACACACTTTCCCCATCAAGCCATCCTTAATGGTGGTTTCAAATAAAACGGCCTCGTCTTACATTTTAAAGCGAATGAACGAGATTCCAGTGTTTGCGCTACAGGTCACGAGTTTAGTTTACGTGCATCAGGACGTAACGGTCGCTAACGCTAATGCTAACGCTAATGCTAATCTTACCGTGGTGTAGCTTTCAACAGCCTTGGCGTATTCTCCTCTGTGAAGGAGCTGGTCGCCCTCGGCCATGTAGGTGGAAAACGTGCTTTTTGGACCCCGTTCTCCTTCGTTGTCAGACATTTTTTTTTTAAATTTAATTGAATTTAATGACTAATAAGAGGCTGAGCTGCTAGCAGCCCGCTAGCTCCATTAACCATAAACGGGTCCTCGCGCGGTTCTGTCCCGTCTCCGGGTATCCAAGCAACCGATTAACAGAACAAAGAGGCGCCGACGCAGGCGTCTCCATAACTACACAACACATCCCAAAACATCTTTCTAACACAGCACGCATGTAGACAAGGCGGACACGTGTTTTAAAAACCCTACAACGCCACACACAATTAGAATGAAAGAAAAAGAATAAAAGTCTTTAGGAGTCAGGTAAATGGGGAGAAACAAAACAGGCCAAGTTTATTTACATGGTCATTTTTGAAAACGGTCCATAGTCAAGACTGTTCGTTTTAGCATGAGCCAGAGCAATGTGGACGTTTCTCTTCTGACTGCACCATGAGGATCTTAGGACAGGCGACACGAGTCGTTTTAACAAGCGCCAAACTGAAGCGTACTGAAAGGCCGTCTCTCTCCCAAAACGCGCACTTGAACCAGTGTGAGCCGGTTACATCCGGGAACTCGACCCGTACTCAAACGGCCAATAAAATCCAAGGGCGCATGCAGGGCAGACATTTAAACATCCAGAATTCCAGTTTCCAAAAAAGGGCTCTAGACTACATTCAAAAACAACAGCATGTTAAAAGTAGTATGATGTTTGAACGTAGTGTTAAGAACTAGGTTCCCCAAATCCAGGGCCAGAGTCCTACACTGTTTGGTGATTCCCTTTCCTGCTCCAACACACCCAACTAAACCCTTGTTGTAAACTGAGGAGGTGAATCTGGTGTATTTGAGCAGGGAAAACTGTGCTGGACTCCAGCCCTCCAGGACTGGAATTGGGGAACGCCGTCCTAGAATATCCTTTGGCGGCACCGGGAAAGTTTTGCATTTCGGGTTCCTTAGCTATGCCTGTAACTATTTGCTCCAGATATGTTCCTTCGTGGACAGCAAGCGATCTGTTAAATCTCTAATCTGGCTAGGCGAAACCAGAGTGCATGGCTCCAGCTTGTGCCTCACAGATCACTACCTAAGATCCTGGTGTAGCTAATGAACATCCACACAACATCTCAACGGCTCACGTCTGGCTTGAGAATTTACAATAAATATCGATATCAAAAAAATTGAATACACTTAATAGTTTAAAAAAAAAAAATTTAAACAGTCATCAACTATCAACACGAAGAGAAACACTTTACATTCCAGTAAAATGTACAATGCAGCAATGGGTGAATGGCAACGCTGAAATATAGAGCTTGTGTTTGGAGGGAACCACTAGGGGGAACTGGAACACTTGTACTTGCATTTGTGTATGCAGTAGTTTAACAATTTGGGAGTTTAACCCAACCAGTGGGAGAATGCTTAACAAATATGATTCATTTCTACAATACAATTTGGCATGGAGGAGTGTGTATTCACCAAGTATCAGTATTTGAGAAGCTAAAAACCGGGTCAAATGTCAGTTTGCTTAATCTGGGAACTATTACTTATTTGTAACTTTGGCGATGTGGTGCTCGATATATTGCCTCATTCAGGCATACCAAGGCCGAAAAGATGAGTTTCGATCAAACCGACACTGAAACCAGTGTGAGCTGAAAGTCAGCATAACGGGGAGCAAGGAGACAGGAGCGGCGCGTTAATCGCTGGACGACTTCACGCGCCAATCCCTGCGTTGACATAATGAACGCTGTGAGTGAGACTTTCACGGTCCGTGCGCTGTAGCACCTTCTACATTCTGAGAAATAGTGAACCCAAAAATGCCATCGTTTGGTAGAGTAGTTATTTAACTAGGACCATTTTTAATTTAAAGAAAAACAATAACGAAACATATATGTGCAGCTGTTCATGATGCAGCAGCGGGGCAAAAAACAAAAACAAAAACAAAACTTAATTAAAAAAGTCCGCAATCAAAAGTGGGGAGGGGATTTTAGTCAGAGAGGACCGCTGTACTTTGCAGCGTGTTGTTTTTGAAATGGCTGTTTACAGAATGATCGTATGCTGGTCGTAGGCCCTTCACACTGCAGTACAACACGGAGTCGTATAAGGGGGTGTGTGTGTGGGAGGAGTGATGGTCCGTTTTGGGGTGGTTCTGGAGGTCGTGTGGGTCTACTGCATACATGTTGGAGGATGGAGAGTTAGCCAAACTGGAAGAAGAAATTTCCAGGTCCAGATGCTATAGGGCAAAGAAAATGCTCAATGAGTCACAACCTGAGCAAGTCTAGTCAAGAACACTGAATCCACAACATGTTAACCAGTGAATAAATCAGTTATAAAATCATGCCTAATCAAACATACAGATACGAGTAGAATTTAAGATCAAACTGATAACAGTGCTGTGCTGAATGCCTCACCTTCGAAACTGAATCCACCAGGGCCACCGAAGAACGCTTTGAAAATGTTGTTGGCATCGAAATCTGAAAGTTGGAAGGAAAAAAATTAAATAAAAAGAGAACTATAAACAGGACCATAATCAACAGCATTTAACACATATTTAATACTGATGGATGATGTGACGAATAACTGAGACCATCATTGTTCTTTAATTTTTTTATTAGAAGGCAGCTACCTAGGTAGGCACCATTATTGGGCAGCATTTGCGCACTGCTGCAATAAAGCCTGTCCCATTCATAAGGCAGCTGCCCTACCTTTATTTTGGCCAAATGTAAATGCAGCATCGCATACATCTTTCTTGGTGTAGGCAATCCCAATTATTCCGTTCATCGAACTAGAGTTCAATTAAAGTTAACAGAACTTGGCAGACCAAACTGTCCGAGGAGAGCATTTGCAAATTTAAGTGAGTTGCTGGTCTCGGGTATCTTTATAGGATGTGGCTACTAAGGCAACGCAGCTTATGGACTTGTTCATGTATTTGTAGTGCGAGAGACAGACCCATGTTCATGTCGTCGTCCTCCAGGTCATGGCCGCTGTCGTAACGCGATTTCTTCTTGGGGTCTGAGAGCACGGTAAAGGCCTCACCTACTTCTTTAAACTTCTTTTCCTCCTCCTTCTGCACCTCAGCACTCGCACCACTGTGCCGGTCTGAGGAAGAGGGAAAAAAGAAATCAGACAAGGCAAACAAACAGTAAGAATGACATTAACTGCATTATATAACCATATGAAACCACATGACTACCAGGTGATGTTAATGTGTTTTGATATATAAAGTATGTAACGTCTACCTGGATGGTGCATCAGGGCTCGTTTGCGGTAGGCTTTCTTGATCTCGTCTTCTGTGGCATTTTTGTCCACTCCTAGAACCTTATAGTAATCTTTCCTTTTACTCTTCTTCAGCTCCAGCTGAGCAGTTTTCAAAAGGGTCTTATGTTCTAAAGGACAGGAGAAGCACATTGTTGTAAACAGCAAAGAAATGCTATTTTCAGCCTCAGGTCTTAAAGGTGTAGTCAGCCATTTTGGTTGAAGTTAGCTGAAGCGAGCTGGTTTGAAACTCAAAATTCAAACAAAACACTGAATGCTTGTAGTAAGAGGGAGAGCTTTCTCAATTGACAGACAACTCGAGAAGAAGTCTTCTTGTCTTGATTGGTTGGATGTTGGTGGTTCACGTCATTTGTTCTTTCGCCCCTTTACAGAGTCTGGGGCACCACAGAGTGTTTTTCCCTTTGAATATTAATTTGTCATATTTTATTCATAGCTGCCAGAATGGGAGGGGAACTTTGCCAAATATTACAAAAAGTGTTCTGACTTGAAAAACCGCTGACCCTACCTTTAAGCTGGGGGGGGAAAGAAGTGAGCAGCACTCTGGGATTTCAGCACGCCTACCTTTAGTTTTCTCTGTCTGATAGACCTTCTCATAGTCCCTCACAGCTTCTTCATACTGTTCTGTGTCCATGTAACTGCCAGAGCAAAATGCAGAGATCAGTGCTTGCACACACACATGCACAAACACATACATACAAAACTGGCTTACCATTGGGCTCTTCGGAGGTAAGCTTTAATATAGGATTCATCCAGTTTAATGGCTTTTGTGCAGTCCTCTATGGCCTGCTCCAGTTTCTTTAACTAAAAGATAGGAGATTGAAAGAATGCTGTTGTCAATGTCCCTTTCAATCTGTGTGCACGTAAACAAACACATGCAACATATCGTCGCTGTCCAATGAAAAACATGCATCTCCACTTTGTGTTTTTTACTTTTGATCATATATGGAATGTGGGCAAAAACCTCCATCTACCCCACAGCAACTAACATTTAAATGACCAATGAAAAGCTGACAAATCACACCGTCAATTTCGGATTTATTGTGTTTGATTAATGATAAGAAAAAGTGTTTTTTCGTGTTCCTGAAAAATTGGAATTTTGGAGGTATGCGTTTTTCATTGGACAGCGACGATAAGAAGAGCTACAGAAACACATAGTAAAAATTATTATTAATATACTTGTTCACATGCAAGGATTGTTAAGTAAATCTTTATCTATCTGCTCCAAAAGACATTTCTATTTACCAAGGTTTTACAGTTTAAGCAAATGTGTCCTAAGGATGTACAGGGTAAGACACAACTTGGGACATTTTGCACATTGCTTTAAAACAACTAGCATTTGGTAATCTTTGAATGTAAAACATTGATTTAAACACTCAAAATCAACCAATGACTCGACAGTCAAATTAAAATGATTTACAAATCAAGAGTTCAGAAGTTGAACAAATCAATGTCAAACGCAACGGCAACCAAAAGTGGCAGCACAACTATTTTTTTTTCTGCTATAGTGGCGGAATTGTACAGTTTGTACAACAACATTATTATTTGGCCAGTTATAATTCAAACGAATCCTTTGTTAGAATGAAAACAGCCTTTTTCACTTCAATTAAATTAAAACTAGAAAAACCCAAATATAAAATTGTGGATCATTCATTAGTTTTTGCCCAGCCCTAGTATAATATGCCAATTTCCTTCCATAAGTTGTGATCTCAAAATGCCCTACACATACTGACTCAGTCATCTTGTTAAATTGAAATATGGTAGCAATGATGCAAATGGAAAGGGAAAAGGGGTTACTGTAGTTCCAGTGGTATATGCAGACGTTTAAAGCTGACCTTGGAGCCGACAGTGGCTCGGTTGCAGAAGAGCTTTGCGTTGGTTTTGATGTTGTTGGGATCGATGGTCAGGGCCTCAGAGTAAAGCTCATAGGCCGCCTCAAAATTGCCATCTTTAAACGCTTGGTTCCCTTCTTCTTTCTTAGCCTTCAGAGCTTTGGCATTCTGCAGAGCGACAGCAAAAACCAAGCTCGGCTTTTACATGAAACACGTTTCATATTTCACAAAGACAAATCAGTTTATAGTAGCGAGCGTAGCATAGTGATCTGTGAGAGGGAGAAGCTCTGAAGTCCCTTTTACACATTCTATACAGGAATTTAATGGCAATTAAAATCAGGAAGAAGTTAAGCACGAACGCAAAATTCCACGAAGATTGATGCAGCAATCGACCAGGACGAGGCCTAGTACAATTCCCGGAATTCCTGGGCTCATGTGTGAGTGGAAGCCAGTACATTTAAAGGGAAAGAGGATGATGTCTTGACTATTTTTTTTTTTTTCCAGGTGTCGGCACCTTTTGACCTTTGACGTTAGCACAGTAAAGATACAACAGGAGGAAAAGCCTAAAGTCAAAAAGAAAAACAATGTCTGGAAATCGGAGCGATTTAGAAATAAGCGAGCTGTTGGCCATTCGGCCGAGATAAAAATTCTTTGCTAGACGAACGGCACAGTACGGGATGCCGTCATTTATGAGCGAATCACCAGCAGATTCAGAGAATGCACAGTTATGTAGAGAACTTTTTTTTTTGTGGATGATAAAGTTTGAAGGCTATACGTCAAAATGTGTATATCAGGACTTTTATAGCAAATGTAAATATGGGCATCCTGGAAAAACAAGCAAGTTTGAATGACAGCAATCCTGAAAATTACAGATAAAGGAATGCCCATAATGTCACAGGTTAAGACCGCAAGAACACGGCAATGGTTCTAATAGTTCTCTATGAAGCAGTCACGGTCCTTCAATCTAATACAATCCCAAAGATATTAGTAAAGAGAATCAGAATAGCCTTGAGTGATCAGTAGAAGTAACTCTGACTCACTCTGCAGGCCAGACGGGCCTTCTCATGGTCGGGCGCCATGCGCAGTGCCTGAATGAAGAACTGCACAGCCTTATCGATGCAGTCCTCATAATATAAACACAAACCCCTGACATAGAGGGCATCGCCGTTAGTAGAGTCCATCCGCAGGATATCGCTGTAAGAGAAAGAGAGCTGTTTAAAAAAAAAAAAAAAAAAAAGGTTTTTAAAAAAACTGATAAGTCATAATTGATTTTTTCAGGTTGTCCCCCATTTGGCCTTGAATAAAATTCATGCTAAAATGTTTTATCTGACTTCTCCCAATCAGTAAGTCATATAGAGTATTTAAAGCCTTTACACACGCACGCGCACACACATATACACAAAACACAATAAAGTTGTTACGCTTTTATACGGTTACCTGGCAACAGACTGAGCTTCTGGGTAGCGGCCGAGCAGTGCCAAGCATTCCGCCTTCAACACCTTAAACCTGTGACACGCAGACGCCGACTCCAGCGCCCGATCCATACAGAACACCACCTACACACAGACGCGCACCGCAGAACATAAGGAACGGATAGTCAGTCTCTCCACAGTAGCTGCATCTTCTTAAAAGTGTCCTTATTATCAGTCCGATAAACTTCGCTCTGCAACGTGAACGTCACTGACCATTCTGAAGTCTCGTTTCTCAAAGCCGATCTCAGCCATGCGCTCGTACTCCATAATCGACTGCGCATTCTTCAGCTGGAACACAAAACCATACAACTTCAGCCGGACGTGCACATAAAACTTTCTGTAGATTTCACGTTTCTTGGTGTATGCCATAGTCTGGGTTCAGTTACAACAGCTACAAGAAGTCATGACTAGCTACAGCTTTTGTGAGCTTTGTCCTGATTGGCTGCAGCATTAAGCAGCGGCCAATTCACTTGCGTGGGAAAAGACACAAGACACGCACACAAAAAAGAAAAAAAAGAAATGCACGTCCAGGAGCAATTTTTTGTATTGCATGCCGAGTTCTTCTAGGTGAACTTTAACCTTGCGAATTTGAAAACCTTGGATGCGTCAGCCAATAGAAAACAAGCTATCGCAGATACCATATGGCAGGCTATAGTATCTTTTTTGCACTGAAACAAAAAGAACGGCTAATTATTCAGTGGCAGTCACACCAGACCTAACTTAGCAAATTTGTTAGTCGTTTGTGTTATACAAGTTCCCTCCAAAATCATATCACACGAAGACCGCCTGATTTTTGCTCCACACTGGTGAAAAAAAAATTAAAAATAGCGAGGGAAAAATCCAAGGTACCTAACTTGATTGATTGTGTTGTGACTAGGTGTCTTACTTCTTGCTGAGCCTGGATGTTGTCGGGCTCCAGCTCCAGAACTTTCTGGAAGCAGCGGCTGGCAGCCATGGCATTGCCGAGCAACAGGTGGCACTTGCCCTCCCGTAGGTGACCCTGGGGGGGAGAGAGTGAGTGAGTCATGACACACACAAAACAAAAAAAAGACACTGACTAACATCTTTCCGTTATTTAATCGATGCAATTATCATGAAACAAATCCAGATCTCGGCGAGCCACAGATGGCATTACACACAGGTGAGGTCAGAGACGGGTGTGCTGCATGTGTGTGTCGGTAATTTCATTCTTATGTTAAAACCAATAGTCAGCCATTCATAATAGTCAAAGACGCTGTGTGACCAGGACAGTGTGAAGCCTATCATCTGCTTTGTTGAAGTGTTCATTTGCAAAATTACAGGCTTCTGCAATATCAGGATTAAAAAGGCCAATATAGCGAATAATTGACAATTTTGTGCAGCCCTAACACAGAGTTTAGCTGTTTCATCAAATCTAAACATACAATAAACTGACCTGCCTCATGTGAACATAATACACTGCAACTATGCACTTGCATATACTGTTAATTAAGCACTGTTGAATTCTTATAATTCAGGTATTTTCGGTATAACCATTCAAATCGACAAATCTAAAATCTTCAAAAGGAACATCATGTCCCTAAAACTGAACGGGTCACTGGCTTTGGATGATGAGCAGAGCTCGAGCTCATAAATAGGTCACGAACGCAGCCTCCTCTTTCCTTCAGCAGCACTATTCTCAGTAAGCTTTAGTCGTGGAAACTTGAACTTGATTAATGTTGCCCCCATCTCAGTCCTGGAAAAGCCCTGCAGTGCGGGGTTGAGCATTTCTCTCCACTCCCAGCTCATGAGGTTAAAGAACCAAGTACATCAATCAGAGGTTCATGTTCATCAGATATCACTGAGCAGAAGTACCATCAATGGTTCAGTTCTTCTGCCCACCACTCTGATACTCCGCTTTGTGACTGCTCTCTTACCTTCATGAAGGCGTCGTCTAGCCGCACGGCCTGCTGGGAGTCCTCCAGTGCCTCTCTGTAGCGGCTCAGCATCATTAGTGTGGCCGCGCGGTTGCCATAGTAACTGGCATTCTTCGGGCACATATCTGTTAAATCAAAGCAAATAGGATAAATTCTAGCTGTACACAACAGGAAATTCAACATGAAAAGGTTAAAAGGGAAACATCACGAGAAGTGAAAAAAATAAAGCGCTAGGCCATATTTGCTTTGGTGTCCAAAAAACGAGGCCACAAACTTTCCTAAAACAACACGTTGCTATGGTGAAAAGCGCCATTTTGGGTTTTTGCTGTTAGATGAAGACCAGAAAAGAGCAAAGCTGCACGTTTGAACGATTTTTCAGTAAAGGGTCGACTTTGCAGGCTGTACTACTGTACGGATCGGTGTGTGAGCCTGTGATGTTATCAGTCCGGTCTCAAAGAAAGGTCAAGCAGTAGCATGTGTGACTTATTTATCATCATCAAATAATTATGAGACAGCAAAGAATGCTGCCACAAATTAATATGCACGAGTAATTACCTATGGCCTTGGTGTAGTAGTTGAATGCTTCAGAGTAGTCCTTCTTAACGTAATAAGCATTGCCCTGCTCTTTGAAGCCCTCGGCTTCCCTGAGAGGAGACAAAACGTGAGACTAGAAGATAAGAAGCAGGCAAAGGGACATGCACAGATATCAGAAAGTCTTTTGGATGGCTCAGTAGAAAATAAATAACGATCAATCATCCATCCACTGACTTTACACAGAGCGAAATCCCCAGATAGGAGCATTAGCAGTGTGGAATAGTTTTCTAAACCACAGTCTAAAAGCACAGAACTCACTGGAAGATCATGTTGACAGACTGAAATCACACACACCTGTCTCAATATTTACAATCCGGCTGCACTGATTCAAACAGCATGTATCAGCATGTATAAGGTAAACATTGGGGAGGCAGTGGAGACGGAATCGAACCCGGCCGTCTTTAAGCAATGGGTAATAACATGCTTATTACATATTACTAGCACTGGGCAACTCCAGCATTATGGATGTTCCATTTGATCTCATTTTGACTTGCAAAGTGTCCCACTGTCTCCACAAGCTTAGCATCAGTGAGCCAGTGTGTATCTGGTCATGTGACCTTTCAGGGACAAGGTCCACTATTCAAACACAAGATATTTATTGATGTACAGTACTGTGCAAAAGTCTCAGGCACATCAATTCTGTATCGCAAAGATGCTTTCAAAAATAATGAAATGAAAAGTTTCTAAATAAATACTATAAAGAGCAGTAAATAGTAAAAAACTAAAACAAATCAGTGTGTTGGTGTGAGCAGCCTTTGTCTTTAAAACTGCATCAGTCCTCTTAGGCAC
>JAOUQW010000023.1:19511329-19522306 GCA_028565825.1 Olivaichthys viedmensis | reverse complement strand
TAGACATGAGTGTGTGTGCTGGTTATAAGTGATATGTAAAGAAAATCTTTAAAGGTCTCTTTAAACACTGTTGGCATAAGAGGTGCGAATATGCAGCAAATATTTAATATGAAACCAATTTTACCACCATAATAAATTATATATAAATATAAATTAAGTCATAATTTCCAGAAACTCATTATTTATGAGATACAGAGACATAATTGTGAGAAACTTGAATAAAATAATGGTTTTATTGTGTCTTTAAATGGCGGAAAGGGGGTTACGCAAATACCTGCCCTTTGGTTGTATTCATTTTGCACACAATCAATTTTCCTGAAGTGACTTTCAGGCTTGATAAATTGCACAGTGGGTGCTAAATTAATCTATTTGCATAGGCACCTTCCCCTATTTTCCACTTTTAAGTAGAAACTGCATAGAAATTGCATATTTATGAAGGCAAACACGTAAAACAAACAAGGCCAGCTATTTTGCTTATTTGAAAGACACAATCCTCTGCTTGCATGTTTTTTGCGGGTGTTATCAAGCTTGCAGGTGTTTTTACACACGCAACCCCTTAGTAAATCAGGGCCAGAATGATTAATAAATGAAAAATTAGATGAGAACATAGAAGGTACAGAGAGTGCCAAATGAATAATCCAGAAAAGGTTCAAATTTCATGCAGCGATTGACAGTCAAGCTAATGTGGATCTAGTTACAAATGTATAAACACATAAACACAAAGATTTGGAAAATTGCTGAAGAAAGTGTCATTGCTTGGGAGCCCTAAAATGGCAGACCTCCCTTAAGGAAAAAAAAAGATTTTTGTATGCTTGTAATGTTTAATTTTATGATGGTTAATATAATAGATTTTCCTTGACCACATTCTCAAAGAAAAAACTCTTTCTTCAAGAAGATTCTCAAAGGACTCAATTAGGACTCAATTAAGTCTTATAAATAACTCACTATTGGGGCTAAGCTGGCCTTTTTTCAGCCCTGATCCATTCTATAAGAATAAGGAGCAATTTTTCCTTTTAAGGCAGTGGTAGCTCAGTGGTTAAGGTTCTGTGCTTGTGATTAGACAGTTGTACGTTTAGATCCCAGCACTGTCAAAGAGCCACAGTTGGGCCCTTGAGCAAGCCCCTTAACCATCAGCTGCTCCAGGGTGCCATTACTAACCCTGTGGTTTGACCCAAACTTACTGGAATATACAGAAGGAAAATTTCCATCTTGGTCACTTGGGAATAAAAGATTATCTCCCTCTAAAGTCATCTGCTTAGCTTTTTAATTGTACTGGCTTGGAGAAAAACAAGTGAGACTTTTCTTATTGAACATTAATACTTCCCCAAAATTAGATTCAACTAAAATGATTTACCCAAATTGCTGAGGCCAAATCCAGTGACATGCTAGAACACTCGACAGGTTTGCAATTTACATGCAGACCTGTCAGTTAAAGATGGAATAATACAGGATGTGCAAAGCTTTGATTTTGCTCTGGCATGACTCTGGAAAACAATCTTGGGTAATCAGTGAACATCTATTCATTTTAAGAAATAATTTCAAGAAACTCAGTAACACTACATTCTTAACATGGTTGTGGGTAGACTGCATGAAATGCAGACGGCTAATTCCTTTGTTGACAGATGTTGGCACCTTTATTTCATACCACCGTCCAAAAGCCTCAGGCATGACTTCTGGCCTGAGAATTTGTTCATAACTGGAAGGAATTTCCAGGTTTTTGATTTTCTTTTGATGCTAAAATAAAATTTTATTCTCTGTTAAACTACCTTGTGGACAGGCCGTATTTCAGGCCAGATGAATGTGGTTGCTGAAAATAGCCCTGTTTGTTCCCCTGTTTCTCAGCAGCGTGAAATTAAGTTTTGCATGCGTGCCCTCCATAAATTCAAATTATTAGATCTGGCAATATGCCTCAACCCTGTGGAATTTCTTCAGTAAACTCCAGTCTCTTTTTCTCTCCTGAGATCCTGGTCTACCGAGTTGATGTTCTGTGAGCCTGTTTTGAAAGAAACAAGAATATCTGGCCTTCTTGTCTTGTCTTCTTGTGACAAAGGGCCTCGCACATAAACATTCTTTTCAGTCATGCCCTGTCAATCCTGAGGACCAACTCTAACATTTTGGTTAATCACTTAAAATTTCACTTGTTTGACAGATAATAAATATTATTGCCACTTTTGGTATAAAACTGGTCTTTCTATGAGAAAGTTAGTGAAGCAGAAGAATCACTTATCATCAAGGGAAGCAAATGCAGAGACTCAAAAAGATGCAAAAACGTGTCGTTGAGGAAATATAAAACCGTCAAGAAAGGTTTCTGAATGTGTGACATATTTTTGTTTTTGTTGTGTCTGATTTGATCTCAGCTGATCTGAATCAAATTAGGATAAAGTCAACTTCAACAAAAATCTCTCAGATTAGAGAAACTTTGAGTCACTAATATATAGCATATATAATAATAGTATATAATAACTATAATTAAAAGAAAGGAATAGAGTTTAATTTGCTACAGAAGCTAAATTACCTCTGCTGAGCTTGACACCCTGGACCTTGACAGCTATTTTGTAAAGCCAAACGCTACAGTTAAGAACCTTGGTATAACCTGAGATGCTGGTTTATTATTTGATTCCCATGCAAGTAACATCTCTAAAACTGCATATTATCATCTGAGAAACATAGCCCAAAAAATAAGACATATACTAACCCTACATGATGCTGAGAAACTAGTACATGCGTTCAGGTTGGACCTTTGTAACGTGTTGCTGGAATTGGTCTTAAAAACTGCGGACTTAAGACTAGACTTGAATTTGTCATTTGTAAGTGATGATACAACACCTTCTACTATGTATTACTGTTACTGTTGGTGTTCCCGACAACTTTAAATTGTCTTAATAAATAACGAAACATAAGCAACAGGACATGAAATACCGATTAATGTCTCTTCCAAATGGCTCCCTCTGATGTTCGAGGACAGTTCTCACAGTAGGTGGCTTGAAATGTGAAAACATGAATATCAGGGTTAAATATTGTGATTACAAAAAGTTGTCAGACAGTGGCGCTAGACTTAATACAGCTCCTCGTTCGGGTCGATATCACACAAGATGATAATGGAATCATTGTTAGTTCGAGGCCATGAGTCAAAGTCAAAGCTGTTCTACTAACCTCTACTTCCTCCATTGCTCTGCTTTTATGATGTGACCCACTTAGTGCACACTTCCTCCAGATAAGGACCTTGGCTGAGATATCTGAGTGCATTCTTATCTTGTGGTGTGCTGCATTGCCTTTTACAGGGCTAATGTGTAAAGCCTGCAGCGCCCCATTGTGTGACCTCATCACATGTCTCAGATGAGCAGACTGAGGTCACAGACATGCTGTCCACTGGTGGTGGTACATTCCTGGCTGATAGAAAACACTGACTATGTCATAAAAGCGTAGGGGGGAGCTTGTAACACTAAACTATGTTTTATTTTTTTGTTTTCTTTATTACTTTATCATATACAACTCCAGACAATGGTATTTTTTTGTGAATGATATGGGAAAGATCACTAGAGTAAAATACGTGATAAATGGTAAAAGTTCAAGCCTGAGCATGACCCTCTGCTTAATTTATTTCTATCCACCTCCTTGCTTTTAGACAAATAAGTGTCCAAAGCAAGACAGAAATGACTGAACACTAGAAATACAATAGAAATAATGAACTACTGCAAAATCCCATTGCTCAACTGACAGAGTTTGCATCACCACACCATGCAGAGCTTGGCACCCAACCAATGGCAAAACATGCACTGACAGGTGTTGGCCTAGATCAGGGTAATCGACGCTCATTTTATAAAGAGAGCGACTTACCTTGTTTCTTCTTTAATATATTCTTACAGCCATCTTTCTAACCTGTCCAACAAAATTTTGCTTGGCCACCTCATTCAAACGGCTAGTGCAGCATTGTGTTATTTTGCCATACAGTTGTTTTACAGTTGTGGTTTTCCAGTGAAAATTGTACCAATATTTACATGAAACTTGCCATGTAATGCCAGATTATCACAAGGTTTAAGAGATTAAATATGTGAAAGCATTTGAAAGGGCACCCAAGTACACTCGGGCTGGCAGCTGGGGCTGAAAGTATGTTGTAAGTGTGTTGATGTGGAGATAGTGTGTAGATTTGGAACTAATGTAACAGCTAAACTTAGCTTGCACCCTTAACACAGTTCCTCATTGCCAGGGAATAGCAGCTTTGATGTCATAAAAACTGTGAAATCCTGGGCTTAGGCGTAGTACAGCACAGGGATCCGATTTCAAACTTTCACCTCAGATTCCCACCTATATAATAACTGCACATGAATGAATTTGCGGTCATCACTCTGTCAGTGGAAGAGTTTCATTGACAAATAATCTGATCCATATTTTCTTCTCTATTGTATCAGCAGATTCAATTTGCTCTTGGTTGGTCCCAAAATTGTATCCCAGGAATATATCTTAAGCCGATTTCTCACTTACCAGACTGGAACTTTTGACAGCGTTGCAATTGCACTAGATTACAATTTATTACTTATTCTTATATTTGCCATTAGATTTCTAGCACTCAAAATAGCTTTAACACATCCATAACATCCAACTGCAAAATAAATTCTTTGAATTTTTTTAATGGATATTATATTACATTGCAACTGTTAGACTACAGCCAACAATTGACCAATCCTAAACCCTGCCCATGCTTGATTATTAATGCTATCTACGTTAAGCTTCTGAAAAATGGAAACCAGTCATTAGGTTAAGCATCTACCACCAGATACAATAGATCAGTTTTGGGGTCTAAGAAAAGGTTTCAAGCAGAAGTCAACCACAAGGCTTTCAGTATGTAAGGCTTTAGCTATGTTTAGGCAGTTATGGCTGCTAGTTCTCAAAGGAGTATTTTCGTACACATGCTTTATTATTTAGTCAGACTCTCTCATATTACCAATTTAACAGCAGATCAAATGACTCGCCATTGAACAGAAATAGATGCTTTGTTTATGGTGTTTGTGTTCAGCTGATGGTGAGGTCTATCATACAGACAAATCCAAAGCTAATATTGTTTTTGCCTTTGTTAACAGGTAGAAAGCAACAACCTCTACTTTGTCAAGGTATCGGGTCTCAATCTTTCAAGCATGCCTTTTGACAATATCTGGAGCTTCAAAAATAAAACATGTCTACTGGAAATGCCAATGTGCCTGCCAAAGTACTAAAAAATTGACAAAGGTAAGGAAGGGAAAAGAAAAAAGGCAGGGCTTGTTGTTGGTCAATTTATTAAGCAATAATGGGGTTGATGTTTAAAACATGGCATATGCTTGTAAGATGAGGATTTCCTTTCACACGTCCTTTTTAAGATGCTACACAGAGCAGCTGCAGGGGAGGTCTTTGCACTAGGCAAAGGTAGGCAGCCGCCAAGGGTCCCATGAAAATACAAATGAGATATATGTATTGATGTTAATTAACTTATTCTGAAATATATTTACTGTACATATACAAAAGGCTGTTATAAGGCTGTTGCTATTTTAGCTATAATTTTCAGTGACTTTGATGCAGCCCCCCAGTCATGGTTGTAATGGACTATTCCATCTTGTTATGTGATGATGCAACTGTGTAAAGGCAGCTACGAGCAAGGCAATCAAGCTTTAGGCTACAGTACGGAGAGGCAGTGTTTGGTGTGTTTTTGGGCGTTGAAGGGGGAAAAATGAAAAAAAAAGTTTTCCGAATGGTGCAGAAAAATGCAAAAAAAATGCAAAAAAATGTTTTTTCCGTCAGAACAGAGCGCTGCCCGGGCTCAGCAGACCGAACATAGTGCTAGCGCTAATGTTAATATAGATACACCAGCGTTCAAAAGTTTGGAATCACGAGTCGTCATATTTTATGAACAGTCATTATTCTATTCACTAAACTCTTCTACAATGTAGTAGATCTAATATATCTAATATAAACCACACACCTAAAGCTATTTTTAGAGGTTTTGTTTGGTATTTAAAGTATTTTGGGAAAAAGTCATTTTTAAAAGACATTAAAAAAGTGAAATGATAAAAATGTAATAATAAAGGAGAAATTACTCTGCACAGATAATTCCATAAATAATTCTATTTATTTGCACTTGACCTTGACTTAATCAGAAGATGCTCACAGTACAGACAGCTGGGCACCAGTAGCTCAATCGAGACATGTAGTGAGGCATTAACCTTGTAGCTCCAGTGCAAAACTAAAGAAGTAAACGTTGGACACCAAACATGTCTCAGCAGAGGGACTACATTTACATAAGGGAAAAATTGTGTAAGTTAGATTTTTCACCATTCCTTTAAATACTTACCTTTTCTAATGTTTGGTTTGGTGGGCCAAAAGTTACTGAGTAAACGCTGACCCTGTGCATGGTGCTTGTATGTATAACTGATCAGTACTATATGCCTTTCACCTGCGTGATAATCGGCACATGACAGAATGTAATATGTGTGTATATACTGATCTGATCCTCAGTCTGCTGTATCTCATTTGGCCTTTCTGTTGTATAAGTGGAGTCATTACAAGACTTATTGCCGCTGGTGGCTGATGAAGAACAATCTTCTATCCGTTGTTGACTTTTATTTTTTAAGGGTTATTAGGATTTTTCATTTAATTTTGTTTGAACTTTTTTATTCTTTTATTCTGAGCGCCTCAGTAAGTCAACTATGGCATAAATAATTATAATACCAGTTCATCCATACTTCAAGTCATGTACGTACCAACATTGTTTGAAAATTGTTTATTTGCATATTATTGTGTTTTTATGGGAAAATGGGGAGTATGTAGAACAGAACCTGGCATTTTTATGCTTGTTATTTAGTGTATTGTATAAAGAACTCAGAAATGCTTGTGCATGTGTGTACATGTAAAGTTCAACTGCACAGCCTGAATCTGTGAATGGGACTCTTAAGTTACTGACTCACAAATCATGTTACTGGTCACTCTTTGGTTTATGTTCCTGACTTTCCTTTATCTCAAAAAGATATGTCCTGGGCTTACACATGGTAATAAATTCTTGGTGAAGATACGCGATGATTTTTTATACAATGTATTCACTGTTTCTAAAAATTCACTGTTTTCTAGTCTCACCTGGGTGTTGTTACCATAGCAGATGGTCTATCCAATGAGATAACGCTCTCTCCCTCCCATTGCTGTATTCCTGTATTCAAGGAGTCCAGAGACGGGCAGCACTGCTCTTCCTGCTCAGACATGCTTTGGCTAACAAATGAAAACTTTGCAGTGCGGTGGCCTTTCAGGATATTCACGGTCCATCTGTGGAACATGCAGACCTAAATCTAATTTAGAGATCTGAAAACACCCTTCAGTTTATTGAAACGCAATTTTAGTAATTGGAGAACAACAGTTCAGAGCTGAGTTTTCCAAAAGCATCACAGCACAAAGATCGGCATTGAATGGTAGAGCGAGCATCACATTGAACACTCTCTCTCTGTGAAGAGATTATCTTTACTTTATGATGCTTTTGGAAAACTGGGCCCTGTTTGGAAATTAAGAGTTGGGCAAAATGGCCAAAAATATCATATGTACAAAAATATATTTTAGGGTCTAATCAGCTGCTTGTTACTGTAAGTAACAATGGAGTCGGTCAGTGTCAAGTACTGACGATACCTGGGGACCGCGATACTCTTAGATAGTGTATTGTGACATAATTTATCAGAATACCAATATTATCTCACCATACCTCTCAGCCCTTTTGGAAATGGAGCAAATTTCACTTGATATAACACTTGAGTGCGAAAGTTCAAAAGTTTGCATCCCCCATGACTTTTGAATGGAAAAAAATGGAAAATGTCCCTCCATATTTTACACATTATCTAGAAAATTATATCCATCTAGAATTCTAGGAAGGTAAAAATGAAATGTGGATGTATCCTGCAGCAAGACAACAATCCAAAACATACGGCAAAATCAACAGAAAAAAAACAGTTTGAAAAGACAGTTTGTCATTACTGTCTCGAGGATCGAAAAGCTGTTCAGAGGTTCATGAAAGAGGTTATAAAGGCAAAGGGTGGGCATACAAGTTATCAGTGAATATACCACCATTTCAAAAAAGAAATGCAAACCTTTAAACTTATATATATATTTTTTTACGATTAATGTCTTAGCATACACTATTTGGCCATTTTTGTTACTTGTGATAATGAAAGGAAAATCTGTGAAACCTAACACACTCCAAGTGTCTTGATGGTATACATGACATTTCTTTTTGTCTTCATTTTGTCTTGAGGGTATGCAAACTTTTGCACTCAAATGTGCCTTCTGACCTGTGTTTGATTCATCACTGTAAACCTATTAAATGGCACTAAGATCAGGTGTTTCTACCTGCATATATTGCCTAAGAAAGAGAGAAAATCCCAGAGAGACTGTTCTGCTTTTTTTTGTTGTTTTTGTATGTCTTGTATCCTGGTTCATTATTTTAATTGATAAAGCGATTACATTTCACTTGTACTCTTCATGTTTTATTTTATTAATAAGCAACGTTGCAGCTCCACTCGTGTATAAAATGTCAGAGCAAAGGTCAGAGCACCTCGGCTGACCTGTTTTAACCCAACAACCAGCATGAAAGTGAACGAATCTTAGCTAAGGTCAAGTGCTATTTTTTTCACCCATATCCCAGTCTTTCAATTCGTAACTGCTTTAACTGAGTCCATTTTCCCTTGAACCCCGCTGTGAGCGTGTCAGCGTTATTACTCAGCAGCACAATTGTTTTTTATATTTGCCCTTTATCTCTCTTTTTACAGGCAGGTATTTCATTTCATTCTTGGCTAAGTCTGCAGTGACCTGAAAATGGGGGCCACTCCCTCCTGGCAGTATATCTCTGATAAAAACGTCCCTGTGTGTGTGTGTGTGTGTGTGTGTGTCTGAGAGAGAGAGGAAGAGCGAGAATGTGATTGTGTGTGAAAGAACAACTAAGCCAGAGAGAAAAAGAGTGAGAGGTTTTCTGAAATGGTTTAAGCAGTGCTGCATGTAAAGACGTTTTCGCAGAGAAAGAAAATGTTAACATGGAGGACGAGAAGTAAGAAATGGGCTTTCGTAATGATCATAAATGCCTATAAAAATAAAAAGTGGTTTTAACATTAACTAGTTGGGTAGCCTGATCTATTCTAACATTTCCCTGTATCGTTGTAAAGTACATCATGAAATATATATTTATGGCCTAATCGGTGGCTACTAGTGAGCTGCCTTTAGAAAAATAAATTACCTACCATTAACCACTGAAACTGTTCTTTTCCTCTGCCACGATGAATGGGTGAAGGTCAGTACCAGGCCAGAAACTCGGGTATCAAAATTGTTTCTGAAGCTCCCACTTGTAATTACGACTTGACGCAATGCTGATGTGCGACTTTTACACCGGGAATTTGTATTTCTGATAATTCTGATGGGAAACCCGAGTTTGATACCCGAGTTTCTGACTTGTTATTGACCTTTAACCTCTCATCGTGATGGAAGAAAGTACGGTTTCAGTCAGTAGTCAATACAGGGTAGTTCTTTAATTTCCCAAATACAACTTGCTTTCGGTAGTCACGATTAGGTCACAGACACTGGCTTCCATATTTAACCACTGGAGGCATTATGTACATTTTTACAATAGAGGGAAATGTTAGGAAGATACCAAAATAGATCCGATTAGCTAACTAGCTAATATTAGTGTTGCACTCAAATACAAAATTTGCACGTGGGAAACTAAGCATTTGAGAAGCATGCGAAGGCAGCATTAAACATATTCCAGCTTCAGTGCTGCAGTATGACTACAGTTGTTTTCTCAACCACCAGATGGTATTTGTCCACCAGTTCACTACATACAATGGAGGAAAAGTGGCAGTTCTATTAAAATTCTATTCATTTGAAGTTTGGAGGTTTGGAGAAACAGTGTGTGTGTAAGACACAGGACCTGCGGCTGTTTTGACACTTGTCAATATGAAGCAAGGCGATATGACAAACTGTCTCGCTCCTGCCAATAACCAACATCCCCACGAGCCCCAGAAACAACAGGCACATTGCTGTAAGAAAGATCCAATTGATTTATTTTCTCTCTCTCTCTCTCTCTTTCGCTCTCTTACGTTCATTCATTCTCACTCGCACTCTGTACAGAGAAACAGCAAATAAAAACAAAACAAACAAAAAACAAGGATCAAACCTGTTCAAAATGTTAACCTTTTGTCACTTTTTACTATTCCTATCGAGGTCAATAACACAATGAACACATAGCAACTGTATTTCCATCCATGATACTGGCCATGTCCCTTTTAAGAAGATAATCAGGTCATCTTCTCTTGTTTTAGGAAAACCCGATTAGATCTGATTTATGAACAGCACTGTTGGCATATAGACAGAAAGACAGACACGACACACAAAACATACACTCATCGTCCTGATGAAATTATTACACAGAGGAATGTATATGGGACACTTGACACATCAGTTTGTGCTTCAGTACCATGTGCTCTGGTGTCCGTCTGTGGTTTGTGATGGTTTTTAAATGTAGCTGCGCACTTGAATCATTGTACATTTATGCTAAATGTAGTATTAAAAAAACCCACATCTGTACAGGAGCTTAGAAATGAACGTTTGGCATTGTGGCAACAGAGAGCGTCTGTTTGGGAACAGAAATCAAGCAGAGGATCCGGGCAGCTGCCTTTAAAGGAATACTCCAGTGTTTTTTAACCTAATCTCTATCTAATGCATGTGTACTGTATGTGCGACACACAGACAAGAATTAAAACATTTCCCTGGACTGAGAAAATAACAGGAAAACCTGTTTACTCACTAATTTATAATGGAAGTCTAAGGGCAGTTGTTGGGGTGTCAATAAACATTTATGAGAAAAGTATTTTGGTAGAGCGCTTTAATAAATTCTTCAGTCAGAGGTATTGGTAAATAAAAAACTCTAAATCTGTATAATGTAGTTGCATTATAGCAATGTAGTTGTGTGGGTGTGATCGCACATGG
>JAOUQW010000023.1:19492053-19506359 GCA_028565825.1 Olivaichthys viedmensis | reverse complement strand
AACGTATTGCTTAGCATAAAATACTGGATTTAAATCACACACATATACACGCCCCAACAACTGCCCTTAGACTTATATTATTAGACAGGTTTTCTCATCTTTTCTCAGTACAGCCAAAAGTTTTATCTGTGGTAAACGCATATAAGTTATAGATGTGGAAGATAGAGATTAGTTTGAAAAACACTGCAGTATTCCTTCAGAAAGCCGCAATCACCAGGAAAAACCTGCACTCCCTGTACAGCAGAGGGGGCTGCTGTATCACAGAGACGCACTGCAGCGTCTATGAGAGAATGAGGCGCACACACACACACACACACACACACACTCTCACACACACAAATTACACGGTGAGAATTGAGCTCTTCATCAAGTGATGTGAGATGGATTTTGTTTGGCAGGTTGACCTTTGTGAGGCCTTAATGAGACAATACAGAGAGCAAAATATACCGACATGAAAGGCCAAAATGTAAGACTGTGATGATCATCTTTGTGTGTGTGTGTGTGTGTGCGCACGTGTGTATATGTCTGACTCACACAATCATCTAATCTATGCGAAAAAAATTGGAACACTGATTTCGTGCGAGTGTGTGAGTGTGTGCGCGTGCGTCTATGTGTGTCGGCAATCTAGGGGTTGATTTGCCTGCAAATTGTCATCTCAATGCATTGCACTTGTACTCAGTGATGATTCCGTGATGACTGCCCATGATGCAAAGCGGCAGCTCTTATGGTTCTGGGGGAGCAATAACATGTTTGCTCGTGTGGGAAAAAAAGAAAAAAAAAGACAAGGACTTACTTGAACAAAAATAAACACTTTAAAAGAAAAATAGCAAAAGATTTAAAAAAAAAGATTGAGGCCTCGAGTAAAGGGATGTTTGCATTTGTGTCACTAAAAAGTGTGCTCTATTTCTCTAATGCTGTTGTACTTCTAATAAATTACACAGTAAAATCCTATGGTTAATGTCTTATAAAACTATACGAGGTCCCAGCCCGAGGCTTCACGCTTTTCCCTGGAGGCGTGCCCTATCAGTCAACCTCTATCTGAAGGAATAGAGAGAGGTGGGCGGGTCAATGAGGTCTCTCGGGTCCTCCCCCGGCCTGGGGGTGTGTGCGTGTGCTCTCCTCTTACTTCCGTGTTTTGCCTTAGATCATCTACCTCTCATTTCCTCTCTCTTCGCTTTCTACCTCTCTGTGCTGCATAGTTCAAGGGTGACCCTCCTGTGAGGGCCACAGTCCTAGAGGAGAGTGCAGGAAATTTGTGTGTATCAGTTTTGAGATTTTTAAGACCATATTATGTGTTCATGTGTAGAGTGTGTGAACGTCGACCTTAACACTAAATCATACCTGTGTTGAGACCATAACCGTGTGTGTATGTGTATGCATGTGTGTGTGTGCAGGTATGTATATGCATTCTTTAATAAGGTGAGAATATGATAGGTGTGTGCGTGGCCCGCAGCGGTCCTGGCGCAGGCCGAAAGAGGGTGGGGCCTAAGATTGGCGCCTGAATGAAGGCGGCACCGGCAGGGTGTCGGAGGGTGAGCGGATTGGCTGCCATTGTGCAAAGCGTGGGTTGAGTTAAAGGAGCGGGCAGGAAGCTGGTGGTGAAAGTTTTAGTCAGCTGCTTCTGGAGAGCCAGTTTGGTCTAAAAGAGATGAAGAGCGTGATATAAGTGGTGAAAGAAAACCACTGTCGGTAATGCATGTCAACGTGGGTCTGGCCAAAGGTTACAGAGCAATGAAACAGTTTATGTAAAGAGAGATACATCTTTGCCTAAGTCAAAGGCCTAAAAGCTGTACAGCAGAAAAGGTACTTTACAATATGGATACATATAAAGACAGAAATCTTTTCAATTCTTTCATTTCTGACACAAGAACCACCATAACAAATACAAGCTCTTCATTTAATGCTACTCAACATGCTGTTCTGCAGTGGGCTATATATATATACGATATGCACGAGAAAGCTCATATCCTATCACGAATCTATGATTACACTAATCCATCACTACTCTACAGTTTAAAAATGATAATGACATTGATCCCGTTAACACCTGGCCTATTTATGCATCTTGAGTATCAGGATTACAGTCGAGTGCAAATGTTTGCACACCCTCAGGACAAAATGAAGACGACAACGGAATTGAATTTGTAGCAAGCGACATTTAGTGTGTTAGGTTTCAGATGTTCATCATCGCAAGTAGCAAAAATGGTCAAATAGTTTATTTTAAGATATCAATAGTGAAAAAAGCAAAACAATGTCAGTTAAAAATGAATGTGATATAAATGTTCTCGAATAATTCTTCTCAAAACGTCTGTTATAACTCTTCCAGATGTCACACACTCTGAATCAGGTCTGAAGACAGAGAGGGGGTTGTAGCAAAACTTCTTTTTAAGCACGCTTTCTGTTGATTTTGCCTTATGATTGAGATTGTTGTCATGTTGCAGGATATAACCGCATTTCATTTTTAACCTCTTGGATTAGATCAATTGTAAAATAGATACATTTTCCTTTTTCCACCCAGTAACCATGGGGGATGCAAACTTTTGCACTCGACTGTATTATGGATTATCCACATAAAAATGCATGTGTAAATTTTCCCAAGACACATTTTAAAACAGATTTAAATCTGATCGCTCAAACCACTTCAGAAGGTCTAGACGCATTTTAGCCTGTTGTTAGTAACAAGTGGAAATGCATGTGGGTAGAATATAATATAATATATAGGATGCAATCCACATACAAGAAGCATGAAACGACCAGGTGTAAACAAGGCCAATATTTTAATGCAGTTGTACAAACGTTCATAGCCACTCTAACTGGTGTGCAGACCTGTCACTCACCTGTGAAGACAGAGAGGTGAGAGTGTATTGGTTAAAGACTTTCTTCATGGCTGACATGGCTCCTCCTGCATAGCCATTCCACCTGACACTCTGCTAAAAGACATATCAAAGTGAAGACTATGAAAACCATCTGTCTGTGTGACCTGAAGTATGAGTGTGTGTGAGTGTGTGTCTCACCGATACCCCTGAGGTCAGCTGGCTCTTGTTGTGAGGGCTGAATTTGGGCTTTGGGGGCTTTCCGGCCAATCTGTCTTTATGTCTGCGACTGTTCATGTGCTAGAATAAAGAGAAACACATTGACGTTATATGAATATAAATATGTATTTTAAATGAATTTAAATTGTAAATTTAGACAAGACAAGTTAAATTAGTACTCGTTAAAGACCTATCTTTCCATTTTATGTCGTAACATTTCATTTTACTGATCATCATATTGACAGCGATACAATTCTCTCATCTGCTCAGTGTGTAACAAATAAAACAAAGGCACACATCATGTTATTGAGACAAATCAGACTTAGAGATAGGGCTGCACAAAAAATCATTTGTTAATCGTTAGCGCATTATTAGTCTTTGCACTACTGATATTGCAGAAACCTTGCACTATAACAAACTATTGCATTATGTGAGCATTCTGACTAATCACAGAGGTTCCAGATACGTTTTCGGTGGGTATTTGGATAAATTGTGGCACTGGTGTTATATTGATGCAGGCTGACGACTTGTGTTAACCTTTTTTTGGTATATTTTGCGAGGCATATCGTGCATATCATGCAGCCCTACTTATTCAGTAGTAGCTAGTATCCTATTGGTTGGTGACAATTTAATCCTTAGATCAAAGAAACAATCTTTTTGAGAAACTGAAATTATAAGAATAACGAAACCTCTAAGAAAATCAAAGCTACGCTCCAACAAACATGTCCTGAACCCAATAATGCCATCAAATACCCCTCAATTGGAGTGTACATAGAATAAATGACACAATTTAAATCACACAGGTTAAATCACTGTGCCCTGTTTACATTTTTATTATGTAAACATATTTACACTTTAATTATAAGACACCAAAATGTTGGTTAATTGGAATTCTGAAAGCAAAACTGATTAAGGAACTTGGGCTTTGTGCATGCCATACACTTGGAGTGTGGACATGTTTGTGATACGTTTAAAATCAGAAAAGCATTCTTTTAAATAACCCATTTCTTCAAGAAACCCATTTTCTTCTAGTTTACAAACCAAAAAATAAAACCCTCACCTCAAAAAAAAAAAAAAAAGATTAAATCTTTTATACTAAAGGGGGAACCCTTAAAGGTTTAATGTAGATCTCTACAGAGTTTGTCTTTCAGAAAGTGTTCCAAGTAGAACCCTTTTAGGAAGCTAAGAACCCTTAAGTATCCAAAGAACCCTTGAAAAACCCTTTACCCTGCTAAATCTCAATGTAATTTTGGTTTCGTTTATTATCGTCTCTTTTCTTCCCCTTTCTCTTAACAGTCTTAATTTGTTTTACAGATAAAGTACGGTCCTAGCATAGCATTAAAAATGATTTAAATTCATGCTTAGCTGTCATTAAAAAACAAATAGAAATGTACACTCGCCCTCATTGACATTGTGTGCACACAACACACGCCACACACCACTTCCATTTGAGGAAAATATCTAATAACATGATCCGTTTACTGAAGGAAGGTTTGAATGCTTTTGAGAATTAATGAAACATTCACCAAACTGGGGCAATGCAAATGCAATGCTAACATTAGCATAAACACTGTCAAGGCCGGAGAATATGTGTTGGCACAATGTCAAAGCTTCTACTGTAGCTGTTTATCTAAACTGTTTGTAAAATATTCACGTAACTGGTGATAAATGAGCTGCCACCAAATTTAAGATGACAAGTCCCCCGAGTCCCATTTTCGCAACTGTTCACAAGATATGTAAACAAAGATTTGGAATGTTTTTTTAACAAAGATTATGGCCAACTTCAGTTTAATCTGAAATAAATAATCTTAAATTAACCCCCAGAATGACCAATTTTAGTCCCAGTCATGTGTAAGGATCGGTTAAGGATTATGGCATGAGTGAATTACATCCAGATTAGGTGTTTTGATTTTTCTTGACTGTTTCCATTATTACATTTACATTTAGTCACTGGCAGATCCTCTTATCCAGAGCGACTTACAAAACGTGCAAACAGCTAAAGGGGCAACAATACAAGGTACTTGGAGAATCTGTAAGGATTCATAGCCTGAAGGACAAGAGACAAGTGCTGGTTTGTACAAGTGCCAGAGTGGTCTCATTGGTAACAAAATAGACAATTTCAAACCTAAGTTGGGACCTACAGTAAATAACAATTTAATTCAATTCAGTTGTATTTGTATAGAGCTTTCAACAACAGACATTGTAACTGATCAAACCAGAGCAAGAAGTTTAGAAAATCAAGAAGTACTCGAAAGAACAATCAATACAAATAGTAAGTTCAGAGAAACACAACACAGTGTTATCCTCAAAATAGTATAGACTTTTTTGCTTTGCCGGAAAGAATGGAGACACAAGACCATTCGAATTGGAGAGAAAAGCTCATTCCACCACTTGAGGAGCCAGGACACTGAAGCAGTGAGAGCTCATGTTATTAGTATAGATAGATCTCAGAAAAGGACATGCCAGGCTCCCTGAAGTTGAAGACCTGAGTTGGCAAGTGGGTACACAGTTTTTGAACCGAGGTGTGAGATTATGCGGTGCAGAGCCTTTTGAGGCCTGCGATGTGAGGACAAGAGTTTGAATCTGGCTGCAACAGAGAGCCAGTGGAGTGACTTCAGTAGAAAATTCCTATCAGAAAACTTCTGAAGGTTATGAACCAGGTGAGCAGAAGCATTCTGAATGTTTTATGGAGGAGATATAGCGTATATATAGACAGTTGAAAAGTCACATTCCCTGATGTTGAAAAGAAGAAATCTACAGCATCTGGTGGTTGATGTGATGTTGAGCTCATCGTCTAGAGCAGGGGTATTCAACTAAAATTTGTGAAGGTCCAGTTACATAAAGTTCCTTGCTTACAAAGGTCCGGATAAGCAAACTAACATGACTGAATGCGACAACAGTTACATTTTAATGCTTAACCATTAATGATTCGTTCATGGCTACTAATGAAATCAAATAAGACATTAAATATATTTAAAAAATCTGTTGTATTTTTAACATAACCTTTATAAACATTCATTTGCACGCTCACGGGCTGTCAGGGAATGGACGAGCACTCTGGTGGACCTTTCATATCGAGTCATACCATATTGAGCTGATTTATTTTATTTCTCCTTAGAACTTTTGTGGGGAGGTTAATTGGTTAATTTGTTATGTTTTGTTTCATAGTGGCGCTTCACATCACTTTTGACTAGCGCCATGGAGTCTCATGAGACACATCGGTTTTAAACTTGAAGCGGGAAGAATAAACACATACTTCTCTGTCCATTCGTCTTAAAGCATTCTGTCGTGCGACTTTTCTTTTTCTTTTATAAAGTCATGTTGTCACTTTATCAGACCAGAGATGGTAAATGAAATGAAAAATCTTTCCTTTCTGACCTAATGTCTCCAGACCTGTAGCTCGTCTCTGGTCCGATGAGCTGCAGCTAAATAATTTACATAAATATGTGATTGGATGAGCTGCAACAGAGGATCTGCTACAGAAACCACGCTGGTTCATGTTTAGAAAACGAGTCGCTGAACTACGTTTTTTTCCCCATAACTACGTCTTTTTCCCAAGTGCCTGCTTCAGTCCGCGGAAATAGTTTGCTGGGTCCTCATCCGGACCGCAGTCCACCATTTGACGACCCCTGGTCTGGAATCACACCAAGATTTGAAGGTGTGTGTGTCTGTTGTACTATGTGGGTGTTGATGGTGATTGAGAAGTGCAGCATAGGGGACATCTTAGCCAGTAGGTAGATTAGCTCTGTTTTGTTAAGGTTTAGTTTTATTAGGTTTAAACTACTTTAATTCAGATTAACCAGCAAGGTTTTAAACAACAATTTTAAGTAGATCAAAGACAAATACACCAAAACCAAAATCTTGGGATGTATTGGTGCTGAAATCAGTTTCATGTCATTGCTGTCACACAGCTTTATATATTCAGTGCCAGCAATTCCATTTTAATTCCAGTTTATTTGTATAGCGCTTTTAACAACAGACATTGTCACAAAGCAGCTTTACAGAAATCCGGATGTAGATCTAGATCCCTAATAAGCAAGCCAGCAACGGTGGCAAGGAAAAACTTCCTGAGACAGAATAAGGAAGAAACCTTGCAAGGAACCAGACTCAAAAGGGAACCCATGCTCTGCTGGGTGATACCGGATAGTGGAAATTATGATCATTACACTATAGAGTTGTACAGAGAAAAGGCAACGGTACTAAATGATATGGATATGGAATGCTTGGTATTATCATATTGTGAATATTAGTCCTGGGATGAGCATGGGACAGTCTTTCTGATTACAGCAGCAGTTCTACAGTATCCAGGTGAGATTATTCGCTTAAGCAGGAAGGTGAGTCACGAGCGTAATAATGTGTAAAAAAAAACAGATTTGGATTATGGCACATATTGTTGCAGGGTGTGGCCTAAGGCTGAGTCTATCTTACTGTGAATTGACCTGTATTGGCTATAACAGGCACTTTTTGTAAGTGGATGATTATGTGCATTTCTTCTTCACAAATTGTCCAATGCAAACAAATGTAACTTTTTCATATTTTTTTATGAAAAACAAAACATCTAGCAAAAGTGGGTTATGTAAGGTAACATCATCTTCCTCATGTGTGTTCATGATGTGTGTGTGTTACCTGGTTGAGCTGGGTCTCAGAGTTGACATGGATCTCACACACTTCACAATGGAAGGTCTTGCTGCTCATGCCCATGCTGCCCTTGTTGGCAAGTCGCTTGCTTTTACATGAGGCACGGGAGGACAGGGCTTTCCCTCGTCGTCGTGGCAACATGCTCTGGCCCTCCAGCATCAGTTTGTGCTTGGTGCCTGTGAGCAGTCGGGTATAAGAGTCATGCACCAGTCCCAAAACACACACACACACCAAATAATATAAGGAAGCTTCAATAATGCATAAAAAAAAAAAAAAAAAACTCCACGTGACATGTCAATTGCCAACCAACATGTAAAAAAGTACACCGAGTTGCCATTTTATCAGCTACACCTACCATGTTGGTATTCTCAACCTAGAAGTGACAGTGAGATGTTTAAATTAGTGATTGTAGCCCATCTGTTGCTATGCGATACCTGTCCATCAGTGGGAAGGGACCACCAGTGGACCACCCCTGACCACATATTATTTGGGTGGTGAATCATTCTCTGCACAGCAGTGACACTAACGTAGTAGTGTGTGTGCTGCTGGTATAGCAACAGATGGGCTACAGCCAGTAATTGTACTACAAACTGACCTATATGGTATGTTTACCTGATAAAATGGCCAATGGGGGCAGCTACAAGGTAGGTGTACCTAATATATGGATAAACAAAGCCTGTACCACTATTGTGGGCCTCCAGCTGAGTGAGTGAGTTGACTGTCACTTTGCAGACAGGACAGTGCAGGTGCTGCTTGTTCCTCCTGGGATCTTTCTCCCTCACGGCAACTTTAACAAGGCTGTCCTGCTCGGTGCCTGTCTCGCTGGGACCAGCGGCATCCTGCAGGCTGTCTGAGTGCTGCGAGGGGGGAGAGGAGACGGCCACGTCTGCGCACGACACCTCAGATACCGGCGTGAGGACCACTGAGCTGACCTGAACCTCGCTCAGCTTCACCACAGAGTCCGAGTCACACAGCATAGCTACACAGAGAGATACAGGGAGAGAGAAAGACAGAGAGAGAGAGACAGAGAGAAGGGGGTAACCTTAAAATGAAGCAATTCAGAGAATCGAGGCTTAAACAAATCCTCTATCTAACAAAAGCAGAAGACCTAAAAAGCAAAGTCATTTAAATCTTTTATTAAACATTCACACTCTGAACATTGATGCCTATCTAAATTAAAGCCCCTCATTTTGCCCGTTCTCGGTTCCTTTACCCGTCTCTCCACCACTTCACAGGCCGTCTCCCCTCCCTTTCCTCTTAACTCCTTCTCTAGATTCACCTCCTTCGAGCCCAGGGAACTCAGATCATAAATGAAAGTACACGAGTGTAACAGAGACTAGAAATGAGAATCAGTCTCTCTACCAAAGAAAACTTGCACAGTCATAGCCAACACACACACATGCACACACACACACACACACATACATGCACACACACGTCATACACTGTGTTGAGTGTGACCCAATGCAATTCTCTCCCTTTCATTAACTTTCACACTTCATTCAGGTGTGAAAAACCCCTTATGTGCAAGCAGGTCCTCTCTCCAGTATATTCCCATTAGATTGGATGCATTTTTCTTCTCACACCTTTTGAGGTCTCTATAAAATCTCCCACTGGGGAGTTCAACAATTACAATCTCACTGATGGCTCTTTTACGAGGTGCCAGTATTGTTTACTGAGCTGGTGTGTAATCCCGAACAGCTCCACGCATTTCCACTGTAAAAATGTCGGTTCTTAGTTGGAAAGATCGGTTCGGTTCCAGCATCAAAATGCTGCTGGACAAAAGTTTTTTGAAAAATCAGCACTGTGAAAAAACCCCCACTTCTAATATTAACCTATTGTTTACTAAAATATGACGAAAAAGACAATACAAACGCACTAAAAGTTGGCACCCCGTATGGTCAGAATTTTTTTAAAGTACTTCTGTAAGTTTGCGCTGTGCTTGTACCGTTATACAGATTTAAAAAAAAAAGGCTTAACATTTTATGACCTGTGACGCCACACAGCATGCAGTCAATTTCCTGATTGCACCAAAACATGATTTCCTGTGTTAAAAAGAGAGTTTCCGAAGGCAGACTGCACTGGTTAAATATAAACCCTAAGACCAGAAGAAAGCCTTACTTTAATGTGTCTAATATTGTTTATTTACGATTTGTTCTGTTACAAATGGGCACATTTTGGTTGACTACAACATGACTAAAACTAGTCAGAATATTCAGAATAAAATGGTCTGAAATGAGTCAATATGATATGACGAAAGTTTGACTACATTTTAAAGGACGTTTTGACAAAAGACGAAAACTATGACTGAATAAATGGCCGTGTTTATAATTAACATGAACCTCTAATTTCACAGGCTTTGGGGGTGTCATTTCATCGCCATGACAACAACCCGAACAACAACTTTACATGACCGCCAATGAAATAAAACATGAACAGTGCAAAAATGATTGTTCAAAAAAATTGCAGAATTTATATTGCAGCAATCAAACAGTGGTCTGAGAACCATTGCAATGAACTGAATGGGAGCCACCTTGCTAATGAAAACGCTAACAAAACTGTTTAAGCGGCTACGCGCTCAAAATAAATAGCTAAAAGCAATAAAAACATGGATCTCACATCTTGCACGTAATTGTTGTCTATAACAATATATTTGTGCTGTGGTATAGACGCTGAAGGATTTGACTTTGGATGGTAAATTATGTTCTCAAAGGCAGAAGAACTTGTAAAAAACTTTTCATGCCGTCTATAAGGAAACTCCCACATGGTTGTTGTAATGGTTTGGCTCTTAAACTGGTGGAAAACGCAGGCCCCGGCACCGTGTTGGAGGAAAGGGGTTTGAGACGTCTAACCATAAGTCCATGTAAGAGAATCACATGGACAGACAAGCAAGGGAACGAGGGACTGACTCTGTGGTACTCGATAAACTGAAACAAGTGAACGAGTATGTGTGAGACGAACAAATCTCTGAAGAGGTGATACAGTGAACTCTAATCACTCAGCATATCTGTACATGGTAATGCATGTAGGGCTGGTGTCAGAGAATAATCCCGTCAACCCCCCCCACACCCACACACAAGACCCTACATAATGGTGTATCCTACAAAGCTGTGCATTCAGTATGGCCCGAAGTTTATTTGGAGCTTCATGGGAAAATGGACAAAATCAAACAAAAACTGTTTTGCAGCGACATTTTCATATCACTGAAAAAAAAAACCCCCTACAAAGTAGTACCTGAATCCACACACGTACCGGATTCATGCCTTTAATTATAATAATGATAATCATAAAGATAATGATGATAATAATAGCAGTAATGATAATACTAATGGTGATAATAATAAAGCTAAAAATTATAATCATAGTCTCGTTTAATCAATAATAATGTGGCAGAGCTGTGAGTGGATAAAATAGTTCAGTCGATCACTTCCTCTCTGTATAAACTGACGTGTGCTTATCAGTGTGCGTTAAGTGTAAAAAGAGTCACGTTCACGATCTGCTCTTATATTCATAGCACACCTCGAGCCGCAACATTACATTTCCATGAACACAATACAGCAGTTTAGGGCCTGTATCAATGAGCGGTTTTAAATGCAGTTAGGCACTGAACTACTGATATGTGCAGCTTTACAGACCCTATAACCAGCTCTCTCTCTATCATTTTAATTTATAATGCTTTATTAGCATGACTCATTATACAATTTTGCCAAAGCAGTGCTGAGAGTAAGTACGATATAAAACTTTACTTATTTATTCATTTGTATGTATAGGGGCCCATAATGACTGAGTAACAGAATATTAAAAAAGGAAAGGAAAAACAACACGTTACATACAATGAATTAAAATGAAATAAAATAAATCAGTAAATTATACAGAAACAGTACAGCTATAAAGGTAAGTATATAACAGACAGGTAGAATAGCGATAGTTATATCAGTAGTTGTAGAGCTGAGACTTATTTAGCTGCTTACTTAATTTTTTTAACGAGTCACATTAATCACTTTTTCAAATTGTTCCAAAAATATATATGTTAGAGATTTATGTTTTGGGTAAGCGTGTTTCCTCATCTACAGTTAACTAAGGATTTACAGGAAAAACGCTAGTTTCAAAATTATCAGCACCCCCACAATTAATATTAGGTGAAGCCTCCCGTGGAGAGAATAACAGCACTGAGTCTCTTCCTGTAACGTCTAACAAGGTTGAAGACACTTGTAGAGGATCTTGAATGCTCCTCCATGCAGAACATTTCAAGCTCCTTTATATTCTTATGTTTGCGCATGTGAACTGTCCTCTTTAACTCAAGACCACAGGTTTTCAACAGGGTTCAAATACGGTGACTGAGACGGCCTTTGCAAAGTATTGATGTTATGTTCCTGCAATTATTTCTGTCTTATTCTGGATGTATGTCTGGGGTCATTATCTGGTTGAATGATCCTCGATGTCCAAGTCTTAACCTCCTGGCAGAGGCAACCAAGTTTTGGGCTAAAATATCCTGGTAGTTAGCAAAATTCATGATGCCATCACAAGAGCAAGAGCCCCTGCATCCAATGCGTCAAAGTTCTGGCAAATTTAAAACTGTTCCAGATTTTGTGAATTTTCTTTAGGCCCTGGTTATGCTTAATGGTATTTTAACTACCTATGTATTTTTGTACAGTATATACATTACCTGACGTTACCATCTGTCTCTTTTGTTTTCCCCATGGTGATGAATGACAAAGTAATTTTACATGTGTACAGCCTCCTATTAATACCACAGGGAAACAGGAAAAAGTCAAAGTCAACAGAGTTCCTGTACTAGGAGGGGGGATAAAAAAGAGATTTTTTTCAAGGGTGTAAATTTGTGTGCATTTATGTAAATATTCTTTTGGGGTGCCAATAATTGTTTGAGTGAAAGATTTGAATCCTTCTTCACTTTATGATCGTGGTCACTATTTATCATTCTTTATTTTGTGACAATTTTTCTTTCTTGTTGGTTAGACAGGGTGCGAGTTTGGTGGCGTGATTTAAGGATTAGTAGCATTTTAATTTCATTTGCTGATTAAGGCTATTTCATTTTTCCATACGCTGTCGTGGAGGATTTCAGGACGAGGAGGATTTCAGGTCTGCTTGGCCACTCCCTCTCTGTCTCTTTCTCCCTCTCTCTCTCTGTCTCTCTCTCACCTGTTTTTCTCTCTGTCATGTATCAAAGCCCTTAATGGCAGTTGACATGCTTAACATGTGCTGATTGGCCCCTGCAGCTGCAGCCTTAATACCAGAACAGTGAATTCAACAAGTAATCAGTTGGATGAGTGCATGTATGTGTGGGTGTGTGTTACCATGAAAGCACTCGATGATTAGCTAAAGCTCCAGTGTATGTTCATGTGAGAAAGTATATGAATGTGTGTGTTGGCTTCATTGTGTGTTAACACATGACTTGACGAGCTGTGAGACCAGTCTGTGTTTGATAGAAGAATGAAGAACGGTGTGTCCAATAACAGAGTTAAATTACCATAAAAGCTTTCAAATTACTGACAATACAAAAAGGGTCAAAGGCCAATCAACTCTCTCTCACCCCTCTCTCCTCTCTCTCTCGTTTAATCTCCTCCTTTCTCTAAACTGTTACCTGTCTGAGTGGCCTCAGCAGGAATGGGGTGGAATATTAACATGAGATTTGATCAGGTTTCTCTCTCTCCTTTCTCTGTTTCTTTTGCTCCATCTTGGTTTCATATTACACTTCATAGAGAAAAGAGAAGGGTACATTGATGATGAATGGGGTAAAATCAGAGGCTAATGAAACGATGGTCAGTTTGCTCCTAAACTGATACCTCAGGTCTTATTGCTGTTCTGTGAGAAACAGCATGTAACTACAATACCTACAGCAGTGTAAGTATTTCACAGAGGGCTGGAGTGGGAGGATAGTTGGTTGACATGATACAGATTTATGAGGGCGGTTTAAAGGAGCGGTTTGTGATTTAGAGCCCTCTGCTGTTTGCAAGGTGAAATGAAGTTGCAATGTAAATGTACGAATGCCTCGGAAGTTGCCTTTTAAGGAAAAGGGGCAGAGACGAGCAGTTCTGTTCCGACTGGAGGCGGAGCTAATTTCAGGGCTGGAAAAGGGGGAACAGAAGCCTGAAACGTAGAAACTAGCGAGATCTATTGTATGGTAATATTACGAATCAGATTTTTTAAAGGCCATGGTTTTCAAAGTGGCATCGGTGAACCCTCAGGGAATGTCGGAATATAGGTGAAAAAAAAAAGAAAAAAGGAATATGGTAAAATATGTTATAGAAAGGGTTTGTCTTGCTGCCTGGTGCATTGTAGACAGATCAGATTTCATCCACCATCTTTCGTGATGTTCCGAGTGTCTATTTAGTAATGTTTTTAAATCTTTTGGTTCTGGTAGGTCGCACCACAGCCAATCGGATTGTCGGATCCAGAAGCGTTGAAAAACTTCTAGGTTTTATTTGATTTGGAAAGTGGGGCTCCGAATCTGCATGTTAACACATAAAGTTCAAGTTCAAGTTCAAGTAGGTTTTTATTGTCGTTTCTCCATATACCTCGTATACGTTGGAATGAAATACGTTTCTACAGGACCATGGTGCAACACACAACAATACAGCAGCACGCTATACAGGACTACATAAAGTGCAAATACAC
>JAOUQW010000023.1:19471913-19491953 GCA_028565825.1 Olivaichthys viedmensis | reverse complement strand
TATGCACATGCAGCTGTATTAAATACCCTTGTATTATCTATAAAAATATTCCTAGTAGCAACAGAAATGTTTAGGCTCATGGCGAAGTCCTATTGTGTATGCATTTCTACAGAGCAGACATAAGTGCGTATGATCGAAGCCGTGATAAGTTCTGTAATATATCACAGCAGTGTCATATAAAAGTCACATGTTGTAAATTTTTTGGGACGGCCAATTTTCACTTCGGGACGGCTGACACTACATTTCGGGACAGTTCTGATGAAAGTTAGTCTGGAGCCCTGCATATATTCCATTTGTTAAGTTAGTCTGGAGCCCTCCATTTTCCAGATAGACATTCGAAAATATTTGAAGAGGAGCAGAATGTCTGTTGAGAGCAGTCAAGTAGGATAGGCTAAACTTTGAAATAAATAAAGTTTTAGAAAAATTTAAAACGGAGAATTTATGACAAGTAAAATTAAGAAGAAATATTCAAGATTCTGCACTATTACTAGGCCACTCTAAAAATTTAAGCTAATTTGTGACTCCTTTTCTACAAAAGGTCAGATTTCCTTGAGTCTTGTCTCTTCCATTGAAGCACGTGTTCAGACGACACTCGGGTGGATTTGGCATAGACATAAGACATTCACTCACCAATATCGGTGAATCAGTGGGCCTGTTTCCCTGCAAAAAGACGGTCCCATTGGGGAGTGATGGGAGACAGTGACACCTGAAGAGTGTTCCTTACGTCCAATCTACTTCACGGTTTTAGGCAGAAAACCCGGCTACGCAGAGATGCATTGTTGGAAATGTAAGCAACATTTTCAGTGCCTTCGTGGCTATCTCAGGATATTCAGCCTTGATTTTAATCCAGAAGGCAGACTCAAACATACTTTTCAGTCCACCGTCATTTGCGAGCTCAGAGTTTTTGTTCTTCCTACACTGACATGGGCGATTTCCTGGGGACATTCACAAAAGGGTCACAAATCTATTCATTTGCACTTTTTTTGGGGGGGGAAGTAATGCTTAAATTTTGTCGACAGCGAAGTTAGGTGATCGCGCACCAGCGGGGAGAATGACGGCCCAACCTCAGTTTCTCCAAAATCAAATCAGAGGCCGTTTAGAGGCAGGACAAAGTCGCACTTTAGTGAAAGATTACAGACAAAGTAGAATTTTGTCTTTTAAGTGATTAGTGCAGATGAGTCGTGCACAATCTGATCAAGGACACAAGCTAACAAGGTAAACATGGTCAATTTTGATTTCACCTTGTCTTTAAGGTATGGTAAGTCTGGCCTATTTGGTTTTTTTTTGTTTTGTTTTTTTGCTGCCAGCCAGTGAAGGAGAGCGAGAGAGAGATGAATATTAGCAATTTAGATACACTCAATACTATATAATATAATATATCAATATCAATACTATCTACACCAGGGGTCTCAAACTCTAATTACCTGGGGGCCACTAGCGAGGAAGTCTTCTCCAATTGGGGATGGATAAACAGCTGTAGGTTTTTTATTTTATCTAACTATATACAGTAATTTAAGCACAATTTTTGCTCAGTGCTTGCTACCAGAAACTTGGCAGTGCTTCTGCTGAGACGTTTGCTTTGAGGGAGTTTGCAGTAGACACCTGCAGAGTGGCCTGGAGATGGGCATCAGTCACTCTCTATCTGTGCTTTGATCATTGTTAAGAATAGTTTCTCACAGATATGTACTTCCAAAGAGACACATGACCCGATTGAACGGTTTAGACAGCTCTGGGAAGGAGGGAGGTAGCTCTCTTAGAAACTGTCCAATAATGTCTGGTTTTTCTTGTGCCTCTCTAAACTTTGCTTTGAGCTCAGTGTTACACTGCAGGTCTATAAGCTCCATTTGAAGAGTGCTTGGTGCACTGTCCACATCAAAGGAGAAGGGGTCTGCAAATGTCTGGAAAGTATCACTGAGTCAGCAAATCGCTGGTCAGACTCCTGTTCTAGGTTTTCAATGGCAGGAACATGCTCATCACCACTGAATACAGCACCCTCTTCCATAACAGACTTGCATGTTGGGAAATGGATAAAGTTTTTCTCAGAGAGATGTGCTTTCCACAAACTGTTTTATTGAGAAGGCTTTCACACTGTCAAAAGCCACAGTGACAACTTGGTCTGAGCATTGCAGCTTTAAGTTGATTTGTATTGAGCTCATTAGTGATGTCAACAAAAAATGCTAGGTTCATCACCCATTTGGGATCATCAAGCTCAGGAACATGCAGTCTGCCCTGGTTCATGAATTCTTTGACTGCCTGTCTCAACTCAAAGAACCTCTTCAGGACACTGCCCCAGCTCAGCCAGCACACCTCTGTAAAGTACAAGGCATCATCGTATGCTCCTTCAACAACTTCTAGAAATGCATGGAACTGACTGTGTTGTAAGACTCTCGATCTAATGTAATTAACACATTTCACCACGACTGACAGAACTGTGTCAAATTTTAAGCATTTACTGCAGAGTGCCTGCTGATGAAGAATGCATTGCAAAACAATAGCAGGATGTGCATTCTCTTCCTTTTTTCACCATCCGTAGTTATTCCAACCGTTGTTAGGCCAGCGCATTCAATTGCATCACATAGCTCCTAAAATATATCCTTGGCTGTAGTCTTTCCGTGCATAAGCTGTAAAGTTACCAATTCTTCAGTCACTTCAAACAGGTCATTAATTCCCCTGACGAATATTGTAAGCTGAGCATTGTCATTTAGATCTGTGGTTTCATCAAGTGCCAAGGAATAAGCACTGAATTCTCTGTTTGATGCACAGCTGACTATATATGTCATTTGACAACTCATTAATCCGCTCTGCCACCGAATTCGCACTTAGGCTTACGTTTCTGAATCAAGCTGTCTTCTCTGTGCAGAGGATATTGGCAACCTGTAGCATACAGTCTTTCAGAAACTGTCCCTCTGTAAACGCCTTCCCTGTTTTTGCGACTCACCACACAGCTATCTCCACTCATCACATTCTCTTTTAGCTCGCTGAGAAAAATTCTGCAGCATAGACAGACCTCTTCGAAATTGAGCGACTCGTCTCCCTCATACTTGGCATACTGCTCTGCATGTTTAGTTGAGTAATGACGTTTCAGATTAGATTTCTTAAGGACAGCTAGTTTCTCCTTTCAGATCAGGCAGGTAGCGGTCGCATTAAACTGAACAACAAATGTATCTGTTGTCCAGGTGTCTTGAAACTGCATGTGCTCCAGGTCAACTTTTCTTTTAGGTTTCGAAAGAGACTTTTTGGACCAGCTAGCATTTGCCCTCGATGGCAAGCTAGTGCATGTGGGTTTTCAGATTTTTTGCTGGATGCACTGCATGTAGTCGGTTTGTTGTAGCCAAACAGTTTACGTTGTCTAGTTGCCCGGTTACAGTCATGGGGAGGGAGGCAGTTTATATTCCTATGCGATTACATTAAAGGCAAAAGCAAATTTAAGAAAATGATAAATTGATGTACGTGAGGGACAGATGTGACCCGCGGGCCGGTAGACGAGACCCCAGAAAGTTCAAAAAATGTTTTGGGCTATTAAATGCAAAAAAAAAAACATTTTGTAGAGTTTGCAAATTAAATGGCACTTTTACCTAAATGTCTGGGGCTGCTATGTTGAAGCATAGTCCAGTAGTAGCTGCAGCTCCCAATTAAGTTGTGTTGATATCAAGACTTCGCAAAATTTGGTTCTGCTATGTACCATAATTTTGCTTGCAAAAAATAAGATGCTGCATGTTTGAGTGATGACATGAATATACAGTTGCATGCCTGTCATGTCACCTTTGGAGATGTTTGAATCGTGGTTGGCAGTATACAGGTAGAGAATTTGTCAACCATACAGATTTTCAAATACCATTTCTACTGTGGTTGAGCAAAACTACAGAGGCTTTAAAACGTTACTTGTTGTAAAACTGCTGCACATATAGCTGTGGGGTTGCAGAGACCGGGCGTTCCCACAGTTTTAAAGCAGTTTTATTTAATTTTTTTGTCTTGTTTTTATCGTTTTCCATAGTAGGCTTTACTTTTCCTAAATGTGGCGTGCGACATGTGGGGAAAAATATGCTTTCGGCATTGAGTGTTGTGTAAACTACGACGAAAGGGGAACGGGGTGCCTGTGATCAAAAAGTAGCTACAAAAGTCTTCATTTTAAAATTCATCTTCCATCACATCACGAATTTTCATGTACATGACGCCGAGCCACAACCATCAAGCATAAATCAGGCATCACATTCAGCTACCAGTAAAGCAAAGCAGCTGTGGGTTCCTAAAAAGCTCACAGCAAACAAAAGGAAGTTGAAGAGCTGGCTAGGAAATAATTGGTTTGAAGTGATTCATATAGGCTAGATCTTTTAATCGGATATTAAGAACATTAGTTGTTTTTGCACTGCTTCTGGAATGGTTTGTGGCGTGGCCCAAGTTTCTTTTGTACATTTGTTCTCTGGCTTGTTTGTTTGCAGTTTACATGACTGTTAAAATAATAAGTCCAATATTCTTCATGTGTGATCCCATAATTTTGTAAAAGACTCCAGTAGCTTGTTTAATTAATTTTAAGTCCAATGACTTTCAGTTGTCATTTTAGATCATTATTCTATAAAAATCTGTATACTGCGATATAGTTCAATTCAGTTTTATTTGTCTCAGGCTTTTAATAACGGACACATTACAAAACATATGGACAAAGCATCTTTACAGAAATCCAGATCTTAATCTAAATCCATAATGAGCAAGCCAGAGATGACAGTGGCAAGGAAAAACTCCCTGACAGGATACCCTTGATCAATTTTGATCATTAAGATATTCAGTCAGTATCGTGAAAAGGCAAACAGTGCGAAATGTGCTGAAAATATGCATGATGTTGGGGCTGCTCAATATGCACAAAATATGCAATATATGATAAAGTTGTTGGATACCACAATGATGATGTGACATGTGATAAATTAAGACTAAAACTATTTTAATGTGTCTATGACTAGATGTGTGGCAAAATAAATAACATGAAAATTAATGTTTTTTCTATGTTTTTTTATTCAACAATAGATAACAATAATGGCAGCACTCTCTCCTTAAAGCAAATAAAATTACAATTGTTCAAAGTGCAAAATAAAATGAATAAAATAGTTATTTATTACACAAATGCAAACATTTTGTACTGTAAGGCCGAGCAACTTATTTATTTATTTAATAAAATAAACGTTACTTGGCCTGTTGAGTCGTAGGCCTAATATTTGCAAACTACAGATGTGCCTCCACAATGCGGTACCAATTCCGACTCACTAACTTTCTTTGTCCTTGTTGTTTTTTCAGCACTTTTTAAGCAGCTCTCATCTGTTTGGCGGTTCACATGTGTGTGTTGTCTTTCTGTGGTCCTACTCTAATGATGTCACTAACGCGCTCGCTCCGGTCCGCTAGCTATCATTGACCGGAACATGAAGACAGATCTCGGTCCTCAAAGAGGGATGAGGGCAGAAACTTATACAGTCTGCTGTAAACAAGTTTATTATATTCTCAATATATAATAATACTCGAAAAACAAAAGAATCGATAGTTTCAGCCCTAGTCTACAGCATGAGAGTTCACTTTGATGCTGTGTGTGTGTGATGTTTTATCAGCGGCAATGTGTTAATCTCTGAAACTTGTATTGCGATAACAATAAAAATGTGCTTAATCCTAGCAGCCCTAGCATGAGCGAATAGAAGTCTTAAAATGAGCATGAGCCAGGTTATAATCATGGTAGTTTTTCTAGGGAAGTGTTTCTTTCTTTTAGGGTATTTCTTTAGGGTATCCAAGTGAGATTATTCACTGCAGGAGGAATAATCATAAGTGCAAATAGCTTTATGACGAAAAAGCAGAAGGAACAGAAGCTGGAGCAGTGAATCAGGATCATGCAGGTTTTGTCTGAGGCAGGTTGGAGGGTTGGAGAAACCACAGAATACTCTTTTGGGAAAACTCTTAAGACTAGTTTGCAAAAGTAGGTTTTGCATATTATGCAAATTGACTAAAATTTGACATGGTGGAGCTAAATGGTCTAAAAGACAACAATTTTGTACAGCTTTTGCCAAGGAATCGGGAAGGAACAATTTTGACCCTATTCCTTAATAAGAGATATCTCGTTTTTGTTTTGTTTTTAAACATGAGTAGCGCCCCCCAGTGACCAATTCTTCTGAGGTTGCATAGCATATTAGAGAGTCACTAGAGAGACATACCATTCAAGTTTTGTGACGATAGGCCAAAGCTAAGTCTGTCAAATGCCTTCTGAAATCTGATTGGCTGAGGGCAACCATGTTTTTCAATTAATTAAGTCATCCTTAAAAGTCCACTTACAGAATACCACAAATATGCAGCATACAAATTTTCAGCTCACTTAGACATACGGTTCCTGAGAAACAGTGATTTAAATGTTATTACGCCTCCTGTTATTGGCCACGCCTCAAACTTGGCACGCTCCCTTAGAATCATGTCCTTAAGCCTTTCAATTTTCATAAGAATCCACCACTCCTTGAATTAATTACAGCTCTGAAAGTCAAGCTCTGCCCTAGAAAGAATTGATTGCCTGTGGTGGCCATATTGTTCACAAATCTCAACATGTTTTGGGGAAATATTGATGAACATACTATTCTGAGCAATTTTACACCAATTTTGTCTCAAGTTCAAGTAGGTTTTTATTGTCATTTCTCCATATACCTCGTATACATTGAAATTAAATTTTGTTTCTACAGGACCATGGTGCAACACGCAACAATACAGCAGCACGCTATACAGGACTACATAAAGTGCAAATACACGACAGTGAGGACGAGTGCAAATATACACTATACAATAAATTCACAAGACAATAAATACACAGAACAATAAATACACAGGGGCAGTAAATACACAGGACAATAAATACATTGTACCTGGTTTGAGTTCTGTGGATGGAGCGGTCAGGATGAAAATCTCTAATGGCTCCACTAAATAAAAATTATGCTACATATTTGCCTAATGTGTCTAAAATTCAAATAATTCATTATTATGTTCATAAAATAAATCTGTGCTGCAATTACAACATTATGAACTGCATTTTTTTGTGTTCCTGCAGTTATTCACAGACACACACACACACACACACACACACACACACACACACGTCTGGCCACTCACTTGATCCTTCCGTTCTGCAGGAATCCAGGAGAGCAGGGAGAGGATCAGGTGCAATCATCCTCCCTCTGTCTCTGTCTTTCTCTCTCACTCGTTTGCTGTGTGTGCTGTCGAGCTGCCGTCTGTGCTGCTTGTTCTTCTGGGCCTCCAAAGCCTTCATTTTACGAGCGTGCTTATGACCTTTATAATGCGCTTCGGCCTGATTCTGCAGACCGATACAGACAGAGGGGGTCTCAAATAATTAATATGCTACTCAAATACACACATGCATCACTTACAAGTTAAACAAACATTAGGACATTTTACTTTCCTGTAAAAAACATAAAAAATAAATAATCAGAAATAGCATGAGGGGTGTGTACATTTTAATATATGTTAATATTCAGGAGACGTTGTGAATGATACTCAAGTGTGAATGTGCAGACACACACACACACACACACACACACTGTCTCGGTCTGGACGGGGCTGATAAGAGGAGATATAGCCAACAGGGAGGCAGAGGTATAATTGCATTTGAAATGGGCAAGAGAAAACGATCACTTTACAACTATACAATTAATGAGTGAGAGAGAATGAGAGAGAGAGAGAGACAGCAAGAGAGACAGAAAAGGAGAAAAGAGAACAGAAAGAGTAACATCAGAAAAGAGGTTAAAAAAAAACCACCCAGTTATATCTTCTATTTTGATTTGATTGCACTAACAATTCAACTGTTTTACAATACGTATAATACAGAAAATACTATTGATAGATTTCTGTTTAATTAATACCTCCAGTAGTCACGTCTTCGACAAAAGCAGTGTGTTAAAGAAACACGTTTAAAAATAAAAAGCATTATTCAGAAAAGCGGACTAATGTATGAGTCATTATAAACAATACAACTGAATGCATAAATTATACAAAAAAAAAAACTAGGAATGGGAAAAACAATGAATTTCTATTTAAAAGATTCTTCGTCAGAGTTTTACATAAACTTCCCAAACATTTCTGATAAAGAATAAACACTAAATACATCAAGCCTAGTGTTTGTCACAGTGGGTGAAAATGATATTATGGTTTGAAAGCAGCAAGTGAGACCTTTCCCAGACTTTCTCCAGATTGTTTGAAATACCTTTCCAGACTTGTTCAATTTTCTTGCTAATTCTAAAGGTCATAAACTGAATCATGAAAAAGGGAAATGTGAAATGCATTAGAGAGACTGCGTTAGTGCAGGAAAAAGGGAATGACTAAGGACAACAGATTTAGAACCTGAGTGTCTTGAGTATTACTTTTACGACAGAATATCCACATCTTCTCTGAATTTCCATGCTTTTCCAGGTCTGAAAATTAGCGTCATTAAATTCGATACTTTTCCAGACTTTCCAGACCTGCGCAAGAATGCATAATGCATAAAGAATAATTTCAAAATCACATTGTAACACCCTGAATCGAAATCCAATTGAATGGTGATGTTCTTCGAGAACCCCAGCCCTAATAAAAATGTGTTGTGTTCCCAAAGAGCTGCGCAATAATGACTATTCTACAACAACATTGTGAAATCCCATAATGCCGTCTGGCCTGGAGTCTGAATAAAAGCAGAAAAGACAGGAACACAGGAACACACAGACCAGCCAACTACAGGAGGAATTAAAAATTCATTAAAATTAATTGCTATAGCAAAAAGTAATGCCAGTGAAAGCATTCTATAGGCCTGTGTGCTAGAATAGAGATGTGGGGATGCTAACAGTACACGCCAGCATAAACACACCCACACACACACAGGTCTGAGTTTTTCCCTTCTGCCATATAAATGCAAATCAGAGATGAAATGGACTGAAATCATTTGCACTGCATGTTCCACAAGCTAATAAATCAACTCTGCAGAGAGCATACCAAAATGGAGGAATTCCAGAAAAAGAGAAACACAGAGCGAGAGAGAGAGAGAGAGAGAGAGTGAAAGAGAGAGAAAGAGAGAGAGAGAGAGAGAGAGTGAAAGAGAGAGAGAGAGATAGAGAGAAAGAGAGAGAGAGAGAGAGAGAGAGTGAAAGAGAGAGAGAGAGAGAGAGAGAGAGTGAAAGAGAGAGAGCTCTGCAGGGAGTTAATGAGCGTTTGAATGATTTTTCAGTCCCCTGTGGAAAACACGGCATGGATTAGCTTCAGAAACTGTGGCAGAGGCTTTAAGTGGCTGTTGAGAACAAAACCACAAACCCAATCAAACTCTGCTCAACAGGTTTCCATCCATTTGACATTAATCGAGCAAGTAAAAGTCCTGCAGCACATTCAGAAAGAATCTATGACCCCATTTCATGCTTTGAGTTTTTTCATAATAATGCTGGTGTAAATGCACCCAAGACACGGATATACTTATAAAAGTGAAAATACATCCATTTCTCCAAGCCACATTTCACAACCAAAACCCCTCCTAATACATTCCAGTCTAACACACGTGGTCCGTAACTGCCGAGGTTGGCGCTTTCCACTGGGTTTATAAAAATTAAGGAAAATTAACGGCATGCAAAATTGTGATTTCCGATACGGCAGCGACCTTTTGCATAGAACAACACAGGAAGGTGATTTTCAAGCGTTATAAGCTGATTTGAATAATGATACAGCAATCAGATTTCAATTCGGCGAACCGGAAACGCATTTGTCTGCAAGTGTAAAGGTATCCCAGCTAACTGAGAACGTTATTCGAATATTCAGTAAGTATTTGGTAGGTTCCAAGAAGGTTTAGACTGTAACATTCCAGAAATAACGTTAAATTGTTCAGAAAACATCCAGAAAACTTGACAGATTGAATGTTTTTGGAACCAAAAATTCCTAGAACCGCAACGTTCAGAAAATGTTCTGGTAACCTAAAAGTGTTAGCTGAGATAAAGTTCAAGTTTTATCAGCATACAATACAAGACGGCAGGTCAGTTTGTCATCGTTAGGTCTTCAACATTCTTTTCTATATACTACATTATGTACTGCATGTAAAATATTATTTTTCACCAGTACTATTTAAAACAACAAGAAGTGCTCCAGAGATCAACAATAAGAGCAGTAAGAGGTGTGTTTGTCTGTGCGTGTGGGTGTCGGAGGTAAAAGAAGAAATTGAGTGATTTCTTAGTACATCGAGTCACCAGATTACAGAGTACTGACCGTGGAGTTGAAGCGTAGGTGGCAGATATTGCAGGAGATAACCTGCTTCTTTTTCTGAGGAACCCCAAAAGTGTGGTTAATAACAGCCTTCTGGACAGGGTCCATCTGAGAGACGGAGAAAAATAGGAGTTCAGGAAAAATACAAATAATCCAAGAATGACACTGTACACTGACTGGTGTAAAAAAATGTCATCCAGGATGTAGGAACATGCTCAGGCTACTCTTGCTGCTCCTCTCTGCCCTCTCTTTCTGTGTGAGGCTTCCTCCAGGTCCTGCATGGCCTCGGCTTGTTTGCGTTCAGCACACAAAAGTGTCACGAAAGTGTACAGTGCAACCTTAAACACTATGAGACGGGCACTTTCTCCTAGTAACACTCGCTGTGGGAACACACACACATGGCCCTACAGAGGCTGTGCAGCCACCTATGGGAACAGGCAACCTCCTGAACCACTATTTGTTTTAGGACCTGAAGAATGTGTGCACTGTCCATCCACTGCCAAGCCTGATGAGCTCAGGTACTGACGAGCCAGGATCGTGTGTGTGTAAGCGAATGAGTGTGTCTGTGTTACCCGTTGTTGAGCCAGAGAGATTCTTAAGAAATAAGCAAGAAAAGATAAGAGTGTAATAAATAATAGTAACACAGGAAGAAGAAAAGAGGTCTGTGAAGTTGGCACCCCATCAAAAAAAGAAAAAGAATAAAACTTATGTCATTCGTATGTGCTGGTTTGGTTTCTGGGATATTATAAGAGCTATATTTCAGTGCAAGTCTATGGTCGTGAGTGACGTCACAGTGCATTAAACCCCACTCAACTCCAAACCAAACCAAAGAGTGAACCACATTACTGTCATGCGTTTGTGCTGATTTGTGCTGTACAAAAATAGTTTGTGATTGATTTTTTTTTTACATATTACACATTTAATTCACTGTGAAGTCACTCTCGGCCATTACATTGATACATAATGCTATAATATCTCAAAAACCAAACCGGCACAAGCAATCATTTTTACGGCACAAACAAATGACATTTCTTGTTATATGAGGGGCAACTTCACGGAGGTCAAATCAAGACTTTGGAATTCTAAGGTTATAAGGTTCTACCTTAAATTTGTTCATGTTATAAATATGTTATTTACATGCTACTGACTATATGTGAGAAGTTTCAAATATAGTATAAAGTTGTATCTGCTTTGATCTTATTGAGGGTCAAAACTTTATGGCTCAATCTTAAAATCATAGGATTGTCACATAGAATCTTATTATTCCAACGTCTCCAAATAAGAAGAGGGAAAAACAGGAGAGGACAGGAGGGAAGAGAGAAGAAAAAGGAGAGGAAATGGGGAAAAAGAGGAGAAAAGAAGGTGAGGAGTGGACTAGAGAGGAGAGAGACACATCACTGACAGCTACTTTGTAACCAAGACAGGTGCATTAATCATTCCAGTGTAACACACACACACACACACACACACACACACACACAGGGTCTTATCTGATGGAGAAGGAACACAACACTCAGCTTATTTGAGCGTCTGAGTGTGTATTAGATGTTTTATTATGGGTCAGGGGCAGTGCAGCGGGAACACAAACACATCAGCTACACTCATAATAATGAGACAATAATGAACAAAGCAGACAAACAGAATTGCTGAGAGAAAGACACTGGAGCCCGGACACTGACTCTAAACTCACTGGGCGTTTGGTCCGAAATTATTAAGTATTATATCTATTTTCAATAGAAATGAGCAGCTTATTGTTTTTACCCTGTAATAATATGCAAATCTAAATCAAAACAGAACACAAACTGGGTTGATCTATATGCATTATAAATATTACTAACGCTGTAAGAACAAATTTCACGATTCCAACTCTATCTGAACTTTGAACTGTTTTTTTGATGTGTCTCATTGCCTTTAATTGTCGTTATACCAGCGTTTCAGCTTCACTCTTACGGAAGTCTTTCTGAGATCCAAACTCACCGCGGCTATCGAGAACAATTGGCACACGTAAAAAATCTCATTTACATATTGTTTCCTCCCTCTACTTTGCACGTGACGGCATTCACACAATTGCACACGCAACCAACTGCACACGCAAATTAACGCTCATTATTTGGGATTTAAGTCATTCAGAGCCATAGTGTAGCTACCGCTAATGTTCCCTCTGTCTGCGGCCGTATAAAATTATAGGCTCATTATAATTCAAATGCATTCAAATACAAATTTTTTTATGTTGAATGTAATTTTTAAAGAAAATTGTCAGCCCTATTTCATACGTTTGAATGTAAAATTGTCACCACTGTCTTTTTCAGACTCACCGTATTAAAGTTGGGGAAGAGGCTGAGTGGATTGGAGCCGTTAAGTCTGAAGGGCAGGAAGTTCTTGAGCTCCAGAGGCGTCTGCAGCGGGCGAGTCTGCATGGGCAACGCAGCCAGCAGGGGGCTGCCCTGAGCCGCCGGACCTGCGCACAAAAATCAAAACGACCAATCAGAGAGGACCAATCAGGGGTCAAAGAGAGAGCGGAAACATGCAGGCATAAATCAGAAAGTCCGGAGACTCAGCAACAAAACTTGGAAAAATACTATCAGAGAGGTTGAAACTCATTGGATGAACAAATAAGGAGCTTAAGGAACTCGGCTCGAGCCAATTTGCTTTTCTCAGATGGATTCTGTCTGATGATGATGGACATCATGCTGCTGATGCCAGAAAAACATGCTGCAACATTAAGGTGCCCTGTTTAACCAATGATAGAGAGAGACACAGAGAGAGAGAGAGACAGAGAGAGAGAGAGACAGAGAGAGAGAAAGAGACTGTATCTGTGCTCAAACAGAGTTGAACATTAGCAATGCAGATGCAATCAGCCCGGTGCCGTGTCTGGTGGGGAGGCTGGGGGTGGCACTGGCCCCCACAGCAATTTGATTGGCCACCACGGGTGCCCCCCTACTGACACTGGCAGTTGATAGGTTATTAGGTTGGCCGCTGTAAAACTGTGTGTCCTTTTGACGTTGTGACAGAATAAGATGATGATGATGATGAAGTTTTGGTTTAAAGGCAAAGAGTAAAGATGTCATTTGAGAGAACACAGCAGAGCAAAGAACTATTGAAGGACCAAGTAGAGCGGAAAACTGGTTGGCCTGCATAGTGAGATTTATGCAGTTTTATTTTGATACACAGCTGAATAATTATATGAAATATAACGTTTGAGAAGTCATCTAGCTCATGTCGTTTTTGACATGCAGCTAGCTAAGACAACTGCAAACTCAATGGAAGGACTCTGTTAGCTAGCTTAGGTTGGCAGCCTTGCATGCCACTAGTGCAAAAGATAGAACAAAAGTACAGAAGATATTTCAGCCCAGCTTTATCAGTTTCACACATTCAGTACATTTTCCTGTTCCTAAAATACAGTGGTCTCACCAATTCTAACTTTAATATTTCAAACATGATCATATACTGTTAAATAACCCTGTTGGCACATCAGCGTTAGTTATAGCACTCTTGTATACTGATCTATGTCTTGAACATGTATGTCTACGGTTGCAAATACAAGCTTGCAAATACAAGGTTATAAATACATATTCCTAGCTTGTCAAACCTTGACGGATTTTCAGAAATTACATTAAAAAAGAAAGAAATATCGGTATCATTCAGCTGTACTCTAAATGTTAATGTTAGCGAAATAATGAATACACATTATAACATCTTCATTATAAAGAAATAATCATCAAGAAAAAGAAAAGTAATTTAATGGTATAACTGAGCTAAATGATGTATTTTGAGGCGAGTGTGTGATATATATAGACAATGCTAAACTGGTATCATTAAGCGATGTTATATTGCACCCAATCACCTACCACTATGACAAATCTAATCACGTTTCTCAGTAAACGAGACTGAAACGTATTAGAAACCGATCACTCACGCTTCACATAGCATGGAGAGCTATACATGCAAATCAATGCATGTGGAAAAATGACCACACAAACTTACAATCACACACACACAATTAATCACTGAATGATTGGCACCAAGGTTGACTGACTTGTGGAGAGAAAAGACACTGAGTATAATGGATTTTAGTGTATATATTCGTCTGTGTGTGTGTGTGTGTGTGTCACGGTTTTAATGGAGCGGGGATGCAGAGGTTTTTCATTTTCTGGTTGGCCGAGTCTAAGATCCAGGAGCACTTCACATGGCTTACATACCTTTCTACCACACATATCAATCACTGTAGTCACACACCCACACACAAACATGCAAGCACACACACACACACACACACACAACAACACACATGGCTGCACACAATCCCACAGATACACAAGCGTGAACCCCCACATTATGGCTGAGGAATAAAACCTATATGGTGGAACAGACTGCATGATTCAACGTGCCACAAACAGAGCTTATCTGGCTAATCGCACAAAATCTCCAAACATCTTCCTCTTGTCTCATTCACGCTCAGACTCTTACACCTGATCATCTCATACGTCAAGAATCTGGATTGTATCCTGATAAGATTTTAACCACATGCGTAATACCGTAATATTTGCTCATAATATGTAAATCAGCTCATAATATTTGACTCGTTTCCTGTTGTTTCATGCAAAAGATGTTGCATGCCGTTATTAATTTACCTACACTCAGAGGAAGGCACCAACTTCACAGGTGATCTTTAGATGTACAAACACCACTACAGTCCAAATTAGAGCTAATTAGAGCTGCACATTATGGACAAAAATGGCATAGTACAAATATACTGCTACACATTGTGATTGTAATATGCCTCACAACATATTAATATGCATTACTACTATATGATATATAACTGGTGAACCTTCAGCGGACCACAGAACACTATAAAAAATTTGAGTTTGTCCGGGTGCTCATTTGCATATTGAAGGCTTCTGCAATGTCAGTATTGCAAAGGCCAATTTTACAATAATGATTAACAAACCCTATATTGTCCAGCTCTATTGCTAATAAGTAAGACACCAACTATGACATGGTTACTGTATATCGGACATGGAGGTCTTGGATCATGTGCGTTATGGCGTAATTGCATTGGAAAGGGTTTTGGTTGTCAAATGTTACTTGGAAAGCCTGATACATTTATGCAATGCTCAGACAGACAGCTCAAACCCCAATTTTTTTTTTTGCCATATCTGATTTGAGCAGGAAAGATTTTATGCAGTTTGAACAACAAAAATTTGTGCTTGCTTTCAAATCTGATCGAAATTGTTTTCTTTATTCGGTGAGAATAACAAGAGTTTTCATTCTTTGTTTAAAAAAAAAGTATTTGTTGCTGTTGCTATTTGTTTAAAACCGTGACTGGAGGTTGCTCTTATGTAAAACATAATCTGCTGTGAAATCTTCATGTTAGTAGGTAGCTAACTAGCTAACTTTAGCTTGTTCTGCACTACTCAACATACACACGTCTGGGTCATTACTATAACAACCAAAGTGGATATGCAGTTGTAATTTGCAACATGAACACTTAGTTAAAAAATCCTATTGAAGAAATGAATCAGATTTGGTCTGTTGTGTGCACAAAGTCCTACACTTGTATAACATCTGGCTAAAATGTGTCTCAGACCGCCTGAAATAGTTTAAGTGATCTGTTTAAAAAAATAAAAACTGTTTTAAATGGGTCTTGGTTGCAGTTTACAGTTGACACCTGCATTTTTATGTGAATAATCTGTATCCGGATATAATCCTGATACTTAAGTTGTATGAAACAGCCAGGTGCAAATGTGTGTCTGTGCTGCTCTGTGTGTCTGTGCTGCTCTGTGTATCTGTGCTGGTGTGGTGTCTGTGCTGCTCTGTGAATCTGTGTCTGTGCTGCTCTGTGAATCTGTGCTGCTCTGTGTCTGTGCTGCTCTGTGTCTGTACTGCTGTGGTGTCTGTGCTGCTCTGTGAATCTGTGCTGCTCTGTGTCTGTGCTGCTGTGGTGTCTGTGCTGCTCTGTGTATCTATGCTGTTCTGTGTAACTGTGCTGCTCTGTGTAACTGCTGCTGTGCGTAACTGTGCTGCTGTGTATCTGTGCTGCTCTGTGTATCTGTGCTGCTCTGTTTCTGTGCTGCTCTGTGTATATGTGCTGCTCTGTGTCTGTGCTGCTTTGTGTATATGTGCTGCTCTGTGTATCTGTGCTGCTCTGTTTCTGTGCTGCTCTGTTTCTGTGCTGCTCTGTGTCTGTGCTGCTTTGTGTATATGTGCTGCTCTGTGTCTGTGCTGCTCTGTGTATATGTGCTGCTCTGTGTATCTGTGCTGCTGTGGTGTCTGTGCTACTCTGTGTCTGTGCTGCTCTGTGTATCTGTGCTGCTCTGTTTCTGTGCTGCTCTGTGTCTGTGCTGCTTTGTGTATATGTGCTGCTCTGTATCTGTGCTGCTCTGTGTATCTGTGCTGCTCTGTGTCTGTGCTGCTTTGTGTATATGTGCTGCTCTGTGTATCTGTGCTGCTCTGTGTATCTGTGCTGCTGTGTGTCTGTGCTGCTCTGTGTATATGTGCTGCTCTGTGAATCTGTGCTGCTGTGGTGTCTGTGCTACTCTGTGTCTGTGCTGCTCTGTGTCTGTGCTGCTGTGTGTCTGTGCTGCTGTTTGTCTCTCACTCTCACTGTCACAGATATATAAATGCACCCTTAAAACATTTATTATGAACAATTTCGATAGGGACAAAATAATAAGAAAAAATAGCATACTAATAGAAAAACAGGAGAAAAACTCAGGAGAAAAACAGGAAGAATAATAATAGGATATTTGTGTGTGAGCTGACTTTAGACTTAACGCCACAGAAACCTCATTTGATCTCTTTGCCTTATACCCTGATAATGAGTCATTATGTTTGAGTTTTGCACTTTATTAATGGCCAAAATAAAAGTAATATTACGCTACATATGAAGTCATACGCCCGCTAATGTTGTCTCAGAGGGTAATTCTTAAGTCCGAGTATGTAGAAGCTAATGTGTATGCCTTCCCCTACTACACACACACACACACGCACGCACGCATGCGCACGCATGCATGCACGCACACACACACAAACAAAAGAATGTAATGTATTAAATGAGGTGAAACATTGAAGTCAAGCGGTGCCATGTGGTGCACCAGGGATTTGGTGAGGTCTGGCTCGAGTGCACAAAAACAGAGACAGGGAAATTGACAAGACCATACTCTCCAACACACACACACACACGCACACACAGTCTCTCTCTCTCCCCCTTCTTTTCCTTCCTGACAAGTCGAGTTGAAAGGCATAATCATGATTTTCAGAGTAGTAATTAGCTGAGACTGCAGCCTCGAGCCCCCCTTCTCTCCTCCATGCACTTTTCTTTCTCTTTCCCTCTCTCTTATACACACACTAGAGCCCAGCTGCTTTCTCTCTCTGTCTCTTTCTTTTCTATCACTTCTTTTTCCTAACACTTTTCTTCTCCATCTCCATATCTATCTCAGTCTTTCTCTAACGGTGTTCTCCAGCTCCAAATAGAAACGTCAAATTTGTCTCCTCTATATTTTAAAAATACGTGTTGTTCACAAGCGCTTGTGTCAGACATGTAGCCTGTACACATGATTTGTTTGTGTGCACGTGAAAGACTGAAATCCGGTGGACAGAGAAATTCCCCATGTTTCCTCCATTTATGTAACCAAGCATGCTCTCTCTCTCTCTCTCTCTCTCTCTCTCTCTCACAAACACACACTGCTGTCACATTCTCTCTCATCTTAACATGAAATCGGGCAGGCCACTGCTGCTAGAAGAGTGTGTGTGTGTGTGTGTGTGTTCCTGTGCATGTCTGTTGGCACGCCCGTGTACCTGACAGGACGAAAATAGGATGTGAAAGATTGTATGCAGGATAAACAAACAAAAAAGGAAATGAAAACAGAAGACATTATTGAATGAGTGAAAGCGAGACAGATCGAGAGAGAAGGTTCATGTCTAATTGTGTAACTGTTGATCTGGAGGTTGTTTGGTATCACAGGAGCCTTCAGTCACTCGATACTAGATATACAGCAAGATCATTACTAATGCACTGTAGACCACAGCACAGTCATTCTCCATTCTCTATGTCTGTAATACACACACTGACATGTACATGAACAATCATTCATACTGATTCTGCCCAAGACAGCAAATGAGGCCAAACAAGGTTGAGCTTAGGCACATAAGGCTCGGCTGTCGCATGTGGAGGAGTATTGTGGGTCAAAAGTGGCCTGAATGTAAAGAGGCCCTGATTTACTAAGATCTTAAATAATGAGTGCTAATTTGCGTGTGCAACTGGATAAATTGTGCATGCAGTTAGTGGGCGTGTTGCGGGCAATTTACAAAAGAATAATTGTGTGAATGACGTCACGTACAGGGAGGAAACAATATGTAAATGAGGTTTAAGTGTGTGCTAAATGTTCTCGATCGCCGTGACGAGTTCAGCTCTCAAAGAGACTCCTGGAAGACTGAAACTGAAATTTTCCACACATATGTGTAATTACGCATCAAGTATAACGCAGAATAAAGGCAGTGAGACGCGCGTCTGAAAACTGTTGAACATGCAGGTAATATAGATAATATAACATAGAAGGTAATATAATCTCTCATTATTTTGAGAATACTGAGACAGAAACGTTAATAAATAAATAATGGTTTTATTTTGTCTTTAAATGGCAAAAAAAAAAAAGTGAGGGTTTTCGCAAATTTAATATCTACCTTTTGGTGTTATTCATTTACACACGCTGTTCCTGAAGTAACTTTCAGGCTGCAGTAAATCACACTGCGGGTGCTAAATGAATGTTTTCAGAGACACCGATCTGTATTCTGCACTTTTAGGTAGAAATGCCACAAACTGCATATTCATTAAGGCAAACCCGCAAAAAGGACAAGATGTGCTATTGTGCTCATGTGAAAGACCCAATCCTCCGTAGATCCTGTCAGTAAATCCCTCTTTTTTTTTCTTTTTTTTTTGCAGGTGTTATGAAGATAAATAAATCAGGGCTTTCTGTTTTCTGTTTCATTTTTAAATCTGTGCAGGGTAAAACTGAATTGGACCAAAAAGTAGAAATTTTACTCTGATGCAGATTAACCAAACAGACTAATAGGTGAGAAATGTGGCGTTTCACAGAATGTGACGTTTGGTCCAAAAATGGCACAAATGCAACCAAACATCTAATACTTGTGCTGAATTTCAGTTTTTGGGTGAAAATTGCCCACCCGTACGTTCTGGCCCATATCATGCCTGAGACGTTGTCTAACCAGGGTTGAGTTATGGCTGTGTTCTGGCCGATTCAGAGTTGTTCATCACCATCATTCCACAGCAGTATGTGGACCAAATGAAAAGTGTAGGCCTGCAGTGGGCCATCGGTTATTTGTCATGTGGGTTATCTCTGCAAAGATGCATGTTAGGGGTTTATGGGTAAGCCTAGCTCCCAGAGGCTCGACGAGAAGCCCATGTGCAAACTTCCAAAGTCTCAACTGTGCAAATTTGTGGTGTTGTGCGTCAAGAGAACGCTTACTGGTTGAGCAGGGGAGTGTATCGGCTAGCGTTGGGGCTGGGACAAGATCCAAACGCAAACCAAACCAGAAGTGCAAAAGCAAAATGGAGCAGTTTGCTCCAGAGGTGCGGCGTTATGAGCACTTATACGACCCATCCTCAAAACTCAGTGAAGTGACAATGAATTCTTAAAGGGTGTCACGCGCAGAGCGGACGAGACACTTCCGCGTTCAAGTTTGCCGCACTTCTAAACCTGCTGCACCTGCTCCCAATCTCACACACACACACACACACCTGAGAGCAATCCAGTTCCCTCTATATATGCCTCAGCAAAA
>JAOUQW010000023.1:19417202-19428073 GCA_028565825.1 Olivaichthys viedmensis | reverse complement strand
TTTGGATACGACTGATCCAGTTTCAGTAAAGCGTTTTAGAGTGCCATACAGTGGCAATGAAAAAAATCCCAGATTTTTCAATGTGCTCTCAGATTTTTTGACCCCACTGTATATATACAATACTGTTTAGCCTATTGAATTCCTGACAATAGGCAAGATGCCAGAACAAGAATAAAATATCTCATCTTCTGGTGCCACTAGACAGAAAGCAGCAAAAGTACTGCAAACATTTTTTACACATGCGCAATAGTTACAATCCAGAATCCCCACAGAGCAACCTTCAGAACGATAATGACAGCTTAAACCTACAATAACCTCATGTATTTGTTCACAGTATCAACAGAATGAAACAGCCTAGCTATTTTTGACTTGCAAAAAAAAAGATTCATAACACACAACATCTGAAACAGTTCCTGCTGTGTTGGTTTGCCTGTGGTGTGTTAGTGATGAGGAGATTACAGCATCTCTGTGGCGAGCCAAGGGGAGCCATTTTTCATGTAGTAAAAATCTGCAGTTTTCCTGACAAAGATGAATTCACTGTGTTATGAAGTTTCAGTAGATTTGATAAGATAGTGGAATTGCCAGTTACGAGTTTAAGGCATCTGCACCACAGTGTACCAAAGAGAATTGACGCTGTTTTAAAAGGTGGTCATACCAAATCTTTTTACTGTTTACTGCCCTTTATAGTAAATTTTTTACAGTACTTTCGCACAGTACTGTATGTTTGTCCAAAGTAGTAAACATGGACACCAATTTCCTTTTGGTGCTTGATATGATTGGGAACGTATGAGCCTTCATAATAACTGCAGTGGTCACAGCACCCCATGCCTTATTTCAGCATCGGGGCCGCCGTGCTTCAGATTAACCTCTGTCATGCAAAACGCAGTTGGTTATTATGTTCGCCATCGTAATTGCTTTTAAGTCATGCGTGACATATAAATGAAGCCGAGAATGTGTGCCAAGGACAAAGCCAGACAGCAGGAGACAATTAAAAGGCCATTAAATGGGCCGTGCTAATGCTATTTAAGGACGAGGAGAGAGAGAGAGAGAGAGCGAGAGAGATTGAAAATGAGAGGGAGTTTGAGAGACAGAGTGGGGATGAAGAAAGAGAAAGACAGAAAGTGATCAAAAGGAGATCAGGAGGGAGGTCAAGTGAGAGTGAAAGAGTAAAAGAGAGATCAAGAGTGAGAGACTATGAGAGAGAGACAGAGAGGTAGAGCGAGGAGTGTTTAAAGTACCATAAAAAATTGTTTTACGGTCATTATATTTCAGTACAGTGTCTGTGGCAGAAGTTTGTGTTTATGAAATAGTGCTCTGCAATGAGAGCGAGTGATAAATGATTAAAAGATCAGCCTGCGAAAAGCGTGTATGTTTCGTATGTAAGCATTTAAACAGCCTCTTTTTGTTTCCTGGATTTATTTTATTACTCTGCTGAAACCCTCTCGAAACCGACACCCACACAAATGCCATAGTGTGGTTCTATTTATAGTGGCTCTAGGGCTTTGCAATATGACAAAATGACATTGATATTGTAATAAAACATTTTCTAGTATTGTACTTAAGTATTTAAAGTATTCTTGTTCCGAATGTTTCATTTTTCCTCGTTTTCTGTGATAACGTATTTTTGTACATGTTAAATAAAAGTACGATTTAACTCATAGTTTTTCACAGGTGTTTTAAACGTGGCATGACTGTCACGTTTCTGTCAAAGCCTTTGTTGCTGTGTAACTGTGCTTCTTCAGGATGAAAGAAAGAAAGGGTACCATTGGTTAAAACAATAACACAAGATGGTAGTGTTACCAGAAAATGGAAGTTTCTATTTTGACAATAATAAGTGGCACAACTCTGGTCCAATGACTTCTCAAAAAAATGCCACACTTTAGATGGCAGTGAGTGCCGGTTGTGTGACGGTCATGAAACTCACTGCTGTGTGTGTCAATTAAAGTAAAAGCAGGACTGTCCACAATCGGACAATTAATTGGCGCATAAAACGATTTGGGGGGGGGGGCTACCTATCATGACCCATCTGTTTTGCTGGCACTCTGTTAGCAAACCCAAATATCTTGTATCCTGTATCATATCTTCAAGTATCGTGACGTGATATTTTTGCCATATCTCCCAATCCTAGATGGCCCTCCAACACAGAAATATTTAATTACGAAACTCCCTGCTACCTTTCAGCCCCATATAGAGGCTTCTCTATAGAACCCGCCTACACACTCCAACGCTGACACACAGTTAACCAACATTTCTTTAAAAAGCTAATGTAAGAATCCCCACAGACATCAACGGCATAAAGAAAACCAGGTTCACCTGTTTTTATAAAACTAAAGCCCTTCACCTTGCCTCCTCTCCTCTCTGCACAATGTGACTGTGATTCACACAGCAGTGGCCTAATCGCACAGCCGGACACAGATAGGGAAAAGAGAGCAAAAATAGAGGCTGAGAGAAAAGGAAATCTAGCAGACAGATGCTAAAATCAAAAGCGGTTCTCCGCACGACGCTGCAGTGAGTCAGCTCGGTCCAGACGTCACTGCCTCCTCCAGGGCCGTTTAGAGCTGCAGGGCCTTGCAGGCACCTCGAGTGGTGGGCTCGGGGTCGGGTTGGGGGATACGGAGGTGGACGTGTTCAGAGAACGGATAAGAAGTGAGCAGGCGTGCAAGTGTATGTGTGTTGCTGTTGAGAGCCTCATTAATGCTGTTGACCGCTTAATAGAACAGCCTCCAAACAGACTGAGGCAATTCCATGCAAATGTCATCCTAAGCATAGAAAGAAGATAAAGTTGTGAGCACAGGAAAATAAATAACTTTTAAATCGCCCATTTAGGTCTATATTTAACCCCGTTCATTCTTAGTTTATTCATCATTCTGACTGCAGTAGTTTCCTTGCCACAATTAACCATGTGGCTGTGCGATCTCTACAGTCCGTGAAGGACTTTTTCAAACACGTCATATCCATGACACCAGATTTTCCACAGTGTCGTATATAGGTCAAAGACATGACGTAGCTCCTTTTGCGTCCGAAGGCTGTTCATGTGACAGAGACTTTGTGAGCTTAGTATTATAAGGTTCTATCTGGGTGAAGAGTCGTTCTGAGATATGGGGCTTCAAAGTTTTGACATTCCACCTACCAAAACTCTAAAGTACTGTAATCTACATTTACAGCTGAACAAGGCCGACACTTTATGACTTCAAATTTATATTATCAACATTCAGAGACGATTATAAAGTGGATTTTTGAACACTGATCAAACACAAAACCTTATTATTCTGTAAGCTCTAATACTGTTTGGTTTTATAAGGTTCTATCTGTCTGTCTCTCATTAATCAATCCCTCAGATTTAATAAATTACTAATAAATGGTAGAACTCAGCGGAGAAAGACCTTTTTAAGCTGAAGACTTTTTAACACTGGCACAACGTTTACACATCGTAAGACCAGCAAATACGGCAGGCCAAGACCAATTCTGTTTTATACACTTGTGCTGTAAAACATCTGCAGCTGAAAGTTTCTTTCTCTTCTGACTCGCCATACTGAGGTTTCGAGTCTGCTCTTTTCTGTCAGCGTGTAAAAAGAACCTGGATATTTACTGACCCCAGCTCCCTGTGTTGTGTATTCATCCTGGATGCTGATTGGCTGACAGATAGAACCTTATAAAACCTTATAAGTTTATCTGTGAGTTTGGAGATAGAACTTTTAATTTTTTCAAATATTACACCAAAGACTTTGCAAAATTAAAAAATAACACCACAGGAGAATAAAGTATCCCCCCAGTGATGAAGTTTATGTGGTTAACTCATTTTCAACCAAAATGCAGGAGAGAGTCGTTTAATAACCATAGCCTTAGCCACAGGCTAACAGCCGCCATGTAAAAAGACGGTAGTGAAAATGCCTTATACTTAATAAGAAAGTTGTGACCGCTGAGTTTAGATACTACAGCCAAAATGACAAAGCTGTTTAGCTTCTCTTTGAGAAGCTTTGGTGACCAAGTAAACACTTATTGGATGTTCAGATAACAGTAACATAGTTACTGCTGAAATTAATAATTCTCTTGAACTGAACAGGTCTGGATATATATTACTTATTGAACCTTTACCCTGCGTTCACACCCGACAAAGCGGCCAGAACTCACTCATTTTCAGGGACAGGAGCCGAAGTGACCGCTGGCGGCGCGAAAAAGACTATCCATGTGATGTCACATCCATAACGCTGATAAACTGCTATAAATCTGTAATATAAATAAATGTCTTACTTTTGAATATTGGTCTGCATGCTCTCTGAAAGGTAACGTCCAGATATGCAGGCAGTGAGACACTTTGCTAGTCAATATGAGTTTATAGGTCACATATTAATTCTTGAATTGGCCACTATCATCCTGCCCCCCTAAGAGAGATATAAAACATGCACACAGATAGATTCTTACAAAAAACTTATTTAAATAACACACACACACACACACACACAGTGATGGGCGTGTTGAGGGATTAGCCTGATTCTAAGGACACAGTAAAGCTCATAATCTTTTTCGTTTTAATCAGAGCAAAGATGGAGAGAGTAAGAGCAAGGTTTAAGCCTTAAGATGGAGGTTTGGGAGGGCAGAGAGGCAGTCAGCTCTACAACAGCATCTGATAACAAATCAACCCAGTCATCCCGCAGTTCATTACACCCTGACTATCTGCCACTGCCATCAGCCACAGCCTCTGGTTCTCTCCTGCTCTGACACACACACACACTCACAGGAGTGTATTGATTCCATCAGAGTCTGTTTCATCGTGGTAACACAGTTGATTAGCGAGGTCTATATGTGAGACTCTCTCACTGTGAGAGAAATGTCTTGGATCAATAAGACATAAGAGAGATGTATGTGTGGGTGAGAGTGAAAGATTAATGTTGTTTACACACATTACCCATGTCAAGTGTATCTGAAGGTATTACCGAGAGGATTTTTAACTTAACTTTAATCATGAAATGTCCAGGTAAGCATGCAAAATTAACTGGCTTAATCGTGAAGAAGGAAAAGAAGAAGAAGGAGGAAGAGAACACAGAGGAAGAGAATAAGGAGAAAGAGGTGAAGAAGTAGGAGATGAAGAAAAAAGGAGAAAGAGAAGGAGGAGAAAGAACCCTCATTGCTGTAATCACTAAACAGTTACACTTGGATATACTGATGGTGTATCCTTATGCCACAAGCAAGCTTGCTGGGTAGACAAACATGACACCTTGCCTTAATTTGATAGTAGGACATTACGACAGGTCGGGGCTGCCATTAGCTAGTTCATTCCAGATACTGCCATCTAAATCCACTGCCATTCCACATAATTTATTAAACATTAAAACTGAACACTCCTCTTAGTTGACCAAAAATCATATTGTATTTCAAAAAAATACAGGAAGAAACTAAAACTGAAGTGATTGCACTCTGGCATCTTAGTAACGAGAAGAGTCCTGTCATAATAAAAATCTGTTTCTTTGTCAGACTCGGACAGGGTTGGATGCAAACGCTGGGTTTGTTGCACACACCGAGGTAGACAAGCAAAAGGGTGAGGATAAGCAGAGTCAAAACCATATAACACTGTGATAACACTTCCATTGACATTGGTGTGGAGGCTTCTTTTGCCGCTTAAACACTAATAAAATTAGTGTGTATTAAAATACAACTGTAAAATGAAGAATATAGGCTCTGGCAGTAGCAAGAGGAATAAACCTTTATATAACATGAACACCCCACCTCCAAACATTTGGCCACTGTAGGGAAGATACAGTTTTGCGGCCCCACCATCTTATTAAGTAAGACGGACTACAACGGCAAAGTGAAACCGATTTACCAACCAATGAAAACATGGCACAAAAAATACAGTGTGAATTATGCGGTTGCTGTGATTTTAAAAATCTAAACCGTTACAGCCCTACACACAGTAGAACGATAAGCAGGGTCGGTGTATGCCATTCTGCCACTCGAGCTGAAACACAGTTCTGTCGCTCCCTATATATTTTTAACGTCACGCTCCAGAGTGGCGCAACTGTCCAAGGCTTCACCCTCCCAGATTGGTAGGTGTCGTGTGATTGGGTGGAAATTGACAACGACTAAATTGGAAGTACATTGGGTTAAAAAAAAATCTAAACATCACAACAAATTAGCAACAACACACAACAGACAATATACCCCATACACATAAATTAAATATTGTAGTGCTAGTGTGCTTACACTTTTAATACTTTTTAAGTAGGCTATAAAATAGGCAACATATTTAAGCCTAGCAAGATTTCTGATGCACGGTTCTAAACACAAATAACGCACCAAACACATAATTGCTTCAATAACCTGGGTCAAAATACTTCAGAGCAACACCACAGCTTTCGGAAACGGCCTGTGTTATGACCAAGATATTCCTCAGCCATTCGGTGTGCTTACAGAGCGCACTCACAGAGAGCTTGGTAAAATAACGTACTCTGTGATGGAGGTGCTAACAGGTGGTAGAAAAGTTCACCCATATACCGCTAAAGGCAATGGCAAAGTTTACCTATATGGCCACGCCAGCCCTGACGATAAGTGTTTTATAAGGTTTAGTGTTTCAATACAGCTTTGCTGTGTGTGTGAACCAGGTATCTACAAGCCTAGTCATACAGACCTTCGCTTTAGGAGAGGTTGCTTCTTGCCTTCATGGATATGAATGAACAGGCACACACACACACAAACACACAAAAATGCAAACTCCTTGCTGATGAGGTAACAGTGCCTTCTTTCATACTGAAGAATCCCACAGGAACTAGAGAGAGTGGTGCCTACCTGCTCTCACTCACTCAGCCCTCTATTCATGTGTGTGTTATTTGTTTGTGTGTGCGTGTCCGCTCATGGCCTACACAGAAGCGTACTGTTAAGCACAAATCAGCGGCACTGGTTTGACGCATTTAGTGTATGTTTGTGTGTGTATATAGGTAACACCCTTCTGTTTAAACCTAAGCCAAAGTTGGCTTCTTTCACACACACAAACACACCTTGACGCTGGATGCTCAGGCATCAAACACTTGGGCCTGTGAAGGTCGTTTGGTTAGAAGGTGTGTGTGTGTGTATGTTCAGGCATATGGAGGGCGCAGTCCCCTCTGTCTGGCAGGCAGAAACAGAGGGGCCATGGTGCTGAAATGTTAGCTGTGAGACGTCCAGGCCGCCTCCTGCTGACTCCATCCTGAGCAGGCGGTCGGCAGTGTGACGGGGCTGCTGGGGAAAGTCTACTACAGAAAAGGGCAGGTTGTGCACCATAAAGCTTCATGCAGCTGTCAGACACAATGCAGTCACAAGTTCATTAGTGTATAACGTGTATGTCTATATGTGTTGGAGAGCTAGGGAAGGACACAGACAAGGCTTGGTGTCAGTCCACTGACAATTTCATTTACAGCAATTACCCTTTTGAGGTCACCTGTCAAAAACTCCACTCTCATGTTGTAATACAGTTGGGTGGCCTCTTTTCAGCTCAGCACAGCTAAAGCTGACCACTTAAAATGGCAATCCATAATAACACAAGCGTTTAATGTGATATTTGTTATGTTATGTCATACTCTGTAACGCAGTATTGCATCTCTCAGCCTCAGCCTTTTGGCAAAAATCCCTTTTTTATATTGTCGCATTTACATCCATTGATTCTCAAATATGGCATACAATGATTGGGAATCCTCCTGTGAGTAAGAAATCATTAGAAGTGCAACGATAAGCATATTTTCAGGTTCAAAATGACTTTCGATTCTGAGGTCAAGATTCAGTTCGATTTTCAGTATTTCATGTTAATAACGTAATGAATCTGCAGAGCTCTAATTATATACTGCACACATCAAAGATAACAACCCAGTGGCAGAATGCAAGCAGAGATTTTTTCTCTCAATTTACCACCCACTTCCCTATCGCACAATAGCTTCCTATGAGGAATGTAAAGCCAGCTGTATCAGACATAGGTGGGGTCTGCACCACAAGGAAGGGGTTTGGGGACGAGCCAGAGGGGTAATGGCTGACACCTGAAACTTGTTTCGTGATCTGTATTTACGAGACCTCATCCCTCTGTCTTGTCTGCTTATGCAACGCACTCGAAGAAGAGCACTAACTGCACTTTTTCGTATACATGCGGTCAAAGACGCCTGCGATTGGCTAGTGTTCTTTTGATGGACAGGGTAGAGGAAGTCCATCCTTCCCACCCAGCGAGCATAGCCAACTATGCGGATGGCCGAGGCATCATCAGGATTCAAACTTGCGATCTCCCAACGATAGAGTGAACGCTCTACCTTTGCGCCACTCAGGATCTTGGCAACGTGACCTTGTGCAATATAGTGATCTTCTAAAACCATGCAATTGAGCTATGTACAATACAAAAACCTGAACTGCCTAATATAAAATCTTGTATAGCATAAGTCTTGTCAGGGCGATTACTTCTGCACTGCTTTTTCTCACTCAACTACTTTGGCCTTTACGTCCTCTTATATCACGGATCCAACTTTACTTTTGAAATGCAGTTTATTTGCTGTCTCGTATTTTGGTTCGAGAACCATAATGCCCTCATATCACTTAGCGGATGTGCAATTAGTCTTGAGTATGGAGGGGGAAGTGTCAAGCAGGCCCAATTTTGTTGCTTTTTTTCTGTGACTCTCAGTAGCTCACACACTTACACAAACACACTCACACATACACACTGAAGAAATGCTGGGTAAAGCGACCTCTGCTTGCCAAAGAAAGCGTATAACAGGAACTTCACACACTAATCGGAGAGTATTTTTTTCTTAATTGTGTTTTCGCGTTGGTTTTGCTGTTATTGCTTTATGAATTGAAAAAGCAACCCTGAATGTACCAGGAAGCTGGTGGGGTTGGTGGTTTAGTCTGTTCTATAGTTGTGGGGGAGAACCAACAGGCCTGAGCTGAGGCAGTGATATTTCCTGCCCTTGTTCTCCACTCTGTGTTCTGGGCTGTTGGCTTTGTTCTCTGTAGCTGGTTCTTCGCTCACTGTTCATGTTTTTGTCACGCATGGCTGTCCTGACCGAGGTGTACCCCTGTTCGTTCAGCGCTGTGCTCGGCGTGGCTCCACAGCATGGCCTTCATGGTGGTGCTGAGGGCATGGAGACCGTGTGTGGCTTTGTGGCATAAGACATCAAAAGTTCCATGATCTATGATTACCAAAGCCATGTTGATATGTTGATAACTCCAACTTTTAGAATACTCTTCTGACCATGTCTGTTTTTGTGTCCTTTTTTTTTTTCTTTGTCTTTATTGTTTTGTCTTGAATTGTAAAGGGACCTTAAGTGTGAGAAAGCAGCTATATAATTATAAATTATTATTATTATTATAGACACTTCCCCGGCACACACACAGATACACACACAAGCTTTCAGAGCTCTATAAAGTAACAATTCGATTCTCCAAACAACATTAACCTGACTACACATAAAGATTAGGTGCTGCTAACATCACAAAACACAAAAAAAATGTTTACAGGAGTTATTTCTATAGAGGGAAAAGAAGAGAAGCTACAATTGCAGTCCTGATGGCCGCAGCGAGAGCTGTTTATCACGTTGTCCACCCAAGCACATCTTTTGCCATGCATTCCAAGCCATGATTTATTTCTTCATACCTCTGGCTCAACCAAAACTTCATAACCATACATCAGCAGAGGCCCCGGAGAGAGAGAGAGCGAGAGAGAGAGAGAGACCCAATACTTTCTGCTAGAAAACTACCTTTAGCTGAAAAAAATCTCAAAAACGACTAGGCCTATTTAAAATGCGCAAAAAGGGACATCAAAGTTAATGCATTTATATAATTCACTCATGTCAGTAATCTTAAGTGTTTAACATGTTTAGCACATTCAAACAATTTCTAATCCAGGGTGCGGTTAATGTTGGCTCGGCTGAAGGTAGGCATGGGCTAATAAACTGTAATAAGATACACTACAATATTTAACACTCACAATATTGTATTCTGGACACTTCAAAATATCATAACTACCTGTGTTCCAATCAGGAGGACACTGCCTGCGCAGGTGGCTTTTTTGGGACGCAGGAACTGAATTTTTATTTTTAAATATAAGGGCGCAAGTTTTTGAAGACATTGTGCTGATTATGATACAGCGACACATGCCGGTAATGCTGGTATTACAATAAAATGACACAACTTCAGTGAACAGAACAGCAGTCTGTCACGTTGTGCTGCAGGTGCGGACACAAGTGCGAGGCGATTTACATTTAACATATTTATCCTAGGAACTGAGCTTACACACTTCGAAACACACACGGACATTGACAAGTTTATGTCCGCGCACGTGGCGGCCGTCGCCATGGCGACCGCCCACGATATGTCGCGCGCTCAGCGGGGCGCGTGACAGAGCCCCCCCTCAAAGGTGCTGCTCCGCCGCGCCCAAAACCGTCCGTTCGGGGGGGCGCCGGGCCCGTAGGGCCTACTACCCTGTCCGGGTGGCTGCCCGGGGGCTGCTGGATGCTTCCCCCCTCGGCGTTGGACAACCGAGCGCCGAGTGGCGTCGCCATTTCCGACGCTCGGGGGCGGAGCGCTAACCTCATTGGCGGCGTCGACGGACACCCAGGGGCCACCCACTGCGACGCTCGGTGGTGGAGGATCGCCGTCGTCCCTTAGGGAGAGCCCCTGAAAGAGCTCCGCCAGCCAGTCCATGTCTTGCTCGGGGGGCGGAGGAACGTCGTCGTCCCCGAAGCCCGAGGGCGGTGCGATGACTTCCTCCTCTTGCTCGGGGGGCAGAGGAACTTTGTCGTTCCCGAAGCCCGGGGGCGGGGCGATGACGTCCTCCTTGTGCTTGGGAGGCGGAGGATCGTCGTCGTCCCCGAAGCCCGGGGGCGGTGCGATGACTTCCTTCTCTTGCTCGGGGGGCGGAGGAA